>OY751555.1:18731242-19056242 GCA_963572265.1 Caenorhabditis doughertyi
CACATACTGGAGATCAATGTTCCCGTTCCAAGCGAGAAGCAGAGCTGGTGAATAGTCGTTCAGATACTCTTCTCCTGGTTTGCGGCACAAATCGTATAACCTTGACTTGTTGACAGTCTTTCCTTGGTAGACAACTGTTTTCAAAGTGATTGGCCTTGGGAAATTGAATTTGCAGTATTTAATAGGCCGTCCTCCAGCATTCTTGTATCTTGTGCATGTTGGCAAATGGGGAGAAGAATGCACTTGATGGGTCTTCACCAGATCCAGCAATTCAACCTCATTTGAATCTGGCATCCTTGCCGTAGCGTACTTTTCAATAAAGTCTGCTACAACTGTTTCGGACGATCCGGGAGGATGCCTGTAAATTATGATTCCGTGCAATTTGCAGTTATTGTGTATCCATAAACGATCGCGCGCGGTCGCGGGCATTTTCCTCATGGCCGAGTTTGAAAAAGGGTCGGGCACCTCCGAAATTCTCAAATTGAGGCCCGTTAAGGGAGACATCGTTTTTCAATGATTTCTTTCATTTTTCGACCTTCTTTCTTCATTTTTTGCTTTAGAAATGTTTAAATATGAATTTATCAAGACGAGAGATGAAGAAGAACTGGATTTTATAGCGAAATCACTACGAAACAGCTTTTTTCGTTCTCCCCACATTGCAAGAAAATCGAAAAAACGCCAAAAATTCCGCTCTTTTTTTAACTCTCGTCTTGATAAATTCATATTTAAATATTTCTCAAGCAAAAAAATGATAAAAAAAAGGTCGAAAAATAGAAGAAATCATTGAAAAACGATGTCTCCCTCAACGGGCCTCAATTTGAGAATTTCAGAGGTGGCCGACCCTTTTTCAAACTCGGCCATGAGGAAAATGCCCGCGACTGCGCAAACGTTTATGGATACACAATACAATCAAATCACTCACGCACTCCTGGTCCATAGAAGACAGTGCACATGTTGAGTTCCACGGTGTTGATATGCAACTCGCCAAAACCAATGATCAACCACTCCAAGTGGGCCATCCTCGATAAGAAGTAAATTTCGGAAGAACTCGTTGACCCGTCGACGCCAGTATCGACTGAATACCACTCAACCATGTGGGAAGACCGTAAATAAAATGTGATAGCTATCCAAACTTCTGCCGAGTCAAAGGCAAAACATGGGTTTCCGAGCAGTTCATCAACCATTTCGAAAGCTCCAACTTGACGACTGTTGATCTCATCGATTCCCAAAGAATCGAGCGGGTCATGGAGCTGTCGCTCTTCTTTGTGTCTGCTATTCGTTTCGCCATCTTACCCTGAATCAAACCAATTGTTTTTTGATTAGAAAAAGGTTCAAGTATACCTTCGTTGCATAGCTCGTCACGTAATTGACAATTTGATTCCGGCACTTTTCAATGAATTCCGCCAGAACTGTTTCGGACGATCCGGGAGGCGGCCTGTAACTTACGGTTACGGGCAATTTGCAGTTTCAATCGAATCACTCACGCATTCCTGGTCCAGAGTAGACTGCTGGGTACCACAATGTTAGCGCCAGTGCAACTAGCGACGGCTTTCTGTAGCTTAGCGGCGTATTGGTAGCAGAGCCAATTCATCCATCAAAATAGTCGATGAATTACAATTATCGATTATTTCTGAGCATAATTCTGATAACATTACCTTTATATTGGGAAAAATACGTCGAATTGGAGAGCGGAACAGTCAAGAACTGATTTTAAATTATTGATTTTTTGTCCACGTCAGTTCCACGTTGCTCCTTATCAATAAAAAAGATATTATAAATATCTTGTTTTGGTCGACTTTTTTTTTACGTGGAAACCAAAACTTGTAAACAAACATTTGTTTCCACGTTGCATACCAGAGCTGGCCGGAAGTGAAAATTCTTAAAACGGAAGTCGGAAGTTGGAAGTCGGAAGTGAAATTTCTTAGACGGAAGTCGGATGTCGGAAGACGGAAGTAAATTTTTCTAAACGGAAAATGGAAGTCGGAATCCAAAAGCAAAAAATTGGTATAATTTGTCGAAAATGAAAATTCGAAAAATGTATCGATTTTCACATGTTTTTGACTACTTCCAACGAATTTCTGAGCTTCATTTCACCCGAAATCTTGCGAATTTTCTCAATATTATCCCTATTCCCCACTTCCCACTTCCGTCTAAATTTCGGTTTCAAAACGGAAGTCGGAAGTCGGAAGACGGAAGTGAAAAAACGACCGGAAGTCGGAAGTCGGAAGTCGGAATTCTGCCCAGCTCTGTTGCATACCGTAAAACTTGTATTAGAGCGGCCCCTCCAAAAGCCTAGTGAAAAATAAAGCGGTCATGTTTATTAGCACCGACTATTCTCAGCAGTGAGGTTCATAAAATGCACTTTTTTTCATATCAAAAAGCATAAATAGGTTGTTTTTCAAAAAATCTGTGAGTTCATTCCACATTTTTGTGATAAAAAGTTTTCAATTCATTGATTTTTGGCTTAATTTCAGTGAAAAAACGAAAAAGGGAAAAAGAAAAATTGTTCAAATTGTTATTTTTGCAAATTTGTGATTTTCGATTCAGAAGAATCAAACTACGTGATTTTCGATAGTGTCTCTGTAGTTTGATCGGCCAGTATAGGGATTATTATTTTTGTGGTTTTTCATTGATACCTCACACCTCAAATAAAATACATTCCGTTCTATTTTTTGCAGTGATCTGTGGCAAAAAATGCAAACAATTTTATTCTTATTTTTTGGTATAGCCATCACAGTTAATGGCTGGACAGATGAGTATTTTTTGCAAGAACCTGTAAGTTTGAATCTTGGTGACCTAGAAAAACAGAATTCGGCCATGAAACTTAGATTTTTGAATGTTACTCGTCAAGAGCTTTCAAATGAGTATAATAATGACTAGATTTGGAGATGTTTGAAATTTGGGGGTTAGAGTGCAGAGAAACGAGAGGGCCTCCGTCTCTAACCCGGAAGTTTAATGTTGAGCTAGACTATTCATGTTTATACTTACTTTGAAGGCCTCGGCGAGTGCAAACTGGAAATCTTGGTTTGGAGGGCGTGGTTCCAATTCTAACAACAAAAAATTTGAAAAAAAAACCCTAAATTCAAAACATTTCAGGTGGGTAAAACCGTCTTCATACCAATGGCTCCAGCACCTAGCTTCACTCGGTCTATAAGTGTGACAAGAGAGCAAATCTATCGTGTCTGTAATGGAAAAAACAAGAATACCTGCGGATTTTGGGAAGATGTTAAGGTAATTGGTGGCCTAGAATTTTGGAATTATGCCATGAAACTCGGATTTTTGAATTCAGCGCGTCAAGGCGGTTTGAAAGAATATAATCATGACCAGTCTAGCTCAATTTTGAAATTAGGGTTAGAGACGCAGTCACTCTCGTTTCTCTGCACTCTAACCTCAGATTTTTCAAATGTTCCAAACATAATCATGATTATACTCATTCAAACCGCCTTGACTGGCAAATTTCAAAAATCGTAACTTCGCGACCTAATTTTGCATTCCTAGGCCACCATATCATTTTTTCAGACAAAGAAAAAAGTGGCATCCGGAGTGACAACCTACAACAAGGAAAAAAAGCAATTGGTCATCAAGAATCTCAAAACATCAGACTCTGGAGTCTATCATACAAAAGAAGGAATTGGATACACTGTCATTGCTTCTTAGTAATTTCTTGTATTTCGTTTGAAAAATAAAACCTTCATTTTGAGTTTTTTTCAAAAACTCAAATTCTACTTGTTCAGACCTTCAAAATGAGCATAATCATGACTAGGCTCCCATTTTAAAATTTTGAGGTCAGAGACGCAGGGACTCTCGTTTCTCTGCACTCTATATCCGGTAGATCAAAAAGCCAAACCTCCAAAGCAAATTTATCTCTGTAGTTTGATCTACCAGTACACTTTGAATATTTCCCCTATTTCGGATTATCTTTTTCGTTTTTCATTCACACCATTGCGCATAAAAGCCCGTCAGTTCCGTTTTTTTGCAATGATTTGTGAAAAAATAATGAAAACTATTTTGTTTCTATTCTTCACCCCCTTCATCTCGGTGAATGGCTTGGAAATGTGGCACGAACCTGTAAGTTTGTTGATTAAGCTCAGTGGCCTAGAAAAGCTGGATGAGATCATCAAACTAAAACTGTAGAATTCACCTCGACGAGAGCTTCAAAATGAGTATAATCATGACTAGGCTCCGCCCATTTTGAATTTTTGGGTTAGGGTTCAGAGAAACGAGAGTGCCTGCGTCTCTGACCCAAAATTCGAAATGGGAGGAGCCTAGTCATGATTATATTCATTTTGAAGCTCTTGACAAGTAGAGTTCGATAACCTATTTTTTGAAAACGTGGCTCTAAGTTCTATTAACAAAAAATTTTTTAAACAAACCTAAAATTTTAAAATTCCAGGTTGGTAAAACCGTATACTTACCAATGTCCCCGGCGCCTAGCTTCACTCGGCTAGTTTACGTACCAAGTCACCAAATCTTTCGTGTTTGCAATGGAAAAAACAAGAAAACCTGTGGATTTTGGGAAGATATTAAGGTAATTGTTGGCATAGAACTCCAAAGTTAGGTCACGAAAATTAAATTTTTGAAATCAACGCGCCAAGGCGGTTCAGAAAAGTATAATCATGACTAGTCTAGCTCAACTTTGCAAATGGGTTAGAGACGCAGGCATTCACGTTTCTCTGCACTCTAACCCCGCAAGTTTCAAACTGGTCCAAACCTAATCATGATTATACTCATTCAAACCGCATCGACTCGTTGATTCCAAAAATCATCTTTTCATGACCTACTTTTGGATTTCTAGGCCACTTTATTGCGTTTCAGAGTAAGAAGAAAATGGCTGGAGTGGCAACCTACAACAAGGAAAAAAAGCAATTGGTGATCAAGAATCTTAAACACACAGACTCTGGAACCTATTATAGAAACGGAGAAGACGACCACTCTTTGTTTGTTCATTCGACGTGATTTCTTGCATATTTTTTTCCGATAAATTGCATTTCGAAAAAATTTTTTCTTATTGGCAAGATAATGGTCGTTCACAACTCGTTGAGACCATACAAACGAAAATAATTATTACTAGGCTCCGCCCATTTTGAAGTATTGTGTCAGAGACGCAGGCACTCTCGTTTCTCTGCACTCTAACTCAGGTAGATCAAAAATTATAAATCATCCGAATCTAGTCATGATTATACTCACTTAAAAGCACCTGACTTGGAGAATTCGAATATTTTTGTTCCATGGCCTAATTTTGGATTTCTAAGCCATGGGGTTTTTCAATGTTTTTTCCATAAAAAAAACTTTTTCCTAATGGAAAAGTTTCTCTCACAAAATTCAGTCTAGCCAACACATCTTTCCGTTTCAAACAGCAAAAAAATTTAATTGTACAAAAATTTCCAAAAAAGAGATTATCCCACTTACAAAGTCCAAACTTCGCACTTTTATTTGCTATATATGTCTATCATTTTGCGAAATTTTTGAAAAAATGAAATTTATTTTAGTCCTTTCATGTCTAGTTGCCACTATAACCAACGTGGATAGCCAAGGCTCCAATGGGCAATCTTTTGTGACGACGCCGGTAAGTTGGTGTTTGGTGGCCTAGAAGTTAGAAACTAGGCCGCGAAACAAAAATTTTCGGAATCAGCAAGTTAAGAGCATAAGTATAATTATGACTAGGTTTGGATGGTTTTAAAATTTGATCTACCGGAGTCAGAGTGCAGAAAAACGAGAGTGACCCAATATGAAAAATTTGAGCTAGACCAACCATGATTATACTCTTCTTGGAGGTCTCAAAAAGCTGGTTCCGAAAATCCAGGTTTCATGGCCTAACTATTGGTTTTTAGGCCGTAATTTGATTTTTGTGAAAATTCCAATTCCAGGTCGGCTCCACCGCTTTAATCCCTCTTCCACAAGTGGCCACCTATCGTAGACTGGTCCTTGTCGACGGAGTCCGTGGCGAGCATTTATATCGTGTTTGCAATGGGAAAAACAAAAACAAATGCGGATTTTGGGAGGATGTTAAGGTAATTGGTGGACTAGAATTTGGTGGCCTAGAAACCCAAAACTAGGCCATTAAACTGTGATTTTTGGAACCAGCAAGTCAAGGCGGTTTGAAAGAATATAATCATGACTAGTTTAGCTCAATTTTGAAAATTGGGTCAGAGACGCAGGCACTCTCGTTTCTCTGCACAAATTTCGAAATGCTCGAAACCTTGCCATGATTATATTTTTCTGAACCGTCTTGACATGCTGATTCCAAAAATTCAAGTTTCATGGCCTAATTTTGAATTTCTAGGCCACCATATCATTATTTTTTCCAGACAAAGAAAAAAGTGGTGTCTGGAGCAACTACCTACAACAAGAATAAAAAGCAATTGGTGGTCAAAAAGATTTTGAAATCGGATGAAGGAATCTATGTATTGGGGAATAATAAGACAGTGGCTTTCAGTGTTATTGTACTTGCCGGAGCAACTCGAACTGAGAATTTTTAAATAAAAATAAATAAATTTTAATGATTCGCTTTTTCTCAATTTGGGAAAAAATTGAGTCCAGTGGGGCGCGATTGCTAAGCAAATTTAAAATATGGAAGTTTTGAAAAATCAAACTAAAGCTGTGAAAAACAATATTACTGTAATCTTCGTTGCGAGACCCAAATTTTTCAGATGATTTCGCATTTTTTAACTTCTTGAAGTTTTGATACCCAATATTTCGTTGAAATAAACTCCTAATCCTCTTGAAAAAAAATTTCTCAACGAAAAATTTCCACATTTTCCATGATAAAAAGTTCTCTCTAGTTCCTCGTCTATTCCTTTTCTTTCATTCAAAAAAGTGGAGTTTAAACCGATAAAAATGATCAAACATTATTGGTGATAACCCCTACTGATAAGGAAAATTAAGAAAGAAATTGCCATTTTGGCTGGAAAAAAATGAGGCGAGCGGTAGTTTTTCTTTTGATTTTGGGAGTTTTTTTGGTTCAAGCGGCTCCCACTAACCATGGTAAGTTTTTGATTAAAAAAAAGAAAATCAAATGCTGGAAAAAGTGATTATTTTTTCAAATTTTTGAATTTCACCGATCGATTTTTCATTCTATCAACATCCGAACTGAAAATTCAAAATCAACTTGCCGGAAGCTTTCAAACGAGTATAATCATGACTAGTCTAGCTCACTTTTCAAAAATGGGTTAGAGACGCATGCATTCTCGTTTCTCTGGCGCTCTGACTTTTGAATTTCAAAATATTCAAAACTTAGCCAAGATTATATTCATTCAAACCGTCTTAACTTCCTGATTTCAAAAATACTGGTTTCATGGCCTAGTTAGTTGTTGATTTCTAGGTCATGATGGACAAAACCTAGGCCACCGAAACTTTTTTTTCAAACTTAGTCAAACTTAGTCACGTTTAAAAACTCGTTTCAAAGCTCTCAGCACGCGGAATTCAAAAATAATAGTCTCATGCCCTATTTTTCTTTTAGCCACCTTCTCCGACGCCTTCGTCCGCAAGTATTTCCCCACCATCTTTGCCTCCACTGAAGCCCCAAATGCCGCAAATTGTCTGGATAAAGTGTTTTCCAATTATGAATTGAAGAAGCATATCAATGTGAAATGTGATGAGACAGACGGTTTGGACACGTGCTCTGGACTCACTTTTGTTTCGCATGATGACAAGGCGATAGTGATTGCTTTCAGGTGAGCATGACCTAGAAAATCAAAATTAGGCCAGGGAAATATGACTTTTGGAATCAAGAAGCAGTTTGAATGAGTATATGCCTGGGTTTAAAACAACCCAAAATTCAAAATGGGAGGAGCCTAGTCATGATTATACTCATTCGAAAGGTCTGAACGCGCTGATTCCAAATATCCTGGTCTGGTGGCCTAGTTTTGGTTTTCTAGGCCATGTTTTTTTTTCAGAGGAACCAAAGGGAAACTTCAACTTCTTGTGGAATCCGATGAGATTATGTACAGAAATAAGACTGCCTGGTATGGAGGTGGAAATGTCGGATATTATTTTGCACACGCTTTCAATTTGATCTGGAATGATGGAATGAAAACTGATCTAAATTTGCTGATTCATAAATATCCAAGCTATGAGATTTGGGTAAGAAATTTTTTTCTTAAAATTAAATGTTCGCTTTTAAAAAATGAAAAATTCGGATTAAGCTCGCTGAGACGATTCGAATCAGTATAATCATGATTAGGCTCCGCCCATATTGAATATTCGGGTTAGAGACGCAGGCACTCTCGTTTTTCTGGGCTCTGACCTTCGAGTGGGCCGAGACTAGGCATGATTATACTCATTTTGAAGGTCTCGACGAGTTGATCTTGAAAAAATGGTTTATTTTGAAATGAAGCCGATTTTCGGACAAAAAATTTCCAGGTCGGTGGTCACTCTCTCGGTGGTTCCATGGCCGCCCTCGCCGCCAATTTCCTCGTTTCCAATGGATTAGCGACGTCATCAAACCTAAAAATGATAACATTCGGTGAACCACGTACCGGTGACAAAGTGTTTGCGGACACACATGACAAATTGGTACCGTACTCTTACCGTGTCATTCATAAAAAGGACATTGTCCCACATATTCCATTGAATGGAATGAAAGAATTCCATCATCATAAATCAGAAGTTTGGTATAATAATGATATGGAAAAGGCGGATTTCAAGGAATGTGATGCTCAGGAGAGTCTCTTGTGTTCTGATAGTCATTTAGATTTTATGATTGCTGATCATCATAGATATTATGGAATGTTTATGAGTTTTTATGGTCGAAGAAATTGTACTGGTGATCCGGCAAATTGATTTTGTGCGGTAAAGAAGTTTTTATTATTTTTCTTTTTTTTTTGTCCGGTCCGCAGATTTGCGGCGCGGTGTACCGGTTTACCATGACGCAAAATTGCGCACCGCACCGGTCCCGTCAGATGTCGGTACACTGTCCAAATGATCTCCCCAATCATTGTGTTATATAATGATTCACTGAAAATTCTTTGAGCCTTAAGAAGAGATATCTGTAAGAACGAGACTTTCTCCACTATGCCTTGGCACAAAAATAAAAGTTGTTCCGATGCAAACTATTTTGTGGTTGTACCTACCCATATGCTCAACTGTTTCCAAAAAACCTACCACCAAGTGGCTATGACGTCATCACCCTGAGATATAGCTGAAATCTGGATTTCTAGTCTGGAAAGTAATAATTTTTTCAACTTTGAGATTTTTTTCTGAAACTTTTGACGGGTCATTAACAATCCTCGGAGCATGTTTTAGCTAATTCTCAGCTCTCTAGAACATCTGGAAATGACTTTTTCAAAAAAATTTTAAGGTTTTTTTGATTT
This sequence comes from Caenorhabditis doughertyi, assembly GCA_963572265.1. Taxonomy (NCBI): domain Eukaryota; kingdom Metazoa; phylum Nematoda; class Chromadorea; order Rhabditida; family Rhabditidae; genus Caenorhabditis; species Caenorhabditis doughertyi. The sequence continues at coordinate 18,740,554 of OY751555.1, forward strand.
TTCTCAAAAAATTTGAACACTTGGTCACATTTTTGAAAATGTTTTCAGATTTCCAATCCAATTTGCTACAAAAAAGTCTCTTACACCATACCGCTACCACCGGACCCTTTTTTGATAAACGCGATTTTCTGAAAATCACATAAGGGTCCCCCCTTATGAAAACTTTTTTTTCGAAAAAATGTGAAAAATTTTTTTTCTTAGAAACGTTTAGATTCTGAAAGCTTATAACAAAAATAATTGTTTGGTGAAAAAATGAAGCCTCCAACTTGATTTCGAGCCGATTTATAGCCGATTGTTCAAAATTGGTAGTAAAACTAGCATGTTTGGATAAATCGGCTATAAATCGGCTCGAAATCCAGTTGGAGACTTCATTTTTTTACCAAACAATTATTTTTGTTATAGGCTTTTAAAATCTAAATTTTTCTAAGAAAAAAAATTTTTCACATTTTTTCGATAAAAACGTTTTCATAAGGGGGGACCCTTATGTGATTTTCGGAAAATCGCGTTTATCAAAAAAGGGTCCGGTGGTAGCGGTATGGTGTAAGAGACTTTTTTGTAGCAAATTGGATTGGGAATCTGAAAACATTTTCAAAAATGTGACCAAGTGTTCAAATTTTTTGAGAAAAATCAAAAAAACCTTAAAATTTTTTTGAAAAAGTCATTTCCAGATGTTCTAGAGAGCTGAGAATTAGCTAAAACATGCTCCGAGGATTGTTAATGACCCGTCAAAAGTTTCAGGAAAAAATCTCAAAGTTGAAAAAATTATTACTTTCCAGACTTGAATTCGAGATTTCAGCTATATCTCAGACTGATGACGTCATAGCAAGTTGGTGGTAAGTTTTTTGGAAGCAGTTGAGCATATGGGTAGATACAACCACAAAATAGTTTGCATCGGAACAACTTTTTGTTTTTGTCCCAATGGAAGTCTCGATCTTACAGAAAGCTCTTCTTAATTAAGACCCCAGTTTACTATTTTTGGAGACCCTATTCCATCTTTTGGATAGAGAAAAATGAACTTAAAGAAGCAAGAAAATTCTCAAAAATTTTTTAAAGGCGCAGCTGAAAAACTAAAATGCCGGTTTCAAACAGAATTTGCAAGTATACAAACGCAACTGAACAAATTCAGCCTTTGACTTATTAGCCAATCAAATGGTCATCATTGTTTATACAGATGTGCAAAACAGACAGCAAGTCCAACCATTAGACTTGCGGTTACCGTAATAGATGTATTATTTTTGCCCCTTTAATAGTCCTGCTCCCAAGCAAGTAGCTTTCAAAAACAATAATACTAATACAGGTTTTCCGGTTAGTATTCTTATGGTTATATAGTTTCAAATCAAAATTTCTCATTTCATTCCGTCTTTTCTTTTTTGTCTAAACTTTGATAAAAGTTATTAGATACCCTCATCTTTTCAAACAAAAATTTTAATTCAAATTTTGAATTTGTGTTTTAGTTGAGCGTCAAGCAGAACGTAGCAGTCCCGGTGTTTATAGAGCAGCTGACACATTGGAGACCAACCAATATTATCAGAGATCCGAGTGGATTTTGAATAACACATGTTCTCTGACCAGAACATCTAGATTTTCTGCCAAGTTCAGTCAAAATTCTGTATTAATATTCTCAGATTCACAACGTTGCCTATGTTGCCTAATCCCAAAGGCGGAAGAGGTTTCCAAAAATAGTAAACTAGGGTCTTAATTAAGGCCCTGAGGGTTTTCAGTGAATCATTATAATGCACAACGAATGGGTAGGTCATTTAGACTGTGTACACACATCTGACGGGTTTCGGCACTGCACAACTCGTGGTAAGGGAGCGGGGCTTGGCAGGTGAAGGCACCTTTAAAGGTTATGCGTTAGGACGGATTTTAGTCCGGTCGGAAACTTCGCGTGACGGTGAACCGGAGGCTCAATTGATCGTAATTTTTTTCCCTGGAAAACCAACCAAAATTTTTTTGGGATTTTCGTTCTTTTAACAGCGCCTTCATTTCAAAGCCCGTTCTTTGCAAAATTTTGTGAAGTTCAAAATTTCAAAAATAAAATTTCGTTTTTCACTTTAGAAAGGTTCCCTCCAGACTATAATATTTCATCAACCGAAAAATTTTCTCGCATTTTTTCCGTTTTTCAAATTCCAATCTCCCTGTCCAGTGCTGTAGTCTGTTGTTTTGGTTTCCAAATTTCGAAAATAAGCATTTTGTTTTTTATTTTGAAAAAAGGACTCCTCCAGACCATAATAGTTTAGGAACCAAACACTATTTTTGAATTTTTTCTTCATTTTTCCAATTCCTATTGTGACCTTACCTATACCAATTTGACCTTCCATACTCTCCAATCAATCTAAAAAATCTCTTCTTTTTCGATAAAATCTTCCTTTTCATCCGTCAACTCTTTTGAAGCGAAAGAGTACCCCCTTCCTCCTCGCCTCCTCCTTCCCCTTTTCCCAGCAGTCGTCTGGTGTCCGTTTCAATGTGACTGCGTCTCTTCGTTTTGCGTACTCTCTCACTTTTTTCTTTTAGTTGTTCACAACAACAACATGCTCTCCAGTCACATTTTGACCAACTTGTCTTGTCTTCTTTGTTTTTGAAGACGTCACTTTTTTTTTTGAAAAATTTGAAATTTGAAAATTCCCGCCTAAAAAGAATTGTTCAATTTATAAGGGGGATTAAGGTAGAGCGGATTAGGCGCGCGGGTCATAATTCCTTTCTTTTTCTAGGCCAATATCAAAAGTTTTTGGCGGCAACACTTTATTTTTGAAATTTTTTCTTTAAAAACTTTCTTTCAAAATTGTAGTTTGTAGTCAAAATTTAGGCTTTTCCTAGGCCATCAAAAGACAAATATTTACTTAGGTACTATTTTTTCAAAGTTTTTTTTTTCAAAAAAAAAACATTTTCTATAGAAAATGATGTTTGCAAAGCTTTGCACTTTAAAAAAAATTTTTTTTCGAGAAATGTGAGAATGTTTTGCGTGGAGTGTTTGGGGTTCACACAGAATATCGAATCACCCGAGGCTCCTTTTTTTTTGGTTTTTTGGGAATTTTTCGTTTTGAAAATTGAAAACTCAAACGGTGCAAATGCGCTCTATTGAGAATTTTTTTTTCAATTTTTCAATTTTCCTGCTTCACATTCAGAAATGTTTTTGAATTAAGCTTATTAGCCCCATTTTTAAAAGTTTCTCAATAATGCGCGATTGCATCAAAAATCTAAAATTTTCTAATTTCTGGTTTTTTCAAATGAAAAAGTCAAGCTTTTCCTCTTTTCTCTCGATTTTTTCCTAAAAAACACAGAAAAGCCCTGTTATTAGCCTAGTTACAAACCCGTTATTTTCTCGTTTTTCACCACATCCTTTTCCCAAAAAAAAAGTGGAAAAAGAAAAAAAGATTTCCTTGTCCCATCCTTTTTTTGGAAAAAAAAAGAAATTCGATAAACTATGCTTGTCCTTTCTCTCCTTTTTTTCCTTTTTCTTTCTGGTTTTTGGCTCCAAAATAGGTCTCTCAAGGGGGAGATTTTTAGGGGAAAAAAGGTTTGCTTCGAAAATTTTTTTTTATTGAAGAGTTCAAATTTTTTGGGGAATTTTTGGCTGTTTTTTTACTGTTTTTTTTTTTGGAAAATGCTGAAAATTTATTCGGAAAAAAATTTCGAAATGTCCGAATTTTCCGCCCCTACTAAATTAAATAAACCTAGATAAATTTACAAACTGTCTATCAATATCACATCACTATCATTTTGATACTCTTTTCCCTTTTCCCTCCATCCATTTTTATATTGAATCTTATCAATTAAAAAGGAGTCTCCTCCTCTTCAAGTGAAAAAGAATGCAACATATATCGAAAGAGAACGATTGTACTTTAGTTTTTCGATTTTCTTTTTTTTCTGCAAATTTTCCTTCTTTTTTCTCTTTGTCTAATGCTTTCTCGGAAATGATCTTTGGGGTGTTAGGAATGGCTGGAAATTTCTAGAATTTTTTCTTGAAAAATTTTGAAATTTTTTTTGTTGTTGGAAACATTTTTAGAGTGTTTCTTTAAAGGGTTAAAATGGTTTGTTGTTCTAACTTTCAAAGAAAAAACATTCAAAAATGTTTTTCTGGCATTTATGAAAAATCAGTCTGAAAATTAATTTTAAGCCGTTTAGCGAACTTTTCATGCTGAAAATCCTCTGAAATTCTCGACAAAATTTCCTAAAAACTGACCATTTTTGAGATTTCCGATTTTTTTTTTCTGTAAAATCCAGTTTTTTAAAGGGAATTTTCTTATATTTTTGCTGAAAATCCTTGATTTTTATTTTCTTTTCAAGTCTCTTCTTCTAATAACCACTCGAAAACACTTGAAAACCGCCTGAATTCTCTGGAAACTAGCTCAAAATTTAATTGTCGTCAGGTCCGGTGTAAAATACGCAATGCACAATTTCCAATCTACCGTAATCTGTTTACAGTTTTTCAAAAACAAAGTAATTTTCGTTGTCTTCTTCAGCTTTTCTCTGTCGGGTTTCAGCCGATTTTCATCGCTTTCTTCCCCCATTAAAACCTCTCAACATTTAATTTTCTTTGTCTTTCTCCAGAAAACTTCAATTTTTCAAAATTTTAGGTCCCTGAACCATGAAGTTCGACGACTTCCTGTTCACCTATCTAGGTGAGATGGGAAAATATCAAAAAATTCAATTTCTGCTCGTTTGCCTTCCCACAATTGTCGTCTCTATGCACGCCTTGTCATGGACATTCGCTTCAGTCGACACACCATATAGGTACGGTAGTTTCCCTTGAAGCGCATGATCCCACGAAACATTGCAGATTTTTAGAAATTAATTTCAGATGCCGCCTTCCAACAGATCTCCCACAAAAAGAGCCTTACTACACACCTCTGTTAAACTTCACAAAATGTACAAATGACGCAGATGCGAACGTGCCGATTTCAGAGTATGGAAAGCCAGGGATTACGGTATGCGCCTTTAATATTTTTTTCGAAACTATTCTGTTTTTTAGTGCCACTACGAAAGATGCAGACTTCCGGATAACGAGACATGCAGTGAGCACATTTTCGACCACTCAAAAGTTGAATATACCGCAGTGCAAAGAGTGAGTTCAGTGGAGCATTTCTACATCTTGCGGTCGAAAAAAATTCAAATGTTTGGTAAATTTTCAGTGGGAAATCACATGTGACCGCTCTTGGATCAAAGCCACCATTCAAGCTGCTTATTATGTCGGTCAAATGGCCGGATCAATGACTTTTGGAGTGCTCGGAGATCGAATTGGACGTAAAAAAGTGTTCTTCCTGGCTATTCTCATTCAAATCACATGTGCCTATCTAATTGCAATCGCGCCCTACTGGTGGCTTTATGCTATTGCCAGAGCCGGCACCGGATTCTCTCATCCTGGAATTTTTGTGATTGCAGTGGTCATTGGAATGGAGTTAGTGGGTCCGCAGTATCGAAAACTGGCTTCTGTTATTACCGGACTCTTTTTCGCACTCGGGCAGGTTTGTGAAAAAAAAAGAAAAACATTATGCGTTCGGGGGGAATCGAACCCCCGTCGAATGCTTGGAAGGCATCCATGCTGACCATTACACCACGAACGCGCAGTGGAAGAGAAGGAAGTGAGGAGGTAGATATGCGAGTTAGAGAGACGAGGAGAGCGAAAAGAATAAAAAAGAGGGAGAGAGGGCGATGAGAAGTCGGCTTATAACTTCCTCCAGAATCCAACGTTTTCTGAGAAAAATGCCTTTAAAAAAGGCACTTATTCCTTCTACAATTTAACCTAGAAATTGCGAGTTTTTTATCCAAAAAGATCCAAAAATTCAAGCCAGAAAAAAGAGTGGATTTTTGACTTGAATTTTAGATCAAATGAAAGCTGAAAGTTCGCTGATTACGAATTTGGAATTCATTTTTGTAAAATAAAAGAAATGATTCAGGAAAAATTGTTGGAAATATTTTAGAATCAAGCGAAATTCGGCTTGAAGTTGTACCACAATCTGAAATTTCTTTTCCAAATCGTTCAATTTCGAGTCCCTCGGCTTTTTTTTCGCAATAATCTAAAACAAAGAGTCTGCAAATGCGCTCCAATCGCACCTCTAAAAATATTTTCTGATATCAAGAAGCACAGAAAAAAGTTTCTTCGACTCATACGATCTCACACATTATCTTTGAAAGTGCGATTTGAGCGCAGTTTCATATTTTTGCCCTGACTGGAAACACTTCCAGTGAAGACCCCAACCACCCAAATCTTCCAAATCAAAGTCAACTTTTCCAGGTGTTCCTCGGAATCGAAGCGATCTACTTCACAAATTATCAAATCCTGCACGTCGTCATCGCCTCTCCAGCTCTTCTTTTCCTCTCCTATTGGTGGTTGGTCCCAGAATCCGCACGTTGGTTGGTATCACAAAAAAGATACAAAGAAGCCGATGAGGTTCTTCAAAAAGCGGCAAAAGTGAATGGAGCAGTCCTTCCGGAGAATTGGTGGGAGCAATTGGATGATTCTACGACGTCTTCTGAAGGGGCGCCTGCGAAGAAACTGTCTGGAGCTGATCTTTTTAAGACTCCAGAGCTGAGAAAAAGAACATTGGTTGTGTTCTTTTTGTGGCCTGTTATCTCTATGGTTTATTATGGAATGGCAATGAAAGCAAATGTTTTGGGTGGTGATATTTATATCAATTTCATTTTTGCCGCTTTCGTGGAGATTCCCGCTCTTTTCATTGTTTATTTATTGATTGATAGGTAAGTTTTGAGCCAGTTTTTCTTGTTTTCAAGCATTTTCATTTTCAGAATCGGTCGCCGATACATCCTGGCCGGTGGACTGTTCATCGCTGGAGCCTGCCTTCTCATCAATTGGCTTATGGGAGATAATGTTCAATTATGGATGGCTATCACTCAAATGGCATTCACCAAAGGATCTATCACTGGAGTCTACGCGGCAATCTACACTTATTCTCCTGAACTCTTCCCAACTGTCATTCGAAACACTGCAATGGGATTCTGCTCCACTATCGCCAGGGTTGGAGCCATCGCAGCGAGTTATATATCAATGTGGATTGCTGAACAGTTTGGAAAGGTCTTCATGATTATTCCATTTGGAATTATGGCTGTATCCGCTGCCATTATGACGTTGTTGTTCCTGCCCGAGACGATGGGAAAACCACTTCCAGAAAGCATTGAGGAGATTGAGGAAGGAACATCGTATCGCAGTTCACATGAAATGCAACCGCTTTCCAAATCAACTGAAGAAACCGCATAAATATTCTGCATTTCACTTCATAATTTCTTTTCTTTCCTTTATTGGACCACGAGCCAAGAGCTTCACTTATTCTTCTCAGGTTGTAATCTATTTATGAAAATTAACTCTTTGAACTGTATTATTATTCTCCTCATCTAAAAAGTAAAATTATTCATTCGTTAATCGCTTTTTCTTGGATTTGGGGGGAGTTTACGATAAAAGGATAAATACAAAAGACGGTGGCTAGTCGAAAGATTTTATTCGAACTAATTAATTACTGAGTTTGAAGATCCACCGCCCGCTTTCTTTTTTGAGAAGAATTTGAACGTAGGAGACTTCGCCCCCCACAAAAAAACAATCGGCTATAAAACAGAACATTTAGAGAGCGAACAAGATCATGAAACCCATAGTCAAGCAGAAAAGTCCCATGGCCTCGGAGAGAGCGAATCCGAGAATAGCGTACGAGAAGAGTTGTTGCTTGAGAGATGGGTTACGGGCATATCCGATGACGAGAGCTCCGAAGACGTTTCCGATACCGGCTCCAGATCCAGCGACTCCGACGGTGGCGGCTCCAGCTCCGATGTACTTGGCAGCAGAGTCGATGTCCTTGCGGGCAACGGTGGTGCTGATCATGCGAGCAGCGACGGCGTTCTCCATGCGGAGAGCGAGTGGAGCTCTCGAGGCCTGCAAAAATTAGAATTGAATTTGAAAGAAGTCCGCAATTTTTTTAGGGTTTACTCAAGTTTCCTAAATTTTCCTGTAAAAAAAGTGAAAGAAACTCACGAGAAGGGAGCGAGTGAGTGGGAGAGCGAGACGCTGGCAGTACATGGCTGGATGAAAGTTCTTTACCTGAAAAATAATAAAATGAGTTGATTTTCGAAGAAGTGAAGCGAGAAAAAATTAAAGTGGGAACTCAAAAGAATTATTTTCAATTCGCGGCCCAATTTTGCACTGAAATTTTAAAAAACTTGCACAAAATGCGCTGAAAACCTGAAAACAATTGAGAAATGTGAGCAAGTCTCAAGATTTTTCGCAAAAACCAGGCGGAAAACGTAAAATTCTGTGATTTTTAGCCGAAAATACACTCAACCGCTGCAGAAAACGATGGCCGCCCGTCTCTTCACGGGCAGCTCTACGGGCTGTTGGTCGCAGTGGGTCTCGCCGCGAATCGATCTACTGTAGGGGGCGGGGCTCTGGCTGGTTGCCAAGCTTGCGCGTTTGTCACGCACTTTCGCCTGTTTCAGCTCAAACCTTATCGATTTTCGTCGGATTTTCGAGGATTCTTTGAGAAAAGTGAGTTTTTGAATAAGAAAAATGGTTTTGGAAAAGAAAAAATGCAGAAAAGTTGAAGAAAATGCCAGGAAATTAGTTGAAATTATGAAAAAACAAAAAGATGCGGGAAACCCGATTTTCCAGGAATTTTCGTGGTTTTCTTGCACGAATGGCCAGTTTTGAAGCTTCAAAAGCACATTTATTTCAAAAAAAAGGAGAAAAAATAGTGGAAAATCAATACATTTGGAATTAAATGTGAAAAATAAGCTCTGTGGCAACTTCGATAAATTTCGAAAGATTTCATCGAATATAACTGTTGTTTCAAAACGTTTTCCAACCTTCTCAGCCGTTTTTAACATAGAAATTACTAAAAATCTTGAGGAAAATGTCGAAACTTTGACTTCGAAGAGAGTAATAGAGGCTGTAACGTCAACGGGTTTTTCAGGGTTTTGAAACCGTTTCGAAGCTTTCAAAGCATTTTTACCTCAAAAATTAGAGAAAACCCGACAAAAATCGTGTGAATTAGCGCTTTTGACGTCACTTTGGTAGCTTTTAGCGAAGAAAAAGCATCCTGAATGCCTAAAACCGCTCTCAAAACAACTAATCTTCTTACCCTTTAATCATTATTTTTCTTCCAGAAATGGATCAAGGAGCCGCAAACACGAACGACGCTCCGGAGCAGAAAACGTACGGCGGAATCGAGGGACCAAACTCGCAATACGTGAAGCTTGTGAGCAGCGATGGGCACGAATTCGTCATCAAAAGAGAGTTGGCACTGACATCCGGCACCATTCGTGCAATGCTCTCAGGACCCGGAGTCTATCAGGAGAACGAGAGCAACGTCGTCTATTTCCGTGAAATTCCATCGCATGTACTTCAAAAAGTGTGTCAATACTTTGCCTACAAAGTCCGCTACACGCATGCCGCCACGGAGATTCCAGAGTTCCCGATTCCACCAGAGGTAGCCTTGGAATTGCTCATGGCCGCCAATTTCCTTGATTGCTGATCGATAAATTTCACTGATTTCGCAATTATTCTGTACTATGACTCATTGCTAACCGTTGTACAATCCCCGCCCCTTTTTTTCTTCCAACCTATATATAAGTTATTTCTTATCACAATTCTCTTCCCTCAAGTTCTCTTTGCCCTCTCTTTCCCCTTTCATAATCTTAAAAGACACTAAATTTTTCTTTTTGTTCTCTTTTTCAGTATTTTCAGTCATGTATAATATAATGGCTATCCATTCTCATCGGATTTATTTTTATTTGATTAGTGATTTTTTCCCTTTAAGCTATAAATAAACTTGAAATTTTATAGCGAAAAGAGAATGGCCGCTGCCACTGCTGTCGGAGAGCCTGGCGACGTGAAAGATGAGCCGGGACACGAAACGTATTTCGCCAAACCCGAGCACTTTTTCCCGCATCTCACCGACGATGGAAAGATTCCGACGGCGCAGTTTTTGAGCGCCTGCCAGGGAATTGCCGATTTTGTGTGTAAGCAATTAGAGGGGATGGAAGAAATAATGCAATGGTTTCAAAAAATGACTGAAAGAAAAAAAACTCAAAATAGCGGAAAATTTTGAGCCTTTTTTTGAGCGAAATTTTGAGAAAAAAAATTAATTTTTTTGAAATTTTAGCTTTAAAATTTTGAATCTTCCGCCTCGGACTCACTCATTTGGTCCAAAAAGCCGTGAAAGTTACTTTTTTCCTGTTTGAATTTGGCTTTAAAATTCGAATTTTTTGTCAGAAAAATATGGAAAAGCTGCTTGGGAAAAAGGTCGATTTTTTCGGGAACAAATCTTATTTTCTGTCCATTTTCAGTCAATTCTCAAGCCAAAACTGATCAAAAACGACAGGATTTCCGACAATTTTTCCTGAAAATACAGTGTTTTGGAGCTCGCTTGGCCGTAGAAAACCATGTGTTTTTTTTTGCCAATTTTGAATTCAAAAATCGCTCTTTCCTGTTCAAAAATCCCAAAAAACTCCGAAAAAATTCCTCGCAAACTCCTATTTTTTCCCCAAACCATCACTAAAATTCCCCTGTTCTTTCAGCTTTCCTCGGCACAACATTCACTCTGGTCCGTAAGGATATTCAAGGAAATGTGGATAAAGTGAGAGCAAGATTCGAAAAAGATCAAGATGGGCAGAAATATCTTCAAGACTTGATTGATGCCGATTTGGCTGAACATGGAGGAAAATTCGGAATCGCCACTGAGGGTTTATTGTGGTTGAAAAGGTAAAAAAAATGAAGGGAAATAAGATGGCCCAACTGAGCGGAGAGTACAAAAATAATGCCATTGAGGGCAAAGAAAGCTGAGAAATTATGAGTCTCTCCCCAAGTTTTGTCCAATTTCTTGTTGGGAAAAGAAATGTTCCAAGCGAAAAAAGTCCATTTTCTGCACGAAAAGAAAATTTTTGGCTACCAAGGACAGTACATTTTCATGGACACTTGAGACTTTTTCAAGCTAAAATAGTCATTTTCAGCTCTAAAACACCCCTTTTCTGACACGTGTTTTTTCTAATATTCTGTAGATTTTCCGAGAAAAACCAATCATTTTTTTCCAAGCAAAAAATCTCAGATTTAAACTAAAAAACTACCTTATCTAGCACTTGAAAAGAGTCAAGACACTGGAAGAAAACCGAGAATTTGTAGCTTTTTTGCCCGAAACACAAAAAATTCTTTCTTTGGGCTCCTTTTTTTCTATGAGCAGAGCACGAAAGTAAATGTGATCGTCAAAAAAAAGTATGAAAAATTGAGAGGCACAGATACTTTTCACTCTGAATCTCTTGATTTTGCGCAACTGTTTCCAAAGGCAAATTCTTTTTTTTTCAAAGAACCACAAAATTTTCCATCATCGAAAATTTGAAAAAAAGCAATACTTCTCCGGTTGAAAACAAAAAGTTTCCAATCAAATTGCTTTTTTCACTATCGAAAACCGGCTAACCAACTGAAAAATAGCCAAGAAATTGTATCGTTTCCCCTTCAAAACACTACAAATCCCTGCCTGTTACCTGGGATAAATGAAAAACAAATGTGTCCGAATTGCTTTTTTCTCCTCATTTTTTTGAATCGGGTCCTACAATTCATCATTCACATATGTTTTATCTCTGTGTCAGAGCACTTCCACCTGTTTTTGCAATCATTTTCTCGGTTCATACGAAGAGCACATTTTCTTCATTCACAGAAAGAGAGAAAGGGGTACCGAACCCGCGGCTTTTCGCACGCCAGTCAAGAGCTTTATCCGCTAAACCATACGGTTCCCGAACTAGTTGGAGAGTTAATGGATATATAAAGAGCTGGAATTTAAAGGCGCTTGCATACTGGCGCCTGGAGGGTCTCGTTGAGGAAAGCGCTTATCAAAAAAGAAATAGTATGGAGGATCGGGAGACGCAGAAACATTGTTTCTCTGCGTTTCTTGGTTTTACACTGTTTCTAAAAAAAATTTTCGATATAAAAAATCAAAAAAGTCCAAATCATGACAACAAATTGTTTCGTTCGATCAAAAATCGTTATTTTCAAAAAAAAAAAATTTTTTTTTCTTGCTATAAATTGAAAACTTTGTGTCAGAGTAGCTTTTTCTTGTCACATTTCCATCGAACAATGGCGTGTAGCTCATCATTCACATATATTTTATCTCTGTGTCAGACCTTGGAGCATTGTATTCATTTTAACTTTCATATCACACAGGTTTTTCTTCATTCACAGAGAGAGAGAGAGAGAGAGTGGGGAACCGAACCCGCGGCTTTTCAAACGCTAATCGGGAGCTTTATCCGCTAAACTATGCGTCACCCGAATGAGTTGGAGAGTTGATGGATATGTAAAGCGCTGGGAATTAATGGCGCTTGCATATAGACGCCTAGAGGGTCTCGTTTAGAAAAGCGCTTATCAAAAAAGAAATAGTGTGGAGAGTTGAGAGACGCAGAAGCACTGTTTCCCTTCGTCTCTTGACTTTTCACACTGTTTTTCTTTCTCCTGTTTCTACCAAAAATTATTTAAAAAACTGATTTCCAGAGGACTCTCATTCATGCTCGAACTGCTCACTGAGATGGTGCTCGCCTACAACGGAGGACTTCCACACAATAAAACAGAGGATTTGAGTGGAGCTGTAGCTACTGCCTATGCGAAATCACTCAAAAGACATCATGGATTCATTGCCAAACAGGCTTTCAAGGTGCCTTTTTCTGGGCCAGAAAAATTGGATTTTTCAGAAATTTCGAAATTCTTGGAAAAAAAATTGAGTTTCTCACTAGGGAATGGTCAAAATGGGGTGTGGGGTTTCGTTACAAAAAGTATATCAGCGGAAAGTACACCTTCAGAATAGCCCAAATCAGTTTTCTTTAGCTGCAGAACACCCTTCTGAATCGAGATATTTAGGTCTGAAAATTCAGTACTTTTCCAGTTGATTCACCACTGTAATACACACTTTCTCGCGTTTCCATAGTCACGAAAATCTCACACATTTGGTCGGCCCCGAAGACTATTGAAAATGTGGAGTACTTCAGTACTTTTCAACGCAAAATCCGTAACATTTTTTGGGTTTTCTTGTTGAAGTTTGCGTGATGTTTGCTGAAAAAATGTCGAATTTCTAGAAACTTTCTCTCTTTTCTCACTATTTTTTTATTAAAATTCCATTTTTTCGGTTGTTTCCCTTTCCAAAACTGTCTCTTCTCAGAACTGTTTTGTATCAGAACTGTCGCGTGTAAAAGTAGCAAAATTCCCAGCAAAAATAAAATTTTGAATTCTGATACGGGACAGTGCTGATAAGGGACAGTTCTGATATAGGTGTACGGTTCCAATACGAAACAGTTCTAGTTAGGGACATGGTTCTGAAACGTCCTATCCGCCCTTTTTCTCCAATTTTCTCCATCAAAATACCATTTTTTCAGGTTGTCACAATGGCTGTTCCCTATCGTCATACCATATTAAAAGCTGTTGCTTTGGGACAAGAAGGTCTTGATGATGTATGTATTCGTCATATCGAATGCCATTTGGACAATTTTCGATTGAATGTGAAGACGTTGGTCGATTATTATATTGCCAAAAAACTCGATTCGCCGGATCCATAAATTTTCGCTTTTTTTTCGAAAAATCGCTTTTCTCCACTCTTCTGTTGTGATTGTGTAAAAATTTAATTATTTCCTCTCTTCAAATTTTTTATTTAATTTTTAAGAATTTTTTTTTTCAAAAACTCAAAAAAGTCCTCTGTCTCTATTGCTTTATAATTATGCTACATATACTCTGTAAAATAAATTGAATTGTTAGAATTTTTCTCAAAAATTTGAAAAAAAAATGACGCGGAGCAACGTTTGAATATTTTTTGTCTGAGAATTTTTCCTTCTGAAAATCAGTGACGTCCTCTGAGTTTTTTCTCCAGATGCCCTTCCGACTCTTCCGCACTTTTCTCAACAATGAAAGGACGATTCAACAGGTTTGAATTTTGATTTTCGGGGAAAAAACAGCTCCGGGACATTTCGAAACCGCTGAGAAAACAGTGAAAAAAGCTTGGAAAATGAGGAGCTTTTTGAAATTTTTCAAAGTAAAACTATAAGTTTTCTAGGAAAATATCAAATATATACGGAAATGAGGAGAAGTTTCAAGAAAAAACAAATTGTAAAAATAAATATTTTTGGAAATGACTTTCGTTCAAAATTTCTCCTCATGTCCGTAAATATTTGATATTTTCCTAGAAAACTTATAGTTTTACTTTGGAAAATTTCGAAAAGCTCCTCATTTTCCAAGCTTTTCTCACTGTTTTCTCAGCGGTTTCGAAACGTCCCGGAGCCGAAAAAACGGGGGTATGCCGAATCAGAACATGCCACGAATCAGAACTGTTGTCTCACGTAAAGTAGTTCTGATAGAGGGCAGTTCTGATTCGGCACACAGTTCTAGATCGGCATGCTCCCAAAAAAAAAAATGATTTTTTTGAGTCAAACTTAAAAAATCCTGAAAAAAAGTTTTGAGCGAATTTCCTGAAATTTTTTCATGTTTCTCGAAAAGTAAAAAACTTTTCAAAGTCAAATTTGCATATTAAAAATCTTCAAAATTTGTTGAACAATTGGGAAGAAAAAAAATCAATTTTTCAGTTGAAAATTTCGAAATTTCCCAAACATAATAAATGGCGATTTGCCGTTCTAGAACTAACTGTCCCGTATCAGAACTGTACTGCATTAGAACTGTCCTCTTTCAGAACTGGTCTGTGAGAAAAGAGCGAAATTCACACGTAAAAATAAAATTTTCAGTTAATGCGGTACTGTTCTAATTCAGAACTTCAGAACAAATTCAGAACAACTCACCGCCGAATTTTTTTCGAAAGTTTTTAAAAAATGTCCCAAAAAAAATTTATTTAAGCCAAAATTTGCTTTTCAGAAAAATTTGAAGTTCGCTAAAATTTTAGAAAAAAAAGTTTTTTTCATCCAAAGTTCTCAGATTTTTCGGAGCATTTAATAAATTCCAGCGTTTTTCCCTATTCGCAGCTGAAAAGTCTGTATTTTTCACCACTTTTTCATTAACTTCAGGCCTTCCAAACCCCATTTTCTTAGCTGAAAATTTAAAATTCGCTCCAAAAAACCACCAATTTCCAGCTCTCCGAATCTGCTCCAGTCCGTCTTGCCGCCAAAGCGATTGTCCGTGGAATAAAACAAGTCGAGTCAAAAGTGGAGAAAATCGATGTGGGCAAAAAGTTGAATAAATTCAAATCAATCTATGAGGAGGAATATCAGAAGGCTCTCAAGAAGTGACAATTTTTGTACAAATTACGAAGTTTTCGGATAGAATAAAAAAATAAAAAATCTCGAAAATTTATGATTATTCACACAATAAAAAGAGGGAAAGGACATGAAAATCTATACTCATTTAGGCCAAAAATCAGTTCAAATCTTCTACTGGAATCCTCCATTCTTTGGCTTGTATCCCAACTTTTGAGCAACTCCTCCATAAACGGGACTCTCGTCGAAAGCGACCATTCTGGTGGCGTCCTTGTCGCGTGGAGCCTTTGAGACCTGCAATGAAGAGAGGTTTTGAAGGGAAAAATTGGTCCTTTTAGGGGTTTTTGTTGGGAGAGTAAAACAGAAAAGGCTTGAAAATGAGCCAAAAGTTGAGGAAATCAGACGTTTATAGCTCCCAACTGAATGTTCTATCTATGGCCTTTTTGAACGTATTTTAGTCCATTCGAACCCCAAAAACAAGCTGAAAACGTATTTGAAGTCGGTTTTTGCTTCCGGGCTCTCTAAAACAGCCAGATTTCATTGAAAAATTGAGATTTTGAGGCTGCTTTTGATGCTGATAGCGTACTTCCAGGGCAGCCGAAACGAGTCAAAAAGGCCTATCCAACGATACCAGTACCTTTGGCACAATAATTTTTTCACCAAATTTTTAAGGGAAAATATCCACGCAAAAAAAGGAACTCTGACAAAAATCTGCTCCTTTTGAAGCACATCACCAGCAACAAAAGCAGGCAAAATTAGATTTTTCGACGAAATCGGACAGAACAATTTACTTGGATGACCCAGAGGCAACAACTAATTCCAAATTCGCTATCAGCGAGGTTTTGGCTCTCAAATGACACCTGACAAGTATTTAAAGGTCACAGAGCAGTTCCTGGTTAGCTGAAAACATCTGAATCGCTGGATTTTCCTTGTGGTTTTGGTGGAAAAATGTTTCTCCTCAATTCTTCATTTCCCTTACATCAGAATGCTTTCCATCGCAAATTGGTCGGGTGTCGGTTTGTTTGCAGTCGCACAGGGAATAGTCGGCGGTTTTCTCGACCTGAAATAAAGAAAAATATGAATGAGACGTTTTAATTTAAAAGCGCATAACATTGGAAAATTGCTGTAGTATGCGAAAAAAAGGCAGCTGAAAGGGACTAGTTTTGTAAGACTGTGGTCGAGAAAATAAGGTGTTTTTCTGAAAAATTTGTTCTTCAAGCGGGAGCTAGTGCTCATCAGGGCACTTTTGAACGGTTTTGGACCGATTTGTTCAAATTTCCTTACAAAACCTTACAACTGGAAATCAGTCAGTCATGTAAGAGGCCGCCTAGCTCAAATCAAGTCCATGCTCTTCCGCTCTTTTCGCACGACTTTCGTGCTTTTTTGACCTCAAATCTGAACTGTAAACAATCTTGGAAGAAAAATTATTCCTGTGATTTTTCTAGGCCACGACAGACGAACTATGACCTTTTCACCGCCTTTTCTGCAATTTTCAGACGATTTTAAGTCATTCGATGCTAAAATTCGCCATTTTGGACAACAAACCTGGAAGCTGACTGGTCGAACATTGGTCAAACCGGGAATCTTATGAGTACCATCACAGAATGGTTGAGTTACACTCAAACCACACGAACACCAGTGATACGTCTTTCCGGCCTCCAAACGAACACGATTCGAGCGACCGGCTGCTGGTTTTCCCTTGTAGGGAAGCACGTCAGCTGAATAGCTCTGAACGATGACGCCACGTGCTTTTCCGCGAGCAGCGGTCGTCTGAAATTAAAATAGGGGGTTTTTGGAGAAAAAATTGGAGATTCGGAAGGCGGTTTAGCTGGGAAAATAGTTTCTTTTCAGGAAGAATGAAGGTGTTTTCAGAGGGAAATCGAGAATTTTTGACGAAAATACTTATTTTCCTGTGAAAAACTGATAGTTTCGGACGTAAAGTTTGAAATAAATAGTAGAGTTTTCAATCAAAAATTGCGAATCTGGGAGGTTTTTTTTGACAAAGTTTGAATTTTTCAGTGGATTTTTTTAAGCGAAAATTGGAAGAAGTTTTCTGGAATTTTCGATGATTTTATGATCGAAATTGTCGAAACTCTGATTTTTCTGGCTTTTCTAGATCCTTTTCACACTGATTAGCCCTCGGAAACCAGAATTATTTTTCAGAGAAACTTTTGAACGAACATTATTTTTAATAGATGAAAATTTTGGAATAATGTCAAGGAATTTTGGCCGGTTTCCGCTTCCAAATGATTTTTAAAGATATTCTGATGCAATCTCTGCTGTTTTTTGGCCCAAAACCTGAAAAATCTTGCGTTTTTCGAGGAACTCAATTTTTCCTCTACTTCCGTATCATTTTTTCCAGTTTATTCTCAATTTTTCGAAAAATTCCATTGTTTTCTCCTTCTTTTCTACCGTTTTCCAGCTATTTCTCTCCAGTTCCTACTGAAAAACTCACGATTGGAGTGACGGCTTGGAGTTTTTGACACGCTCTGCCAAGCATGGTTTGAATTCGCCTGAAAAGCAAAAATTTGAGAATTTTTTTATTTGAAAACAATTTTAAGACAGTTCCGAACATTATATTCACAAAAAATCGCAAGAAAAATCCCTGAAAATTGCGAAAACCCCGGCTGAAAATGAGGCAGTGCGTTGAAAAAAAGGAAGCTGGCGCAAACGCGCTCCACTGACAACCGGAGCCTAGACCACGGCCCCGAGGCCACCGATTTTTTTGAGGTAATTTCTAGGGGTTTTTGAATGTTTTAAACCTGATTTTCAGCCGTTTCCAGCTGTTTGTTTTCAAAAATTAGTTTTCTAGGCAATGAAGCTCAACGAAAATGTACAAATCACCGCACAAAAGTGCGTATTAGTGCCGTATGAGCCTTGCCACGTGGAAAAATACCATCAATGGATGGAGGACGAGGAGATTAGAAGATTGACAGGCTCGGAGCGGCTCTCGTTGGAAGAGGAATACGAAATGCAAAAATCTTGGCGAGAAGACGAAGACAAGCTCACTTTTATCGTTTTGAGCAAGGAAGATGGTTCAGAAGTATGAGAAAAAATTTTTTGAGAAAATTTTTTTAAGAAGAAAAAACCATTTTTCGAATAAATAAAAAGCTACAACACTTTTTTATAGTTCAAAAATTTCAAATCAGAAAAAAACCCAAGAATTTTTTTCTAAAATTTAAATTCCAGACCGAGCGAATGATTGGCGATGTGAATCTGTTCATCTCGACGTCATCTGAATCAGAAGACCCATCAGAAGACGTGACACAAGGAGAAGTGGAAGTGATGATTGCGGAACCACGTGGAAGAGGAAAAGGAATTGGAGAGGAAGCTGTTTCGTTGATCATTTCATGGGCTTTTAAGGTTTGTGGCCTAGAAATTTAGCTGGGATTTTCTAGGCCATTTTTGGAATTTCGAAAATTCCTGAATTTAAAAAATTCCCTTTTTTTGAAAAAAAAATCCGAAAAAAGTTGTGTTTGCTCAGAAAATGCCAAAAAAAAAACAGACTATTTTTGGTCGTCGTGGTTTAGAATTTCTAGTTTTAGGCGTGATTTCATAGTTTTCATAAAGTATTCTATTTTTGAAAAATTAGCGAAAAATTGGGTGATTTGAAATGTACTAGTTTTTGGTTGTCGTGGCCTAGGGTTTTCAGGTTTTGGCACGGTTTCAAATTTCCAAAAAAATTTTCTAAGTTTTCAGCTCAAAATTCTAGGCCACCAAAAACGATTTCGATCTAATTTTTTCATTTCAGAACCTTCAAATTCGCGTGTTTCGCGTCAAAATTACCGATGACAACGTGGCAAGTCTGGCACTTTTTGAGAAAAAGCTAGGATTTAAGCAGATCGGATACAGTACTGCTTTTAAGGAATTCACTCTGGAATTGCCTGCGGATCGTCTGGAAAATCATTTTGCCACGTTTTTGGATCAAAGCTCCGAAGAGCAAGAAAATAAAAGAAACTTAAATTAACTTTTTTTCTGTTAATAAAATGTTTGATATTACAATTTTTTGAGATTAGATCTGTTTTTAGGTGCCTCAAAAACCGGAGAAAAAAATGTGAATAAATAAAATTATTAGGGGCTTAATTGTATTTGTCGTGGCCTAGCATATTCAGTTCTTGACAAAGTCTCAAAAAAAAATGTTCAGAACTTTTTTTTTCCAGATTTTTGAACTAATCGAAAAAAACAAAAATTTGTCAGAAAGCAACGGGAATTTCCAGAAATATGTTCCCGGTGGCCGCGGCCTGAATCTTCCATTCTTTGGCACTTTTTCAAAATTTTCCAAACTTTTTTTTGCTTTTCATGGTTAATTTTGTGTACGGAAAAAAATAGCTGTGTTTTTCTTTTGCAAATTTCAAATTTTCGATTTAAAAAAATTTGAAAAACTTGCTCATCTTATTTTGGAAGTCTCATAGATTTAAAGGCGCACAAGGAAGGGTCTCGCACCGAATGCTCACCTTAATTTTATTTTGGGATTTTCACTGATAGTCTTGCAATTGCCATTTTCTCGACTTTCTTCGCGATTCTCTTTGAAAAACAATCACTCAAATTTCAGAAAAATCGCTTGGAATTCAAAAATAGCGCTGAAAATGTCGACCGTCGACGAAAAGAAGACGTTCGTGATCAAGCACGTATTCACTGATATCAATAAGAAGAGAAATACGAAAAATACGACTATATATGGAAAGAAGGAGACACATTTCAACGTTCCATGGTATATAAGACATGAACAAATTATTTAAAAAAAACTAACTAAATTTTTTTTCAGGAGTATCTTTCTTTATTCAACCGACTATTCTTCAGCCATGGGAGCACATTTGCAATGCCACAAGTTTAAAGGGTCCAAGGAATGGTCGATTGATACTACCGTTATCACAAAAGTTTTCTGTCAAGACGGAAAGAAGGAATCCACCAAGAACGTAACGTTCTCATCGTCAGATTCTAAATCCTTCGAGCATATCAACACTCTCCAACCATCCAATGATTATCTAGTTGATGGAAATTTAACTGTTGAATTCCACGTGACAATCAACAAAATGACTGGAGTCAGAATTTTCAAAAGCTTCGATGATGAATCGGCCAAGGAATTGTCGGATATTGTATTGAAGGTGAAGGATCAGAAGTTTTACGTGTTGAAAAATTACTTGGCTGTTCACTCAACCTATTTCAAATCTCTTTTCCTGGGAAATTTCAATGAATCGAAACAATCGAAGGACTTCAAGTCGATTTCGTACGAAGTGGAACTCAAGGATATTGATCCATGTGATTTTCAGAAGTTCCTTGAAGTCGTTTACAGCCATCCAGACATTAATGGTAATCTTTACATCAGGGCTTCACGGAATGACGATTTTCGATTTCGGGAAACGGAATTCGGAAATCGGAACACGGAATATTTTTTTTTAATGGAAAACAGAAAAATTTTGTGAAATTCTCAATTTGAATTCGACAAAAATTGAAATTAAAAAAAGAGAAGAAACTTTCCGTTACTTCCCGTACATTTTTTTGAGTGAAACACTGTTCAAACCAATCAAAATCTCAAATTTTTCAAACTTTTTTTTACCGGAA
Source organism: Caenorhabditis doughertyi (assembly GCA_963572265.1). Classification (NCBI taxonomy): domain Eukaryota; kingdom Metazoa; phylum Nematoda; class Chromadorea; order Rhabditida; family Rhabditidae; genus Caenorhabditis; species Caenorhabditis doughertyi. Next base: position 18,761,287 of record OY751555.1, read on the forward strand.
AATATATGAAAATTCCGGAAATAGCAAATTGGAAGAAGTTTTTCTTTCAAAAATCGAAAAGGTTTTTCTGGTAAAATGTTTTTACGGAAAACGAAAATTTCGAAGTTTTGTCATTTTTTTGGTTGCGAGAATGTTCAGAAAGTTTTAAAATTTTAAAAATCGATGATAAATTTCCGAAAAACCGTAAAAAATTTTTCAAAAAACCCGGAAAACGGAACTCTGTTATGCTCTGATACAGACGGAATCGTATTCTATTTAAGTTTGATTTTCAGAAAAATCAGTCAAAGGAATTCTGAAACTAGCTGACATGTATGATGCAAAAGCTGTGATTCAACAATGCGAGAAGTTCCTTGTCGATAATTCTAAATTGGATTACAAGGAAAAGTTCCTTTTGGCGATTCAATACAAATTGGAGAATCTCAAGAAAAAATGCATGCCAGAGTTCAAAACTCTTGAGGATATCGCTTCAGTTATTCCAGAAGATCCTACTCAGATGGATCATGTCGTTTGGAAGGAACTCCTTAATTATTCTATCGATCTTCGTAAGAAAAAATAATTTTGTTACATTTTGGTTATGATTTGGAAATAAATTGTTGATTTTTGTTTGGTTTTTTTTATTATCTCAAAATTTTGAATTATGTTGAAATCGACTCAAAAGTACTTTTTACTCAATCACTTCAAAGTCTAAAATAGATTTAATCAAAAAAAAAAATCATACTTGTGATTTGGCGAGTCGGCCCGGATTTTGAACAATTAAGGTCATTTTTTTTATATGTTGAGTTTTTCCTACCAGAAATGTATTACTCATTTGCGAAAAAGTGGCGGTTCCGTTTAAAGGCGCAACGGCAAATGTCCACGATATCTCGTCACGCTTACAGTTATTTTACACTAAAAGTTACTGTAAGCGTGACGAGATATCGTGGACATTTGCCGTTGCGCCTTTAAACGGAACCGCCACTTTTTCGCAAATGAGTAATATATACAAACTTTTCCTAAAAAAAACCATTCTCCCAATTAGCGAAAAAAAAAACGAAAAAAACAATTTTTCAGTGCAACAAATTTTTTTTCAGAAATTTCCAAAACAATTATGCTAAAAAAATCAACACAATCAACTTTTGAATACGAAACAAATTTGAATTTCGCTTCATCCCGTAAATCGTCTGTCTCTCTACCGTACTACGGTATTCCCAACCTTTATCGCGGCGAGACCCGCCAAGAGATCACCCCGCTTCGCCGCCGCTTGGCCTAAACTTCTTCGCCATTTTTGCGCCGTTTCTCATCGTTTTTTGTCAATTTTTTTAATTTTTTGTTGAAAATTGACAACAAAAATCGTTTCCGCATAGAATAACGTTGCTTTCGCCGTGATTTTACCGCAAAATTCATCGAAAAAATGAATTTTTGTCGATTCATCGCTTTTTTGCATTTTCCTGTTTAAAAAGTGATTGGATGAATTAAATACCTTTTGGTTGAAATTTTACCTTGAATGCCGCATTTTTGACGCCTAGAAATTTCGTTTCCGCTGTCGCTTTTCGTTCTTTTTTCTTGATAATTTTCTTCAAACTTTTTCCCATTTCCTTCTCAATTTCTCGTTTTTCAGTCATGCAAATCTACGTCATCACTCCGACGGATAAGACGCTCACCCTCGAAGTCGAAGCCTCCGATACCATCAAGAACGTCAAGGCAAAGATCCAAAACAAGGAAGGAATCCCACCAGATCAGCAAAGATTGATCTTTGTCCAAAGGGAACTCGATGATAGACGTCGTCTTTGCGACTACAACATCCAAAAGGAGTCGACTTTCCACTTGGTTCTTCGTGAAGGTTCGTTCTAAAATGTTAAAACGTGGTCGGGCTGCATTGGAAACGGAAGGAAAACTTTTGCCTGTTTAACGCGCCAGATTCTCTTGAAAATGGCTTATTCGCGGGCGGTATGCCGTTTCAGAACTGTCACGAATAAGAACCGCAAAATTTCCACGTGAAAAGAACATTCTCGGTTTTGATGCGGTTCAGTTCTGATAAGAGGCACGGTTCTGGAACGTCCTACTGCCTTCACGCGCTTGATCGGCTGATCTACCATGAATCACCAACTTCCACGCCGCGCTACCCAACCCTGGCACATCTATGATTGAGATAAACGCATATTTCTTTAGCCAAGGCCGCTCTCTGTGTATATCTCCCCTCTGTTCTTTCCTTTCGTTTCGATAGGATGCTAATTGGGGCTCTGAACATCAAGAATCTGTTCGGTCATTGCTTCTTGAAGGAAAAAACTACTGGCGCAAGTGAAAAGTTTACCTCGAACATAGTTTTTCTTTCAGAAATGGACGAAGGAGCCGCAAACATGAACGACGCTCCGGAGGTGTACGGCGGAATCGAGGGACCAAACTCACAATACGTGAAGCTTGTGAGCAGCGATGGGCACGAGTTCGTCATCAAAAGAGAGTTGGCACTGACATCCGGCACCATTCGTGCAATGCTCTCAGGACCTGGAGTCTATCAGGAGAACGAGAGCAACGTCGTCTATTTCCGTGAAATTCCATCGCATGTACTTCAAAAAGTGTGTCAATACTTTGCCTACAAAGTCCGCTACTCAGAAGCCGCCACGGAGATTCCAGAGTTCCCGATTCCAGCAGATGTCTCCTTGGAATTGCTCATGGCCGCCAATTTCCTTGATTGCTGATCGATAAATTTCACTGATTTCGCAATTATGTATACATTTTGTACTATAACTCATTGCTAACCGTTGTACAATCCCCGTCCCCATCATTTCCATCCTGTAAATAAGATTTATTTTCCCAATTCTCTTTTCCCTTCATAATTTTAAAATACTAAATTATTCTTGTTTTTCTTAGCTTTTCAAACAAATTTCATTAGCCAGCTAGAAATTAGAAAAATTTCTGGAGAATCATCGAGTTTAGTGGCGGAAGAAGCCTGAAAATGGGACGAATTCTGGAAAATCTGATGCAGGCACGCGGTTTCAGGACAGCAATAAGTTTATAACGAAAACAATAATATGCTAAAAAAAAAGATAAAACAAAAAGTGGAAATCTAAAAAAAAAGAAATTATTCAAATCTACGCAGAGCTGTCTCGAGTCGTCTCACTTTTGCTCCCAAATCCTTAGTCCATTGCTCCAAAATATATATCCTTCTTCGATATCCTTCTCTCCAATTCCTCGGCTCATATTCTTCATTTTCGAAAGCTGTTGAATGACGTCTTCTTCTATGGGCCATTGAGACTGTAGAAGTAGATGGAATTGACGAGAGATCACGGGCTGGTCCAGGATCTTGTGGTGTCTAGAAATAGTTGTTTTTCGAAAAAAATATGGCGGCAAACTGAGTTGGAAAATGCGCTGTGTTGAGAAAATGTTGTGAAAATGTCTTCCTGAGCTGAGTATTCAACTTTTTGCATGAGGCCAGGCAGCTAAATTGTTTCTCATTAGGGCGCACTTTCCCACCAGTTTGTTCGAAAATTCAAAAATTTCAAAAAAAAAAGTATAAAAAAACCAAACTTGGCCAGAAATTTGACTTTTTCGGTCCGAAACTAGCAATTTTTAATAAGAAAAAAATTTTGAATTTTTAGATTTTCAAAGGATTTTTTTCAAGTCGAATCAATAGTTCCAGCTTCAAGAAACGGATTTCTGGCGTTTCTGAACTTGGCATTTTTTAGGCACAATTTCTCAAATAGAATTTCGGCTGGAAAATTTTCTTTTTTTTTTGGAAAATGGGAGGAGTTTTTTGAAAGAGCGTTCTCCAATTTTGAAGTTTTTCGAATATTCAATTTTTGACTGAAAATTTTCAGATTTTTTTGGCTGGAAATTATTTTAAATATTTCAATTTTTTCGCTTTTTTGTTACTCACATTGGGATGACTTGGCTCAGTAGATTGAATTCGGACAGGAGAAAGCATTGGAGCATTTGTAATCACTTCATTCTCTTCTTCTGGCTCCTCATTTTTGACTATTTCAGATGGATCTTCTATGATCGATTGAATCGGAAAATTCTGTTGGACACTCTGTAAATCCGGTTCCTTTTCATAACGGATGACGTCACTTCTTTGCTCATTATCCTCATGTTCAGAATCCACTTGAATTCCTTGATGATCAATCTGAAAATGGCGAAAATTGGTATTTTGTTGTCAAAATTTGGCGGGAAATTCACTTTTTGAAAAAGTCAGTCGGAAAAAATTTTGACTGAAAATTTTCAGAAAAAAAAATATTTTGCTCAGTGTCTGAAAATTGCAAAAATACCTTTTTCGAGTTCAAAATTCAACTTTAGACCTGTTTTTAAATTACCGAAAAATATTTTTTTGGCTGGAAAATTGCAAAAAAAATTCGATTTTTTTAAACTATAACTCGGCTCAAAATAGTTTAGGACACTACATATTTGAAGGATTCCTCATAACTTGATTCGAGCCCTAATAGAAATTTCCAGAAAAAAAAGTTTTGGAAATTTTTGGCCGAAATAATTTCTTGACTGAAAATTTTTGGAAAAGGAAAAGATTTTGGAATTTTTTTTTGAAAATTCTCTGCAGGTTTCTAATGAGGAAAAATTCCAAAAAACATTTTCTGATTAGGCATTTTCCCGTATTTTTTCCTACATTTTCCGAATATCCCGGTGTCAAAATGTATAATTACCTGTCGGACATTACGAAGACCTTCTATTTCCAACACCGTCTCCTGTTCAACACATAGATCTTCTTCTTCATCATCTCCCTCAAATTTTCCATCATAATAAACTTCAAATGTTTTCGGATCAAAATGGAATATATATCGAATTGTATTCAGAAGGAAACACAAAACGAAACGAAGTAAATTGATCAGAACATGTGATACCATCGATTGATGGGAAGACGGAAAAAATGAAGATATCAGTTGGAGTACGGGTGGTTTTGCTGAAAAAAAATTACGCATTTTAAGAAAAAGACTGGAAATTTTTTCAAAATTTCCGTATCAAAATTGATAGGAAAACTCTTTAAAAAATCGCGTCATTCAGACTAAATTCACTATTCGTGGCCTGGAAAAAATATCGTGGCCTAGAAACCTCATCTGACCGAACTAGGGAACTCGCACTTGTTTCGTAGATTTTCAATATTTCCCACTTTTTTGGAACAAAAATTTCACTTTTTTCGAAAGAGTTCGGCTACTGGAGGTTTCTAGGCCACCAAAAAAAAATTAACATTCTGATGGCCTAAAAACCTCTCTGATGGCCGAACTTTCGAAATATCTTCTTTCCGACGTTCAACGTGTTTTTTTTCATTTTTTCCGGGACAAAAAATCGTCAGATTCGAAAGTTCGACCAGGAGATATTTCTAGGCCACAAAATATGAAATGAACCCCCAAAACAACTGTTATTCAGCCGATTTCGCAGTTTCTTAACGATTTCTAGGCCATCAAAGATTTCTAGGTCATTAAAGATTTCTAGGCCATTAAAGGTTTCTAGGCCATCAACGCGTTTTTTTTTTGAATTTTTCGCTATGAACTCTCAATTTCAGAGTGCGAAAAAAATTCCAAAAAACTCACTTATCTGACAAAGACGTGCACCGAATTTCATCCAATCATTATCCTTAACGATATCTTCATCCCGTATATTTCTGATCGATTTCAGTATCAATTTCTGCCATCTTTTATTAAAAATTTTGAACATTGTCGTGTTGAAAATTTCGGTTCCAATCATAAGAAGGAGCTTTTTGAGCATTTGATCATTAAGCTTCATTTTTTCGTGAAGACGTCCAGACATGATTTTTTGGATGTGTTTTCTGAAATTACACAAAACATGATGGAAAATTTTCAGACCGCTCAGAAAATTGGAAAAAAATTGAAAATGGGGACGTTTTGAAAAATTTTGAAAAAAAAATTTAAGTTTACTATAATTTGTTTTTGAAAGAAAAACTTTTTTTTCCAAAATTTTTTTGAAATCAGAAAAAAAATCTGTTATTTTTTTAGCGAAAATTTTCACTTTTTTTTGCTTCAAAATTTTCTAAAATACCGTGAAAATCGTAATGGAAGAGCTCTCCCTCTATTAAAAGGGCACCTTCAATGGTTTTTTTTTCAAACGAAAAATGATCAATTCTCGCAATTTACTTCGTTAATTTGCGGAAAACTGTGCTCGCATAAATAGAAAGGCATGCCCTTCTAATACAGTTTTCACGGCAAGCTTTCTCACGAATTTTTCAACGGTTTCGAAGCCAAAATTTTGAAATTTTCTGGAACCAAAAAAAGTACCTTAAATATCCATTTTCGACTATACTCTCTATTCGGCATTTAACACTATGCATCCAACTTCCAAGATATATTTTTGCATTGTGTGGAAGTTGTTCAGTAATACCGTATCCCAATGCAATTTCTAGCAATTTCTTCCGTTTTTCACATGGAATCAAAATCCAAAGTGAAGATTTATATCGATTTCTTTCCAATGAATGAGACGAAATTTCATTGAATCCACTCGTTTCATTTATCCATGTAAAACCAGTAATCGCCTCTTCGTTATCGATTACATATGCATGATTGACTCCCTCAATGAGAATTTCTTCCGGATCAACTTTCAAATTCATTTTTGTGATGTGTCTGAAAACATTTCGATTTTTTCATTTTTCTAAGAAAAAAACTGACTTAATTAAATCCAGTGATAAATCGAAACAATAACGAACAAGAGCATTTCTGGCTTGCATCAATTGTTCAATGGTGACTGAATACTGCTTGAGGTGAGAGATGGTTTTCAGAAGTGTGTAGATATCTGAAAATAAGAATTCAATTATGACATGGATTTCCCTCTAATAGAAGAGCATGCTCAGCGGTTTCCAGAAAAAATTGCCATTTTTTCAAAAAAAATTTTTTAGAAAATTTACCGAAATATTTCTCGGTAAAATTTTGTGAACTTTGTGAAAGCCATATTAGCGCCAAATTCGAAAAAAATGTGAGCAATGATTTTCCGAAATTAAGCAAGTTTGCATTGTTTAGCAGATTTACCGATAAATAAAAAAAAAGAAAATTTACCGGTGAACTTTAAAATGAAACTTGTCGAGGAATGTATCCATAGACTGATTTTCATCAGTAATTTCTCAAAAAACTTACCGGTATATTTTTCGTAAAACTTACCGATACATTTCTCGGTAAATTTTTGTGAACTTCAAAGTAGCTATATTGGCACATATTTTTAAAACAATTCGAGCAACGATGCTCCGAAAACACGCAAGTGCGAATTGTTTAGCAGATTCACCGGTAATTTTTTTCAATAAACGGCGATTTACCGGTGAATTTTTGAATGAAACTTGTCGATGGAGGTATCCATAGATTGATTTTCATCAGTAATTTCTCAAAAACTTATCGGTAAATTTTCAGAAAATTTTTGAGAATTTTGAACTGGCGAGCATTTTTGGTGGGCGGAGTCAGATTTGAGCTTTTTTTTAAATAAAAAATTACCTTGTGCTGATCCAAACTCGATTTCGGTCGTCTGTTTAAAAAATAGACTTCGAAGATTTTCCACCATTCCTGGCTCATAAACATCTCCTTCTAATTGGTTGTTGATTTTGAAACGGAACACATTTCGACACATTTTCTCGGAGAAATCCATCAAGTCTTTTAAATGGAGCTGTCCAGTTTCATTGATTCTTTTCAGAAATAAATGAATCTCTTTCTTTCGAAACTCTAATGCATTTTGATGAATATTCCAAGCAACTGCACGAAGTATTCCACAGAATTTTCGATTTTTAATAACAGTATTTCCAAGATAAGAGAAAATGTGATGATAGGGACCATGACTAGTTAGAAATGGCCAAATTGAAGCTTCTCCAATAAGCTTTTCCCATTCAATTTTCAAAATTGAATTTTCATTGTCGAGAACTTCTGGAACTTCATCAGTCATTTGTGAACTTGTGAAAGAATCCGATGGTATTTTAGTTGGTGGAGGTTGTGATCCATCGTCGGAATTATCTGAAATTTTGTTATTTTGGCTCCGAGACATTTTGAAACCAAACATTTCGAAACGAGACGTTTCAAAACCGCAGAGAAGTTCGTAAAAAAAAGCTTGGAAAATGCGGAGAATTTCGAAAATTTTTATGTAAAAATGAAAGTTTTTTATGAAAATATCAAATGTTCATTGAATTGAGAATACCGTAAAAACTGTATTAGAAAGGCACATTCAATAGAAGAACCCCTCTAATAGAAGGGCACTCACAGGGAATGTTTAAAAAATAGAAGGACACCCTTCATTTCTTTTCCTTGAAAACTTGAACAAAACCCTTTGAAATTTCAAGAAAAAAATTGCAACATTATTTTTTTTTTAATTCTTCCTATTTTTCCTAATTTTTTCGCAGTTTTCGGTGAAAAAAATCAAAGTAAAACAAACAATTTCGAAAAATATAAGGACAGCCTCTGATAAAAATCTTAAAAAATTTGTCAAAAAATTTTTTTTCGAAATGATTTGCAATTCAATGAATATCTGGTTTTTCATAAAAAACTTTTTATTTCAAAATTTCCAAAAATTTCCCCGTTTTTTTCACGATTTTCTCAGCGGTTCCGAAACGTCTCGATTTCTATTATCAAAATTTCAATCAAAAACCTACTCAAAGATCTTTTATTCGGCTTCCTTGATGGCTCAACTGATAGAATTGCTTCTGATTTTGGAATCGTCACTTGTTCTTCTTCATTTTCTGAATCTTCTGAATCTTCGTCATCTTGAACATCTCCTTCAAATTTTCCATCGTAATAAACTTCACATTTTTCAGAATCAAAATGGAATACATGACGAATTGTATTCAAAAGAAAACACAAAACAAAACGAAGTAGATTGATCAGTACATGTGATACCATCGAATGACGGGTTGACGGGAAAAAAGAAGAAATCAGTTGGAGGACACGTGGTTTTGCTAAAAAAAAAACAGATGTTTTTAGAAAGGGCTGCAACTTTCAATTTTTTTTTCATAAGGAGAATGATTGAAAAAATTGCGTTGAACCATACAAAACTGCGGTGTTTTAGACTCAATTCACTATTCGTGGCCTAGAAATTTCTATTGACCCGAAATATGAAAACCGCAGTTGTTTTTCTAAATTCTCAACTTTTCATGGAACAAAAAACAACCGAAAAATTGGAACTTTCAAGCATTCGGCCACCGGAGTTTTCTAGGCCACCAAAAGGGAAATTTATTACAAACCAGCTGAATTGTGATTTCAGAGGGGAAACATAGAAATCACACAAAAAAATAGTTCTGAAGCACAGAAGTCACGTCCAAAACTTACAGAATGATGGCCGCGTCGGGTGGCCTAGAATCGGAAAACTGTTTTTCCGTAACATGCGGTTTTGGAAGAGTTTTTGTGCTTGAGTGATTTTTTTTTGTTGGAATTCTTTTATGCGGGTTTTTGCATGAAATCACAATACAGGATGTTTTCGGCATATTTCTCTTTTGGTGGCCTAGAAACATCCGGCGGCAGAACTCTTGAAAATGAGAATTTTTGGGCAATTTTTTGTTACACAAAAACTAGAAAATCAACAAAACAATTGTGATTTCCCTGGTTTGGGTCAATAGAGGTTTCTAGGCCACGAAATTTTTTCTAGGCCACGAATAGTGAATTTAGGCTAAAATTTTGAAACTTTTGCCAATTAAAAATGTTTTGCTTCGTTTTTTCCAGTAATTTTTGGTTCTATCTTTGAAAATCTGAAACAAAACTGACTTATTTCACGAAGCAACGTCACAAGATTTGAGAAATCCATGTCCTTTTTGAAATCTTGACCACGCATTTTTCGAATCGAATCCAGTGTGAATTCGCGCCAAAATTCGTTGAAAATTTCAAATTTTTTCGTATTGAACATTTTCATTCCAACTTCGGCAAGAAATTGATTGACTCGAATGTCTCCAAGTGTCATTTTTTCATTAAATGTCCCAGACATTATCCCATCAATAGACTTTCTGAAAGTACAATAATATTAATTTTTCGCAAAAATTTCGAATTGGTAATTTTTCAAATGTCTTTTTGGAGCATTTAGATTCAATTTGGCGACTCACTGGATTAAGGGCTACCCCTACCCCTTTTTCGAAATGAGGAGCAACCGCGCCCCATTGGACTCGATACTTGAATTTTTTCCATTTTCAGAAAATGAAATTTTTTGAAATTTTTTTCACAAAATGAAATTTGACGTTTTGGAATGCAATTTTTTCAGTGAATACTCCGGAAAACGCCTATTCTGAAATTTTTTTTCCTCTAGAAATCGGAAAAAAGTGGAAATTTTTTGAAAGAATTTTTTCCATTTTTCTCGGTTTTTCACCAAAATTAGATTAGAAAGGGTGCTAAATATGAAAAAAGTTGAAAAGAAAGATGATGCATTTTTCAGATAATTTTAAAGCTAAAAATCGAAATAAAACTTCCAAAAAAAAATCTACAAAGTCCAGTGGGGCGCTATTGCTCATTATTTTGCAAGGCCAATATGAATAGTTTGTGAAAGTCTGACATCTCAGTTTAAAGGCGCAGCGACAAATCTTCATTGGGTCCTGTCACGATTACAGTAATTTTTATTTGGAAACAACTGCAAGCGTGACAGGACCCAATGAACATTTGTCGCTGTGCCTTTAAATCGAGGTATCAGGCTTCCACTGATGAGTAATAGAAAAAAAAACGATACCTCATTGTTCCGTCTTCTAGAATTTTCTTCATTCGACTTTTAAGTGTTGTCATCCAATTAATAAAATGGCGACTGGCATCCAGTGGAAGTATTTGAATAATGTCATTTTCAAATAAATGGCACATCACACCACGATCATTCTTTTCAGAAAGAATAGAGACCCAAAGTGAAGATTTATGATCGTTTCGTTCGATTAATGAAGTCGAAATTTCTTCAAATTTTTCCATGGTCTGGGCATCAGTGAAATCATGTCGAATCACAAACTTCTTTTCCTCCGTATCAGATAATCTTGGCCTTTTTGCGGCGCTCATCAAATACTCGAATTGAAATTTCTGAAAAAATTTAAAATTTCAAACACAATTCAATTTGGGCACTCGATTCAAGGGGCGGGGCTTTGGTAGGGGTACTGTAATCACACGAGTTCCCAGCGGGGGTAGGGAAGCGCTCTAATGGAGAAAACGTTTAATACTCAGTTTCGCCCCATTTTCCAAAAAATTCAGTTGAAAAAATTCGAGGTATGCAGCGAAATTATCAATTTATCATTAGAGCGCGCTTTTCTACCCTCGCTTGGAACTCGTGTGTGTATTTAAGGCGCGGAGCTTCGACTCTGCCTAAGACCTAGATATGGTGTTCTAAACATGAAGTGAATTGGGAAAAAAAAACATTTTTCCTGAAAATTATTCAAAAGTTAGATAAAAAAAATATTTTTTCTGTTTTTTTTTATTTAGAACCCCATATTTGAGGCTTAGGCATACACGAAACTCCGCCCCTCAAGTACAGTACACCAGCTGAAGCGCCGCCTCCCAAAATCGAGTGCCGCCCCCTTTTTTTCAATTAAAAAAATTTTTTTTAATACCAAGTTTTGCAGAAAAAAAACTTTTCGGGGACAGTTTTCGAAATTTTCAAAAAGCAAACGAATTTTTCTCAGTTTGTTTCACAAATTGAAAAATAAATTTAAATCTTTTTTACGTGGCTTTCTCATTGTTTTTAGGCAAAACAGTGTCCTAATTTTTTTTTTGAAAATTTTGGAATTTTTAGCCGTGGCCTAGAATTTTCAGCTTTTTTGACTATCAGGAAATTTCGAAACTTCAAGCGATTCGAGAAAAACCAAAAAAATTTCGAGAAATACACATTGATGAAAACGTAGAGAAAACGACAAAAAAAAAATTTTTTTCTAAAAACTTTATTTGAAAAAAACAAAAATACCACAATTTTTTGAAAATAAAATTTAAAAAAAATCTGTTTACAAAGCAAAAAAAATTGACAAAAAAACAGGAATTATCGTTCTTTCAGACCCCTCTGGATTCTGAAGTCGTTGACGGCTCTCGTTTTGGCGAGGATCTTTTGGAAAAAAAATTAGAATTTTCGCTTTTCGCGAGCCTAAAAAAAAAAGAGCGTTTTTCGAGACAAAAAATCTTGGAAAAAAATTTTTCTGAGGTACAAAAAATTGAATTTTTAAAGACGTTTTTTCGGGTTAGCAGAATAAATTTTTCCCTGCAAAAAAAATCGAGATTTTCAGGGAATTTCCACCTTTTTTTTTGACGAGAAAAAGTTGAAAAAGACAACCGTTTTTTTTTCAGATTTCACAAACTTTCAAAAAAAAATTTTCTTTAAAAAATGGTTTTGGCGGCCGTGGCCTAGAATTTTCAGTTTTTGGGTTTTCGCACATTTTCAAATTTTTCAAAAAACCGATTTTTCAGAAATTGAGAAAAAATTTCAAGTTTTTCGAAGAACAGTCTGGATCCGGAAAGACTATTTTTGATGGCCGTGACCTAGAATTTTCTTTGACATTCCACTGATTTCTAGGCCATCAAAGAGAAATTCGGCTGATTTTCCACTTTCAGTACCTCGGAATCTGAAAGTTTGAGAAGAAAAAATAAATATCGATAAAACGCAAAAAACTTGAAAAATTGAGAGCAAATTATGGCGTAATAATATAATTTATTTACAAAAAAAGTGCCATTTGAGCTAAGAATTGAAAGATCACATATAAACGAGGCACAATGTTTTAAGAATCACTCTTTTTTAGGAAAAATTTGAACAATTTACAATTTAAAATCCTGTTAATATTGCATTTAATCTAATTATACCACAGAGTCAGGAGTCGGGAGCATTTAAATAAAACATTTCAACAAGGGGGCGGGGCTTGTGAGAAAACGTGAGAAAAATTTTGGAGAGAAAATGAGGATTCGATTCAAAAATGTATAAAATGAGACAATTATTTGGAAACAAAAAGGAAATTTACAGAAATTGAGAAGAAAAATCATGAAGAAAAATGTGTGAAATTCAGGAAAAAATAAACTATTGGCGACGAAAAGCTGCTTCGAGAAATTCGACGCGAGACTTCAATTCTCCATGCTCGTGCTTCAATTCTCCATGCTCACGCTTCAATTCGTCATGCTCTTGCTTCAACGATCGATATGCTTCTTTCCAATTCCTGGGCTCATTCTCTTCCTCTTTATTTTCGAGAGCCGCTAGATGACGTCTTCTTTGGGCCATTGATGCATGTGAAGAAGTCGATGGAATTGTTGATAGATCACGGGCTGGTTGATGATCTCGTGGTGTCTAGAAATAGTTTTTTTTTCGAAAAAAGTTGGTGTCAATCAGGATTGGAAAATGCGCTCTGTTGAGAAATTTGACTGCCTGAGCTGAGTATTCAACTTTTTGTATTAGGTCAGGCAGCTAAATTTTTTCTCATTAGGGCGCACTTTCCCACCAGTTTGTTCGAGAATTCAAAAATTTCAACAAAAAAAGTCGGATAAACCCAATCGCCTTTGACTTTTTTTGGACCGAAACCAACAATTTTTTAATAAGAAAAGAAGCTCAATTTTGGTCCAAAAATCGTGATTTCTTATTGGGGAAAAAATTATTTTTGAATTTTCAGATTTTCAAAGTTGTTTTGTTCGAAGTAGTCAAACTTTTGACGTTTCTGAATTTGTCAATTTTGCGACTCAAATAGAATTTTCGGCTGGAAAATTTTCTTTTTTTTTTTGGAAAATGGGAGGAGTTTTTTGAAAGAGCGTTTTCCGAATTAGAAGTTTTTCGAATATCGAATTTTTGACTGGAAATTTTCAGATTTTTTTGGCTGGAAATAACTCGAAAAATTTTAATTTTTTAGCTTTTTTGTGACTTACATTTTGATTGGATTGGATTCGGTCAGAAAGCATTGGAGCATTCGTCATCACTTGATTCTCATCTTCTGGCTCCTCATTTTTCACATTTTCTTCTGGAGCTTCTATGATCGATTGAACCGAAACGTTCTGTCGGACATTCTCCAGCACTTCTTCCGAACTGCCAGCGTTATGGCTTTGCTCGTTGACCTCATGTTCAAAATCTTCGTGAATTCTTTGATGATCAATCTGAAAATTGGCAAATTGGTATTTTGTTGTCAAAACTTGGCGGGAAATTCAAAATTTTGAAATTCAAAAAATTTCAAAAAATTCAAAAAATTTCGAAAAATTCAAGAAATTATTGCATTAGGTCAGGCAGCTAAATTATTTTCTCATTAGGGCGCACTTTCCCACCCTATTCCCGATAGCAAGAATTCAAAAATTTCGAGAAAAAAATTGAAAAATTCCCAATTTGGCCTAAAATTTTACTTTTTTGGTTCGAAACTAGCAATTTTTATAAGAATAGAGGCTCGATTTCAGTTCAAAAATCGTGCTTTTTTATTAGGAAAAAAAACACATTTTCTGAATTTTTTGATTTTCAAAGTCCTTGAATCCAAAAAATGAATCCCAATCAATATTTTCAGCTTTAGAAATGGACTTTTGGCTCAAATTTTTGAAATTTTATTCCTTTTTTCTTACATCTTGAAGATCAAGACCATTGAATTGGACAGTAATCCCTGGATCATTTTCGGTCACTCGATCCACTTCTTCTCGCTCTTCATTTTTGACAGATTGTGATTGTATTTGTTGAACAGATGGAATCAAAACAGTTTGTGGAGCAGTCTGTAAAACCAAATCTTCTTCTTGATTGTCGGCGTCATGGCTATTCTCATCGATCTCGCTTTCAGAATCGATGTAGACTCGTCGACCAATCTGAAAATGAGCAGAATGATTTTTTGGAAAAAATTTGTTTCAAAATTCAGCTGAAAGTTTACGAAATTTTTAGGTTTTTGGCTGGAAAACTTTAGGCTTTTATTTTGGCTGAAAATTTTCAGAAAATTGAGATTTTCGCTGAAATTTTTCAATATTTATTTTTGGCTGAAATTTTTCAAAAATTTGAGATTTTGGCTGAAATTTTTCAAAATTTATTTTTGGCTGAAATTTTTCAAAATTGATTTTTGGCCGAAAAATTTAGGAAATTTGAGATTTTGACTGAAATTTTTAAAAATTTATTTTTGCCTGAAAATTTTAAGAAATTTGAAATTTTTGGCAGAAAATTTTCATAAATTTGAGATTTTTGACTGAAATTTTTCGAATTTACAATGGTCAGAAATAAGGCGGGGAATTCTTTCTACTTTTTGAAAAAGCCAGTCAAAAGAATTTTGACTGAAAATTTTCAGAACTTTCATTTTCTGAATAATTTCTGAAAATTGGCAGAAATACCATTTTTTGTCAAACAGCTTTTCAATTATCTCGTTTTTCAAGTTTTTTTTTCGGTTTTTTCCCACAGTTTCCGAATGTCCCGGCGTTAAAATTCAAAATTACCAATTTTCGTCGATTTCTTCGATTTTCAAGTCTTGCCAACATTTTAAGTTTCATCTCTTCATCTCCTTCGAATTTTCCATCATAATGAACTGTGAAAGTATTCGGATTAAAATGAAATACATGTCGAATTGTATTCAGAAGGAAACACATGACAAAACGGAGTAGATTGACCAATACATGTGACACCATTGATGGATTATCAGCGAGCAGAGAAGTTATGCATTTGAGAAGCGATGGATCCGCTGAAAAAATCACAAAATATTTGATAGGACATTAGAATTATTGCTTTTTTAATGGCTCGTTGAAAATTTTTAAAAATTGATCCCAAAATTGGGTCAGAAAATATCTGTTATTGTTCTGATGGCCTAGGTATTTGGATGACCGTGGAAGATAGAATAACATTTTTTTACTCTAAAAACTTTTCCAGCAAAAAAAAATCCAAAAATGGTCAAAAAATTTTTTGATTAATTAAAAAAAATTTCTGATAATTTCGGTTCAGATTGTCTATAAGAAGATTAGTTTTCCGAGAGTAGTACATGTCAAATTTTTTCTCTTCCACGGCCGCCAGAAACAAAATTGGAATTTTCTGACGCAATTATTTCAATCAATTTTAGCGGCGATAGGACTTTCTAGAACCGTGTCCCATACAGTGTGTGTTTTCGCTAACATTTCGATAAATTTATCGACAATTTATCAATAAATTTATCGATAATTTATCAATAAATTTTTCAATAATTTATCGATAATTTATCAATAAATTTTTCAATAATTTATCGATAATTTATCAATAAATTTTTCAATAATTTATCGATAAATTATCGATAACTTTATTGATAAATTTATCGAAAAATTTATCGAAAAATTTATCGGTAAATTTCCGATAAACTTTCATCGATAAATTATCGTTAATTTGTCGATAAATTTATTGATAAATTATCGATAAATTTTAGTTCTAATATGGGACAGTTCTGGGACGGCATACTGCCGTTTTTTTTTTACAAAATTTTATCTAAAAATTTAATTAAAACTCACTAGATTCACGAATACACTTTCCAATGCCATCAACGAAGGATCCATTGCGCATATGTCCGATTGTCCGAAGAGCAAATTCCTTCCAGCCATTGTTGAACATTCGGAAATCGTCCACATTCAGTACTTTGCTTCCAATTTTCTCAAGAAAACTTTGGACACGTGGATCGTCAAGAGACATCTCATCACTCGCTTTTCCATCCAAATAGTACTCAATCGCTGCTCTGCAAAAACAAAAAAATGAGCTGACAATAAATTTTTAGAATGAGCTCAAAAGGTCTGGCCAGAAGGAGGGACTAGGAAAATAGGCGCTGGCCTAGAAAACCTAAGGCGGGAATTCAAAAAGATCTCTTCAGATCTTTTTTCGTATTGTTTATTCAGCCATAAATCAATTATTTATCTCTGGAAAAAGCCTAAAGTTTGATCGTTAACGTGAAATCTTACACAAACTGAAATAAGAGTTCGAAGAGTTTTTTAAATTCCCGCCATTAGATTTCTAGGCCATCGCTGGTTTTTCTAGTCCGTGTTTTTATCCAAACTTCAATTTTTGATTTCTGAGCGAATTTCAAAACAATTTTTAGTGTAAAGAGTATGTTTTGCTCAAAAAATTGAGAAAAATGAATACCTCATGTAACCGACATCAATCATTCGTTTCATTTTGAATTGGATAGCAAAAAGTCTATCATATAAGAAGACTTCGGCCCTTTCATCAAACGTCTTCACATGATCTTGTCCAAAAACGATATCTGTCAGATTCCATGTCCCAATAGATGACGAATTCCAGAATGAAGATTGATGATTGTTTCGTTCCATTGATGACGTCGAAACTTCTTCAAAAACTGATGTATCGATCACTCCAATGAACATTTCGTTTGCTTTGATTTCGAAGATGAATCTGGAAAAATAAGTCTTAGATTATTGGTTTCGTTTTTGTAAAAAAAATTTTTGAAATTTTCGAAAAATTTCATTTCCCAAAAAGTGAGACAATCGATTTTGTTTTTGTACTTTTTTGGTTCATTAAATTCGGAAAAAAATCAAAAAATCACGATTTTTATAGTGGTCTTGCTTGATAATCGCTCTAAACCGTGAAAATTGTTCTCAAGAAGCGTGCGGTTTACCAATATCTCTCTTTTGACCGTGGCCGCCTGGCCTAGAAATCCCACCGTGTAGTCCGAGAGGACAACGTAGCCTAGGAATCACAGGAGAGATCCCTAGGCCATCTTGTCCTCTCGGACTACACATTGCGATTCCTAGGCCAAGAGGCCACGGCTATTGAAGAGGTATCCGTATTTTTTTTCGCGGTTTTTTTTTCAACTTTTTTTGTTTATGTTTTCAGGGAGAAAATTTTGATCGATTTTTGAGTAAAAGTTACAAAATTGGGTTGAAAATCGGGAAAAACATGGCGAAAAAAAAACGAAAATTTTGAAATTCTGGCCCAGCCCGGACTTTGACAAATCTATTTTTTTAACCGAAATTTCGTATTTTCAAGTTTTTCAAAAACAATTTTGAATGAAAAAAAACTGACCTAATCAAATCGAGTGACAGATCGAACCAATAGCAGATGATTGCATTTCTGACTTGTCTCAATTGTTCAGGTGTGACAGAGAATTGGAGTCCGTTGAAGATATCAGAGAGTCGTTGACTAATATCTGAAAAAAAAATGCTTTTTGTATTGAAACTTTTCGTATGAAAAAACCTGAAAATGCGTCGAATTCGATTCTCAGTGTCTCTTCTGCGAATAATCTTTGAAGGCATGTCATCGTCCCTCTCTCATACAGCTCGACATTTGATAAAGAATCCATTTCGTAGCGGAACACTTTTTGGCACATTTTTTCGACAATATCCGGCACGTTTTCGATGAGTACAAAATCTTTTTTCATTCTCGGAACGTCTTCTTCTTTGATTTCCACAGCTTTCTTATGGATCTTTGATGACAATGAACGGAGAAATTTGCAAAATTTTCTGTTTTTGGTGACATTCTTTCCGAGGTGAGAGACCATGTGATGATATGGACCATGAATCGAAAGAAATGGCCAAATTGAAGCTTCTCCAATAAGCTTTTCCCATTCAATTGTATAGAAAGATTCTTCATTTTGTGCAGAAGACGAACTTTGAACTTCGTTGGAATCCGCCGAGACTTCCAAGGGTGACGAGTTAGAGTTTGAGCCAGAATCTGAAATGTGATGATTTTATTGTCGAATAAAGAACGCTAGCTATTAAAGGAGGAGTGAAATCACTCTTTTAAATTCCGATTTCTGATAGATTATTTGAAATAAAATCAGATTCTTATTGTTTGGAACCACGGAAACAAGCCAAAAATCCATAAAATTGCGTCACCTGGCATAGAATTACTTTCGGTGGCCGAGTCCACTCGGACTACACGGGCCGGTGGAAGAGAAACCCGTGTAGTTCTCGTGAACAACCGCCGATTATTTCTTCTTCTTTCCTTGTTTTTGCTGCTTTTTGAACAGTTTTTTCTCTATTTTTCAATTTTCTAATGCTTTAGACCCAAAATACAGGTCAGAAAGTTAGAAAGCGGCAAACAAAATGAAGAAAAAAGGAGAAAACAATCGGCGGTTGTCCTCGAGGACTACACGGTTTCTCTTCCACCTGCCCGTGTAGTCCGAGTGGACTCTGCCACCGAAAGTAATTCTATGCCACGTGACGCAATTTTATAGTTTTTGGAATATTTTTCGTGATTTCAGACAAACAGAATCTGATTTTTTTTTTAATAATATACCTGAAATCGGAACTTGAAAGAGTGATTTCACTCCTCCTTTATCAGATCGGAAAATTTTTCATAGCGCGAATTTTTTTTTGTTTTATTTATTTTTTCAAAAGTTCACTTGATCACTCAAAAAAGTAGAAATTTTCAAGAAAAAAAAGTTCGAATTCGCGCCATTAATTCTAGGTCGCGACCACACAATTCTAGGCCATCTAGGTAATTTTCAAATCGTTTTTTGTGCGGTTTTGCTCATAAATTGACAGATTTGGATATTAAAAAAAAAAAACGAACCTTTATTTTTCCTTGGTTGAGTGTGACGTGGCGACTTCATCTGACTATTGGGCTTCGTTGGCGGCTGAAAAAAAATTGAAATTATTGAAAAATATTTATTTTTTTTTTTGGATTAGAATTGAGACGTTTTGAGGTTCTGAACAAAAAAAAAACTTTTTTGAAAACAAAAAAAAAACATTTTTTCAGACACAAAAAAAATTGAAAAAATGAGATTTTTTGTGAGATTTTTGGTTGGAATTTGGAAGGTTTAAACGCGAAAATCTATGTTTTTGTGTTCAAAAACCCTTCATTTTTATCACAAACCTTTTTTTTATCTGGTTTCTTGTTTGATCCAAGTATGCCACGTCTGATGGTCCGCGCCATTTTGATACCTGAAAATTGAATTTTTTGAAGAAAAATCTTTTTTTTTCGTTTGCTTTTAACAAAAATCGACACAGAAATCCAAAAAAAAAGAGGAAAAACACGAAACTTTTGAAAAAATGGAGAATCAAAATTAACAGCGACGAATTTCGGCTCGCTCGTCCAGTGGAGCGCATTTGCATTGCATTAATTTTTCCTCGAATTTTTTTCGCCGCCCATGAGTTTTTCGTTGAATTTTGAGAATGTTTTGCATTGAAAAAAATCAAAATTCATTGTTTTTCTCAGTTTCGACACAGAAAATGAAATTTTTATCCCTAAATTTTACAAAAATTGCAATTTTCCCTTTTTTTTGTGATTTTTTGAAATTTTCGAAGAAAAATGGTATTTTCTTTTTTTACTGATAACAAAAATGCTAAACATATTTGAAATCCAATGAATAACTCATTGGCGGCGAAAAAAACAACAAAAAAATCGAGGAAAAATGAACATGATGCAAATGCGCTCCACCGAACTGGCAAATGAAGGAGTCGAATTTCAAAACCAGTTGCTGTTCAAAATTTTCCAAACTGTCGTAAAATGAGGGCGCATCGTACACAAAACCCGTGATGAATTTTCACAGACTTTTTTTTAAAAGAACTTTTCAGGATTTTTTAAAAATATTTTTTGAAGGTTTTGAGATGATTTTTTGGAATTGGAATATTGGAAAAAAAATTTACTTTTTGACTAATTTTTTTCAGCTGTTTCCGGCTCGTTTCTAACTGATAATGAATTTTGGAAAAACAAATTTAAAAAAAAAAAATCCAAAATTCGCAACAAATTCTAGCACGGTGTGTGGGGTGTGTAAACGCGCTCTGTTGAGAAAAAATGTTTTGAAATTCTAAAAATAATTGTTTTTAGCAGACTTGCCACGGGCCGGGCCGGGCCGCTGGAGGAATTTCTACCGGCCCGGCCCGGCCCGGCCCGGTTGGCCCGGGGTTCAAGGCAAAACATGTTTTTTTCAAGTTATTTTTTTGAAAGAATTTTTTTCGCGGTTTTTTGGCCTGTGTTTTCAGGGAGGAAATTCTGATCTATTTTTGAGCAAAAAGACCCAGGAAAAATTTCGAAATAGGGCTGAAAATCGCGAAAAACGTGCTTCAAAATTCAAAAATTTTCAAACCCGGGCCGGCCCGGATTTTGACAAGTCTGGTTTTTAGGGAAAGTGTAATACAGTTTTTAATTTTTTTCGTTTTCTGCAAAATTTCGGTTGGTTTTTTTATGAAAAATCTGGATTTAAAAAATCATGAATGAATTCAATTTTACTTCGTACTGTAGGCCACGCCTTGTTACGAAGGAGCGCGTTTACATAGCCCAAAGTTCCGCATACCGTGTATTTTTAAAAGGAATTGAAAAGTAAATCGGATTGAAAACCGACTCCAAAGTGAAAAAAAAGTATGAAGACGAAGAAAAAAACACATAAAATTTATGAAATTACAGTAAGAATATAATATTAATTCCTGAAAAAGGACCACATTCGATAAAAATTTAGAGCAAAAAATGAAAAAAATTAATGAAAATTCCAGATGAATGTTTAATACCCTAAATTATGAGCAAAATTAAGAGACTTTTGGAGAAATTCTATCGCCAAATCTCCGTCCAATTGATCGATACCCTCTGAGGCAATTGAACGGATATCATCGAAAGATTTGACGCCTGAGAGGCACTTTTTCTGAAAATTTGAGATTTTAAATATTTTTTTTCTTATTTTTTCAAGTTTTCATGAGCTTTTCAAAATGAGGAGCAACTGCGCTCCATTGGACTCATTACTCTATTTTTTTTTTTCATTTTTCGAAATTTGCAGAAGAATTGATGACGTACTAGTCTTTACAAATCTCGGATTTCTAGGTCATGAACGGATTTCTAGGCCATCGAACTTCAAATCAGTATAAATTGCTTCAAGATAAACATTTTTGAGCGCCGGATAATCTAAATTGATGATTAGAACCTTTTCTACAAATTCACCTAACATCGGACTAGTTTTACAAATTTTTGGATTTCTAGGCCACCGAAATTTTTCTAGGCCATCAAATGAAACTAGCACGAAATGGCTCAAAACTTAAATTTCTCCGCTTTTCCTCAAAACTTTGTATCATATTTTTGTGGACTAGTTTTCCTCTAGCCTGAGTTTCTAGGCCATCGAACTTCCGGTTCCGATTTCTTCCGGGTTTTGCCCCAAAAACATCATGCAATTTTTTTTGAAAATTTCAGATTTTCCAGTCATGGCCTAGGATTTTCAGTTTTTAGCAATTGAGAAATTTTCGAGATTTCAAGACAATTCGGCAAAAATGAAAAAATTTTGAAAAACACATATTGATAAAAACGTAGAGAAAATGACGAAAATTTTTTTCAGGTTTCACGAATTCAAAATTTCCAGAAAAAAACTTATTTTTTGTAAAAGGAAGAAGGTTTTGGTGGCCGTGGCCTAGAATTTCCAGATTTTCGGTTTCTGCGCGTTTTCAAAAATTTGAAAAAACAATTTCTCAGAAATTGAGAAAACAGTCCGAATCCGGAACGACTATTTTTGGTTGCCATGGCCTAGAATTTTTTTGAATATTTTTCATTTTACCTTTTTTAGGCCACTGGTTTCTAGGCCATCAAAAACAAATTTAGCTGATTTTCCTATTTCAGTACTTCGGAATCTGAAAGTTTGAGAAGAAAAGATTAATATCGATAAAACGAAAAAGAATTGAAAAATTGAGGGCAAATTATGGCGTAATGATAGAATTTATTTAAAATCCAGAGAGCCATTATAAGTTAAATTAATCTCACATTAAAACGGACAAAAATTATGCTAAAACAATCACTAATTTTCAGATAAAATCTGAACAATTTAGAAATTCAAGACCTGTTAATTTGCATTAAATAGAACTATACCACAGATTAGGAGACGGGAGCAATAAATTAAAACATTTTTTACAATTACGGGGCGGAGCTTGAAAATAATAACTGAATTTTCTTATTTCTTTTCTCCGATGATGATGACTCGACAAGATCGACCCGACTTCTTTACCAATTTTCGAATATCTCTCTCCAATTTTTCGAAGAATTCATCGTCATCCGAATCGCCAGTATTATCCATTTTTCCATCATTTTCATTTGATCCCAACTCGCCGCTATCACTATCAAGTGTATCCGTGATATTTCTTCTGTTTTTGCGTTTTCCACTTTCCAATTCGAAGTCTTTTCCATGAGAATCCTCGGAATCATCGAAATCTCCACTATCCTTAACATCATCATCATCATTGATAGAGCTAATAATCGATCTTTCGTCGGAATCTTTACTCATATCCATCGATTCCATATCAGTATCATCTGAATCTTCGAAATTTTCAGAACCTTCCGGCTTCCAGCTTTCCGATTCGTCACTCATCTGGAAAAAACGAAAGTTTAAATGAAACACTTTTTTTTGGAAACAATTTTTTTTTGAAAATTTTGAAAACGCGCCAAAACCTGGAAATTCTAGGCCACGGCCACCAAAAACAATTTTTTTCCTTAGTTTTTTTGAAGGACCTAGATATTTTCTTTCAATTTTCAAAAATTAAAAAAAAAATTTTGGAAATTTGAAAACGCGCCAAAAACTGGAAATTCTAGGTCACGGCCACCGAGACCTAGTCTATCATCTTTTTTTTCATTTCATTTACCTTGTCAGAATCGTCAGAAGGGTATCCATCGGTATCCGAACCAAGCGAAATATCCGAATTTTCCGAATCGTCCAACAATTTCAATGCCACGTGGCTTTTCGACAGCGAATTCGGAAGAACCTGAAGAAGGAATTTCGTTTTTAATAAACCAACATTCTGAAAATTGCCAGCTACAACCTGGTGGCCGCGGCCGAGAATCCGACAAGACCAATTTTCGCTTTTTTAAACTAGAAAAAGCGATGTCGGATTCTTGGCCGCGGCCACCAACATGTAACTGGCGACTTCTGGACTCAATTTGTGCTTTTTTGAGTGATTTTTTTGAAAATTAACTCGCCTCGATTCCAGTCATTTCCAAAATCGACACGTGGAATTCAACTGTCAAACTTCCATCAATTAAATAGTTTTCCGCTTCCTCAGATGGAATTTTGAAAATGGTTTTACGCCATTTGCTCGCCGAAAACTCCACTTCCTTCCATAACCATTTGGTTCCGACGTTTTTGTAGATTTTTGCATCGATTTCTGTCGAAATTTTTGCATCTTTTCCACTTTTCTGCAAATCGAGATAGATGGCCAGTTCTCCATCAACTGTCCAGCAAACCGAACAGCTCCTGAAGAAAAAATTATTTATTTTCAGAACAAAATCGTTATATTTCCGAACATACCAATTAGTTTTGAAATGGCATTCCACTGGACCTTTTCTCTCTTTCTCTTCTTTCAACGCCCAGACATTATTGAAAACATGCTTCATCACAAACTTTTTCTCTCCATTTGTATTGAGTTTGGTTCGTTTCGCTGCGGTCATCTGAAATAATTGTTTATTTTCATTTGCAAAAATTCTGAAGACAGATTTAAGAAGAAAAAAGATTGAAATCGGCTTAAAAAAACGCCTGAAATCTCGCGAAAAACTGTGAAAATCGCTGATGACAAAAAACCACGTGTCAAGGCTACAGTAGTCGTTTAAAGGCGCATATTCAGAAATTTATTTGGATCCCGCCACGATTTTGAGTTTTATGCTCTTTTTTGTGTGGTTTTTGAAAATTAGTAGATTTTTGGTTGAAAGTTGATCAGATTACACAAAAAAAGTAGTTTTTTTTTAAATTTTCCGCTTAAAAATCAAAAAATGATGATAAAAAAGCTCCCGGAATGGGAAAGAAAAATCAAAGTGGTTTATGGTAATTTAAAGGCGCATTCCCTGGTGGTTAAATTGGTCTCGCCACGAAAGGAAGCTTTCAAACTTTTATTTCCGTTTACACTTGAACCTCGATATCTTTGCAGTTCTCCAGATTAAAAAAAACTTTTCCAAAGTCGAAAATTTAAAAACCGAGAACACTGGATGATTTAAAATTAAAAAAAAAGAAAAAAAAATTGGAGAGTAGCTGAGTTTTTCAAAAATTTTATGAGTTTTTATTTCAAACTTTACAAATTCGAAGAAAAATCAAAATTTGAATAAACGGAAAATTTTAAGAA
This sequence comes from Caenorhabditis doughertyi, assembly GCA_963572265.1. Lineage (NCBI taxonomy): Eukaryota > Metazoa > Nematoda > Chromadorea > Rhabditida > Rhabditidae > Caenorhabditis > Caenorhabditis doughertyi. The sequence continues at coordinate 18,786,096 of OY751555.1, forward strand.
ATACTATTGATGGAAACTTTAGAGAACTGATAGAATAATTTGATTTTTTTCAAAAAATTTCATTTTATAGATAGAAAACTAAAATGAAAAAAAAAACAAGCAAAGGAAAACAATGAAAAATAACAAAAAGAAATTTAGAAAACCAACTATCTATACAAAAAAAGGTCATTATCTAGACAAGAATCTTGAAATTTCGAATTTCGATACAATTGAATAAAATGTTTGGCGGCTCGATCGAAATCCCATCGTTCTCCCATACTCCGCTGGATTCTGAAATCGTTGGCTGCGCACGTTTTTGCGAGGACTTCCTGGAAAAAGAGCTTTGAATTTTTCGATTTTCGCGGGTTTTAGGGGTTTGAAATTGATCAAAAATAGGTCGCTTTTCGAAAAAATTGTTTTTCAAAAGCTTAAAGCATTTTCAGTCGGACTTGTCACGGGCCGGGCCGGGCCGCTGGAGGAATTTCTAGCGGCCCGGCCCGGGGTTCAGGAAAACATTTTTTTTTGAAAATTTTTTTTCGCGGTTTTTTTCTACTTTTTTGGCCTGTTTTCAGGGAGGAAATTCTGAACCATTTTTCGAGTAAAAAGACCCAGGAAAAGCTTCAAAAATGGGCTGAAAATCGGGGAAAACATGCTTCAAAATTCAAAAATTTTTGAACCCGGGCCGACACTTTCGACTACCGGCCCGGCCCGGCCCGCATTTTGACAAGTCTGATTTTCAGCTCATTTTGCATTTTTTCTAATCTGAAAATTCTGAAAAATCTTTCGGAAAATTTCAAAATTTCAACAAAAAATACAATTTTCAGCACATTTTTAAAGCCCATTTTCACCTGAATATCATCGGATGGTCCGTTCGTTTCTCCATCAATTCCCAATAATTCTAAATATGAAAAATCCGAGGATTGGTTCAACCAAAACAATAAATAATCAGCCAAATAATATAAATTAACATGACTCTCTAATACTAAATCACACATTGCCAATTTCATTGCATCTTGAATATTTCGATGTGTTGGTGATAATACTCCAGGTGTATCAATGATATAAACTGGTGGTTTATCCAATATTCGAACACGATTCTGTACACGAACTGTTACTCCTGGACGGGCGCCTGCTTCTACCTGAAAGAAAGAAGAAATTGGGTCGAGGCATACTTGTGATTTTCCGAGATGGGTCGATGGAAAATTTTGTCGGCCAGGATTCAAAAAAATTGGAAAATTGCGGTCATTTTTTTCTTTTTTTTTTTTGGTGATTGTGATGAAATTTCTGACTTTTTCCTACTGGAAGTATTCAGAATTTTGGCTAAAAATCCACTCCTACAGTTATCTAAAAAAAATTATTTTTAGGGAAAAAAATTTAGACCCTCCCTCAGAAACCAGAAGAAAAACGAACCGGTCCGGCCCGGTAGAAGTTTTTCCATCGGTCTGGCCCATTATAAATGGTGGTTTGGGGGGAAATTTAAAGATTTTTTGAACATAAAAACCGGTGGAGAAACACTCTTTGTGGGTGATTTTTTTCCAGCTAAATTCAGGTCCCTCTATTAGAAGAGCTCTTAGTTTTACAGTTTTATTACACTGCCTAACTGTGGCAGAAAGAATAAGAGAGTTTTTATTTCATTTCCTCTAATAAAGCGGCACCAACATCGTTTCGATTCAACAATGCCATGGTTACCAGATGCCCAAGGAGTTTTCAAATATTCAAAATTTTTCAGAATCTTCTCCGTTTTTTCGAGTGTTGATACCGCTTTTCATAAAGAAACCATTACAAAAACTTCTCTGAAATGTACAAATCGCGCTCAAAAGCACAAGTTACAGTCTGATGGCCGTGGACGAGAATGCGACAGCGCGTTCTTTTCATTTTTCGCTTTTTCTCACTCGTCATATGTGAAAGTGTAAGGGAATCAGAGAATCATAACAAAATAATGTGAGATAGACGAGAAAACAACAGAATATACGGTAAAAGGCTCCGAGCTGTCGGATTCTCGACCACGGCCATCAGGGTGTAATTTCGGAATTTGAAAGCAATTTATGCGCTCTATAGCGATTCTTGTGCAATTTCTTTGTGAAAAACTGATTCAAAGTTTTGAAATTGTCTCCATTCCTCTTCAAACAATGCCACTCTACAAGAGGTTTTCCCTGCGCATTTTCTTCCAAATATAGTAGTTTTTTTTCACTAACAGCTTTCCGTTTAATCCCTAGTGTATGTGTCCGTATTGCATTGATAAGTGATGATTTTCCAACATTTGGAATTCCAACAACCATTGCCTGATACTCTGTTTTTACAGTTCGATTGAATCGTTTACTATTCTCCAATGCATCCAACATTGACATCTTCACATCGTTTAGCGCTCTTTAAATTTTTTCTAAATTTTGGAGAAAGTTTTTTTGAGAAATTCACCTGGGAAGCCTCTTCTTGCAGTCAGTGAACAGCACCTTCTGAATACCTCTATCGTAGTAGTAATCCTCGATTTTTTGTCTGAAAAATGATTGGTTGAAGGGAAATTTTTTGATGGGAGTTTTTCTTACGAATTTTTAAAAACTCTAAATTAACACCACACGGGTTCCTTAGGAGGGTAGGAAAGCGCGCTCCAATGCTAAGTTTTGGGCCAATTTTTTCATCCGAATTTTCAGGGAAATGGTACACGACTGAGTATCAAACTTTTTGACATACGGGCGCGGTTCATAACCCCTGCAGGAAACTCATGTGATATAATTTCCATTTCCAGAATTTCTAGTTAAAAAAGTTCCTAAATTTGTGGAGAATTTTTTTTTGAAAAATTGGGAAATTTTATGCAAAATTTTCTCCAATTTTTGGAATTATCAATTTTGGAACAAAAATTGATTTCCACATTTTCAAAAATCATTTTTTTTTCGAAAATTTTGGTGGCTTGTCGTTCTAGAACTGTCCCGTAACAGAAAAAAAATCGTGCAGTTCTAATCTGGGGTGCGGTTCTGAAACGTCCTTCCGCCAAAATTTCGGATTTTTCAAAAATTTTGAAATTTTCTGTTTTGAAAAAGATTTGATTTCTGCATTTTCGAAAAATTTTTTTTTTGAAAATTTCGGATTTTTCAAAAAATTTTAACTTTTCGAAAATTCAGGTTTTTTTTAATTCAAAAAACGTGAAATGTTTTCCTCAAAAATACTCAGCAATTTTTAATGTACTCAGCCACTTTTTTTTCGATTTTCAAATATTTTTTCTTCTAAATTTTCGAATTTTTTTAGGCCATACTTATAAAGTTTCATATCGATAAGATCACACTTGTTCAGCACTAAAATATGTGGACGAATTGCATAAAGATGACGAAAGAATTGCTCATTTCTCCCGGTAACTGGAATTCTCGCGTCGTGCACCTGCAAAAAAAACTTTCGAAAACAATTTTTTCCAGTTTTTCCTCCACCTCAATAACCAAATCGACAGATCTCAATTTAGCCTCCATTTTCTTCAATTGAACAGACATATGCATTGGAAACCACTGTCGATAATCATATTGTGCGGGTAATTGAAAATTTTGGCGGAATTCTGGAAATGTTTATTTTGCGGGAGCGAAATTTCTATAGAAAGTGTTTACCTGGCGCAAGAATTGTCGATGTTTTGTGGAAAAATCGACGCGAAATCATTTTTTTGCCAACTATTTACAAATTTTCTGAAGTTTTTATGGCGAAAATTGGTAGAAAAGCTGAAAAAAAGCTTGAATAGTCTCTGCGTCTCGTGCTCTCTCGCACGTGCAGATGGAGCGCATTTGCATTTTTCACACTTTTTCGAGGTTTGGAAGGTGAGAATTGAGGAAATTGTGTGATAAAAAGAGGTTTTGAAGAGATTTTTTTATTTCTCAACAGGAGAAATAAATTAAAAAAGTGAAAATCATAACAGGAATAACCTGAAACTTAAAAGTTCAAGTTTTTAAAGCTTTTTGAAATTATTCACTTTTTTTCAGAAGAAAATTTCTCAATTATTTTTTTGAATTCACGAGAAAAAAACTAGTTTCCACCAGCAAATATCCCAAAAAACACAAGCAATTTTTTTATTATTCAAACCCCCGCCAATTTGTGTCTGCGTCTCGTCTCCCTCCTTCGTGCCAATGGAGCGTAATTGCATCAAAAACCTGGCTTGTTATTGTGTTCCATTTTTCCAGAAGTCAATAATTCTTGTAAAAACCTGGAAAGAAACAGAATTCTTTGAAATTTTTTTTTCACAGATAGATAGATCACATTTTCAGCATTGTTTTGATATCAGAATGTCTGGAAAATCTATGAAATATCTGGATTAAACAGAGGTTTTACAGAATATTGTGGAAAATTACATTGTATTTTCTTTTTCAGTTTCTCTGGAAGCGTTTTTTGAAGATTTTCTGAAAAACACTTTTTCAGTATAATTTTTTCTTTGAATCTGAAAAATCTGGAAAATTTTTTTAAGTTTCCAGAAAAAATGTTTTTGAGATAGTTAAGTTTATAGTTTAATTTTTACAGGATTTTTGAAAGAAAACTTTTTGTATATCTATTTTCAGTTAAAAACACAATTTTCAGCAATTTTTTGAGACGGACTCTGAAAAATCTGAAAATTTTCTTTAAAAATTTTTTTCTCCATTGCTATATTCGAAATTCACTTTTTTCTCAGAATTTTTGAGTAAAAAACCAAATTTTCAGCGTTGAATTAGCTTCTGAAAAATCTGAAAAAAATTTTAAAAAATTATTAAAAGACACTTTTCAGCAAAATTTGAAGTCTTGAGCTGAAATTTTCAGAAAATTTTAGAACAAAAAATTTCCATTTTCATCTTTGGAGTCCAAATTTTTTTTATAATTTTCAGAAAACACCAAATTTTCAGCATCAATTTCACATCTGAAAATCTGAAACAATAAAATTTTTTTTCGAAAATTAAAAAAATTTCTCATTGTTATATCTTCCGAATTTTCTCAAACCTCCATTTCACCTACATGTGTTTTCAATTCCCCTCTCTTTTTCTATCTTTTCTGCTCCAGAAAAGAGCCCAATGAGATGCTCGGCGGACTCATTGTGTAATAAACGACTCACTTTTCCTCCCCTCCTCTGAGCCATCGAATTTCGTATTTTTCTCATCGTTTTTTTTTTTGAAATTTTTTTTTCAAAATAAAAAATTTCTGAAACTTTATTTTTAGCCCAATTAGAAGTAGAGAAATCGGCTATTTTTTTCAAATTTTTTTGAAAATTTGAAAAATGTCGATTTCGAGTAACGAAGAGCATCGAAACAATGGGAGAATTAATGGAAATCATGTGGATATGAGCTTATATCCACCGTTTATTAAACAGGTGAGTGTTTTTATGGCCTAGAAATACAAAAAATTTTCTCGGTGGCCTAGAAATCCCGATAGTTCAGAAGTTCAAAATTTGTACTTAATAGTTTTTGTTAGAAAAAAAAAATTGAAATTTTTTGATCTCCTGCTTCAGTAAACCAAAAAGAATACTTTTGGATTTTTAGGCCATAATGGATTTTTCTTAGCCACTCAGTCTTTTTCTTCCAATTTTTATCTGATAGTGAAATGACACGGTTTTAAAAACTAGAGATTCGAGAAAAGAATATGGGTGGACTAGAAAAATCCGTGGTGGCTTAGAAATCCAATGTTCAAGTTTTTGATAGAAAACAATTTCAAATTTTTCGATCTTCAATGAGTCAAAAAGGCTAAAAATCTCATAACTACGTACTTTTGAATTTCAAGGCCATAAGGGATTTCCTAGGCCACTCAGTCTTTTTTTTTCCAAGGCTGTTTTGATAATCGAATCACACGTTTTGAAAATATTAGATTCGAAAGAAAAATATGTGTCGACTAGAAAAGTCCAACGGTGGCCTAGAAACCCAAAAGTTCAAAAGTTTGTGAAATCTGTTTTTTTCATTTTTTTTTCAATAATGGAATGTGGCATAAAGAAAGCCCCCATAAGCAATATAAAACGAGAGATTTCAAAATTTGGATTTCTAGGTCAATGTGTATTTTTCTAGGCCACGAGTTCCTTTCTTTCAAATTATTGAGAACTTTTAATAGTTTAACGACTTTTGAAGCAGATTAATTGCATTTTAAAAACAGAATTTCGAAATTTACAGAAAATGTTAATCACTTTATTTTAATTGACGGCCTAGAAAACTCCGGTGGCCGAACTTTTGAAGAACAGTCAATTTTCCACGTTTTCCACATTTTTAGACGGAAGAAGAAAAAAACCGCGTTTTCATGAACTCGGCCGCCAGAGTTTTCTAGGCCACCGACAATTTTTTTATCCAAAAAGGTAAGAAGAATGCCTCAATACACAATATAAGAACAGAGATTTCAAAAGTCGGAATTCTAAGCCAGTGTGTTTTTTCTAGGCCATGAGTTTCTTTTTTTCAGTTGATTGAGAATTTTCAAATTTAACCGGCTGTTGAAACATTATGCATTTTAAAGACATAAATTCAAAATTTAAAAAAAATGTGTACCACTTTTTGGTGGCCTAGAAGCCTCCGGTAGCCGAACTTCCGAATTTATTTTTTAGACAAGATATGAGTTACGCCACTGGAGTTTTCTAGGCCATTAATAAATTTCGCATCCTAAAATTCAAATTTTTAGCTTGACGCAAAACTTCCGGATTACACAAGAGAAGGGGATATCGAATATCCATTCGAGGAGATTACTGGTGTTGGAGATGAGAATAGGATAAGGGGTATTTTCAAATTTTTTTGAAAAATTTTTATTTAAAAAAAATAATTTGCAGGAAATTGGAGTAATAAATCAGATTATTTGTTGGCGGTAGTTGGATTTACAGCTGGAGTTGGCGAGTTTTTATTTTTTTTTTGGGCCTTTAAAAAACAGTTTAGGCAAGAATTTTTGAACTGGCGCCGAGCCAACGACCTCTTTTCCCTCCGAAAATGCAAGTGCGGCGCGCTTTTTTTTTGCAAATCTCCCGCACGGAATTTTGTTTATAGATTTCTGATGTCTTCGATGAGAAGAAGCAGTGTGTGCAGACAAGAAACTTTTCTCGAGATATTCTCGAGAATTGTGTCAAGAATTTCTCGAGAAATATTTAAATGCGTGCGGGAGAGTTGCAATAAATGCGCGCCGCACTTTGCGTTTTCGTTGGCTCGGTGCCAAATTCAAAATTCCTTGCCCAAACTTTATTTTGTTTCCAAAAAAAATTTTCACAGAAAAAAAAGTCAATGTCCAAAGGTCATTGTAACAAAAAGGAATGGTCAGATAATTTCGGAATATCTGACCATTTCTGAATGGAAAAAAGTACGTGAGAAATGGAATCAATTGATAAGAGAGGAGAGAGAATTATTGATAATGAGAACAGAGAAGAAGGAAGGAAAGGAGACACCTGTTCCACGTGTTCTTTGGTCTTTTAATTTCGGGTTTCTTGTAGTTTTGGGGGAGGACAGCCTGTCGTATTTTTGCATGCTTTTGTTGGCTGGAGAGTTTGTCCTGATTGGACTGATTTTTCTGTTTTAGAATTCTAGTCCGCGGCCATTCTGACTGTAATTGATTTTATGTCATTTCTATTGAACATAGCTTTTGGTTCTGTATAATGCCCGCTGTTTTTTTTTTGGCTCCGGGACATTTCGAAACCAGACGTTTCGAAACCGCGACAATTCGAAACTGGGACATTTCGAAACCGCGACATCTCGAAACCGGACATTTCGAAACCGGACATTTCGAAACCAGACATTTCGAAACCGCTGAGAAAACAGTGAGAAAAGCTTGGAAAATTAGGAGCTTTTTAAAATTTTCAAAGTAAAACTGTAAGTTTCCTATGAAAACACCAAATATTTACGGAATTGATGATAAATTTTCAACAAAATTAATTTCGAGAAAAAAATTTATTTTTATATTTTTGCTTTTTTTTTGAAATTTATCATCAATTCCGTAAATATTCGGTGTTTTCATAGGAAACTTACAGTATTACTTTGAAAATTTTAAAAAGCTCCCCATTATCCAAGCTTTTTTCACTGTTTTCTCAGCGGTTTCGAAATGTCTGGTTTCGAAATGTCCGGTTTCGAAATGTCCGGTTTCGAGATGTCGCGGTTTCGAAATGTCCCAGTTTCGAATTGTCGCGGTTTCGAAACGTCTGGTTTCGAAATGTCCCGGAGCCTTTTTTTTGAAGAACAAGCTTTCCTAGATGCTTTGTCAGCAGCTCATCGGCCATTTTGTCCTATAGAAGGGTAATTCCTAGGCCACGGAAGTTCTAGTTGCTTAGAAGTTTTCGAAGTAGATCCATTTTCAACAGAATTTTCAGAGGTCAGGCCGGGGTTTAGGGCAAAGCATGTTTTGTTCATGTTTTTTCTGTGAAAATTTTTTTTTTTCCTACTTTTCTTGACTTGTGTTTTTAGAGAGGAAATTTTGATCAATTTTCGCGTAAAAACCCCAGAAAAAGTTTCAAAATTGTTCTGAAAATCGGGAAAAATATGCTGAAAAAAAAATTCGGAACCAGGGCCGGAGAAATTTGCATCGGCCCGGATTTTGATAAGTCTGATGTTTTAATGTTCTCGTCCGGAAAACATAGAAGTTAAATTCTGTATCATACTGTAATTTCTGGAAATTCCAGAGGTAGTCTGATGTTCTAAAATTCCAAGGTCACGGAATTTCTGAAAACCATTACCAGAGTTTTCCATTTTTTGTCAAATCCTCCATTTTGACCGTTCAATGTACTCGAAATAAGTAAAAAAAACAACCTGTCATTTTTTTTCAAAAATAAATAACAAACAACATGTGATGTCATCCCTTTTGGGTACTTGATAAGATCTTGTTTTAATTGAAAAACACCTGCGGGTTTCCTTCTTTACCATGTTCAGACGCATTTTTCCATATTGAATTTTCAACTGAAATTTAAAATTCTTACAGGAAGCTTCTGGAAATTCCCATTTCTCGTTTTCAAACATGGCGGTGCCGCTTTTCTTGTCCCCTATCTCATTATGCTCTGCCTGGCAGCCCTTCCAATGTTTTTCATGGAAATGGTCCTTGGGCAATTCTCATCATCAGCTGCAATCAGTGTTTGGAAAGTAGTGCCGTTGTTCAAAGTGAGTTTTTTTCAGAGGCTTTTGCAATTTTTGCAACAAAAAGGAGTTCAAGATAGGCTCCGCCTACTTTCTGAAAACGTTTTCTGGAAGTAAAGGTCTACCTTTGTTTATAAATGAACTGTTCCTATCATTTTGAGTTGATCTGTATGATGCGTCTTTGAGGTGATGTGAACAAAAATTAGGATAGACTCCGCCTCTTTTTGGAAAACTCTTCTCGAAATCGATGTTGAAAATCGCAGAAAATTGACTTCTTCAAAACTTTTAAAAAGGTTTTCTTGAGCGATTCCCAAAATTTTGACGCTACCCCTATTCAGAACTTGACTAATCAGAACTGTCTCGAATCAGCACCGGACGGTTCTGAATCGTCCTGAGTTCAAACAACCCGATTTTTCAGGGAATTGGATTCGCTCAAGTGACTCTCTCCGGATTCTTCGCCGTCTTTTTCAACATCATCTCCGCGTGGACACTATTCTACCTCATCAACTCATTCAGTTTCTCAATTCCATGGTCGAATTGTGCGAACTCTTGGTCAGGAGAAAGTAAGTGCTAAAAATTTTCAAAAAAAAATGTCCTTTGTTGAATTTTTTTCGCGGTTCCTTTTTCTACTTTTTGGCCTTGTTAAAAACGTGCGCAAAAAACCAAAATGTATTAAACCCGGATTTTGAAAAGTCTGAAGAAATTGATTCAGATTGCACACTGGGCACTCGAATTCAGTGTCGTGAAATGAACGGAACATTGTTGGTCAATGGAAGTTGTATTTTTTCAAATGGGAATTCAAATGAAACTACAGTAATTCCACTACATGATTTGGATTCGATTCCAAGTTTGAAATATTTTCAGTGAGTTTTACGAATATTTTTTGAAAATATACTGATTTTTTTGTGTTAAATTCAAATGAAAAGTGGATAAAATTCACTTTTTTTTTGAATTCAACTGAAAGTATCTTTCAGCAATGATGTTCTAATGTTATCAAGTGGTGTAGATGACTTTGGAACTCTCAATTGGTATCTCGGATTATGTGTTCTTGTCTGCTGGATTGCTGTATTTCTTTGCCTTTTTCAAGGTGTTAAATCCAGTGGAAAAGTTGTCTACATTGCCGTAATTCTTCCATTTATCATTCTTACCGTACTCCTCACTCGTCTTCTAACCCTCGATGGTTCTATTTCTGCAGTATTGTACTTTTTGAATCCAAAATGGGAAGTTTTAAAAGATCTTCATGTTTGGGGAGAAGCTGCTGTCCAGGCATTTTATTCGGTTTCTTGTTGTTCTGGAGGACTTTTCACGATTGCAAGTTATTCAAGATTCCATAATAATGTTTATAAGTGAGTTTTTTTCAAATCGTGATGTTAGGGGAACTGGTGGCTTTTGGTCCATATTTGATGTTTTTGAAAACTGGTCCAAAGTTCTAATTTTTCGATTTGAAAATCTTGGAAAATTTGAATAAGGTTTGCAAATCCAATTCAAGTTTTGTTACATTGAAAAGCAAAGGCTTTTCCTTGTAGTCTTATTTTTTGAAAAACAGCTCTAGAAAATCTTAGAAAAATTCAGATTTGTCAAAATCCGGGACGGCCCGGCAAAGCCCGGCGGGACGGAGCGGGCCGGGCCGATGAAAAATTTTCCGGTCCGGGTTTGAAAATTTTTATCTTTGGAGCACGTTTTTCCCAATTTTCAGCCCTATTTCGAAACTCATCCTGGGTCCTTTTACTCAAAAATCGATTAGTATGTCTTTCCTGAAAATGTAGGCCAGAAAAGTAGAAAAAAACTGCAAAAAATTTTTTTCAAATCAAACATTTTTTTGCCCTGAACCCCGGGCCGGACCGGGAAATTTCTCCAGCTTCCCGGCCCGACCCGTGGCAAGTCTGGAAAAATTGCTTTTTCTATATACTTTTGTTTAGTTATTTTTTGCCTTTTTCTCAGGTTTTTCACTTAAAAAAGGTATCAAGACACTGAAAAATCCAACTTCAATCCGAGTTCAAAAAACCGTCACAAACAGATTTTTTCACTTTCGGATCTTTTTTTTTCTTATTTTTAGTTCCTTCCTCTCAAAATATCCCTATTTCCAGAGACATTTGCCTAGTCCTATTCGTCGACGTTCTTGTCTCCCTAATTGGATGCCTTCTAACCTTCTCTGCCATCGGATTCACATGCTACGAGTTCGCTATTGCCCTCGACAAATTCCACATTCGAGATGGTTTCCATTTAGTCTTCGTCTTCCTAGCTGAAGCCTTAGCTGGTGTCCCAGTGGCTCCTCTCTACGCAGGACTATTCTTCATAATGATTCTATTAGTAGTGCATGCCACTCAAATGTTTGTCGTTGAGACAATTGTCTCCTCTCTTTGTGATGAATATCCAGAACGTCTTCGAAGGAATCGACGACACGTTTTGACAACTGTCTGTGCTCTTTTTATCTGCTTGAGCACCCCCTTTTGTCTATCAGCTGGCCTTTATTGGATGGAACTGCTCACTCAATTTGTGCTCACTTGGCCTCTTGTTGTCATTGCATTTTTGGAATGTATGGCTATCAATTGGATTTACGGTGTTGATAATATGTTGGACAATGCCAAATGGATTGTTGGACACTGGCCACCGTGCTATATTTTTTGGAAGGTGAGTGATTTTCAGCATAATTATAGTTAAAAACTAGAGGAAAATTAACTATTGTGAGCTGGAAAAAATGGAAATTTTCTAAAAGAAATCGAATTTTGGAAAATCAGACTTGCTAGAATTTCCAACTTTTTTTTCAAACATAAAATTTTTACCGAATTTTTTTTTCTAATTTCCAGCAGCTATCTTTTCAAAAGATTTTCAGTAATTTTCGGCTTATTAAAGGAGGACTAACCTGACACAAGTTAAACATTGATTTTGCATGAAAATTCTAAGCTGATCACGATTATTATGGTGATTTTGCTTGAAAATCGCTCTGAACCGTAAAAATTGTTCTGAAAAATCGTACGAAATACCGATGGCCTTTTAATGACCGGGATCTCCTGGCCTAGGAATCCTATCGTGTAGTTCCAGAGGACAAGAAGATCTAGGGATCACAAGTAAAATCTCTAGGCTATGTTATTCTCTCGGAGTACACGGTGGGATTTCTAGGCCAAGAGGCCACGGTCATCAAAAGACCATCGGTATTTCGTACGATTTTACAAGAACATTTTTTACGGTTTAGACCAATTTTTAAGCAAAATCATTATAAAAATTGTGATTGGCGTTTTCATGCAGAAATAAAGTTGAATTTAGGTGAGTTTAGTCCTCCTTTGAGCGCGAAATTTGAAATTCCCAAAAATATTTTTTCCAAAATGTTTTTAAAAATTTTCAGATCCTTTTCAAATTCATTTGCCCACTGGTATATCTCTCGATTCTATGTTTCCTATGGCTTGATTGGAATTCAATATCCTATGAATCATATCAATTCCCATATTGGTCTATTTTAACCGCTTGGGGCATAGCCACTCTTCCTCTAATCCTTATTCCAATCGTTGGAATATGGCAATTTTGTATAGCGAAAGGATCAATTACACAGAAATGGTGGAGGGTACTGTATCCGGATGACGCGTGGGGACCTGCTTTGGCAGTTCATAGAGCTGAGAAATTCCCATTGCAAATACCGGAAGCTAGGAGATTATTGCTGCCGCCTGAGGTGGAGATTGCCGCTTCGCAGAGGGATTTGCAGGTAAGACAGGTAGAAATGAAAAAAATCCTGGTCAAAAATATGTATTTCTGAGTATTCTTGACCCGTGATTTCCGTAAAATTTTTCTTATAGTCAACGCAAGCGTCTGCATACCCGCTCTATTGCAACCCCGCCCACCTCGTAAAAATAGTTCTCCTCTTGGAGAGAGCGGCAGACACGTTACTGTCTGCGTCTCTGGCCGCTCTCTCAAAAGGGAGAACTATTTTGACGGAGGTGGGCGGGGTTGCAATAGAGCGGGTATGCAGACGCTTGCGTTGACTATACTTCAAATTACTTCTGTAAAAATTCACAAGATTTATCCTTGGGCACTAAAAAATTGAAATAAAATTTTTTGGACAAAAATTTTCTAACATTCACCCAAATTTTTATTTAAAAAAACAAAAAACTCGAATAAAAACACTTAGGTCTCGCAGCGACTTTAGAGCAACTAATGGTATTTTTTAAATTTTTCCTATAATTTTATTTTCTGAATGTGAATGCTGAAAAAATGTTTACCTAATTTATCGGAAAACAAGCGTTTTGAGCTCGAAAAATGATTTTTTTTTCTCAATTTCTTTCAAAATACAGTAATTTGTTCATTTCGCTGCGAGACCCATCTTTCGCAAATCGCTGGAAAACATGATTTTTTTCCCGAAATTTTCACATTTTAAAGCTAAAATTCTCGTTTAAAACTGCAATTCTCTTTCGAAATTCCACAAAAAGCAAATTGAAGATTAAATTTCTAATTTTTCAGGAAGAAATTCCAATGAACGGAGTGCTCACAAGAGCTCGTTCGTCAGAATTTGGAGGACATCAAACGGACGGTCGATCGATGCGATCAACAGCAGGAGGTGTTGATGTTAAGAGTGTGGCAGCCACCATTAACACAATTCCCAAATTTGAAAGGGAAACCGCTATTTGAAAAACTTTTTTTTTCAATTAAAAAAAATTTTTGGGGGAGAAAATTTGAGAAAATCAGAGACTTATCGAAAGTTTTTTAAATCGAAATTTCCCACTCTTTTCTGTTGATTTTTGAAGGGAAAAATGAAAAAAAATTTTGTGATTTTGTGACAAAAATGTTTTTTTTTTCTAATTTTCCACTTTTTATCAGTTATCAGTGCAATATTTCATTGAAAAAAATGCGAAAATTGATACGGAAGCGGAATTTTCAAAAAAAAATAGTGTAGTTTCACTACCGGAATTTTTTTTCCCAATCTATCACTTTTTTTCAATTGCTGATTTTTTTTTATTCTAAATTTCGAAAAAATTTTTTAGTCCGACAAATTTGAAAAGTTGATCAAAAAATCAAAAATCTCAAGAAATTTTTTTTTTGATCTACCAAATTTTTCGTTGTTTTTCCCTCCGGTTTCAACTTTCTGACCCCAAGGAAGAGGGAAAACACCTTTTCCTCTTTTTCTCTAATTCTATCTAATTTTCTTCTCTCTCATTTTCTCCTTCGATCATCTTGTTATCATCATGTGTTTCTGAGTGATACGTGCCCTCCTTCTCCTACTTTTTTTTCTTTCTGCCGATTTTTTTTGTTTTTTTTTTCTGAAAAGTTTTTTTTTGTTAAAATGCCGGGAAATTTGGAGAGTAACGTGAAAAACTTCAATTTTAAGCTTCCAGAAAAATATTTGGCTGAAAATTCGATTTTGGCGAATTTTTGATTTGAAAATTTTTTTTCAATTTTCAAATTTTTCAGCCAAAATTTAGACAAAATTGGCCAAAAAGTTAAAAATTCACCTTGAGAATATTGTTTCCAAAATTTCCGATTTTTTAAAATTTTTCTGTTTTCCCGCCTTCAAAAACTCAAAAAATTTTCCCAAAATTTTATGAAAAAATATTAACACGGCCTATAAAATTTTGGTTGTGGCCTAGAATTTCAATTTTCGGCTCTCCCAATTTTTGTTTCAAAATTTCCACTTTTCTCAAAATATTCGAATTTCCCGCTTTGATTTTTCCCGCATTTTCCCGCTTCGCCAACAAATCCCAATTCCCTCTAATAATGGTGCTCCCTTCCCCTTTCACTCATGTGTAATAAGATTCTTTCCTCACTCTTCCAGTATTCAAAAATATCGAAATACGGTGTCTTTTTTTGTATATTTTTAATGAAAATTGTTTTTAAAAAATTTCAGCATTTTTTGTAAAAAAAATCGAATTCGATTTTTCTCATATTTTTGAATTCCCGCCAAGCTTTTTTCAAATTAAAAATTATTTTAATTTCAGATGATAACAGACAAATTGGAGAACGAGTGGAAGCTAGTACAGGATGATTTTCAGAAGCTTGAGGTAAAAAAAAATTTCAAAAAAATTCAAATAATTGTTTTTTTTTTTTGCAGAAAATCCACGATGAATACATTCAAAAGTCGCGACAAGTGAGCAAATTCCAGGATACAGCCGGAAAAGCGATGAAACATCACAATTATTTGATCAAAAATTTAAAGGAGACCATGAGACAGTACGAGCAATTTTTCTAAATTTTTTTGGCTGGCAAAATCTGAAAATTTGAGAAACGTTTTTTTCGGAAAAAAAGCTGGAAATTCAAAACTCACGACAGAAATTTTTTTCTCAGAAATTTTTCTGAAAATGGGTTTTCTGGAGAAAACTAAAATTTTCTGAACTTTCAAAATTTCAAAGTTTTTTTTTCAAAAATAAAATTCAAAAATTTTTTTTTGTTAAATTATTTCAGACAAGTTCGAGGTATTTTGGTTTGTTCGGATAAAAATCTGAAATTTTGATTAAAAAAATATAAATAAACCTTTTTTGCAAAACCAACAGCGATCATTTTTGAAATTTTCTATGGCCCTATTGTCAAAAAAATAAAGTGCCGACCCCGCGAATTTGAGTGAATTCAAACAAGTGGGGTCCTTAGGCCCCGCCCATCGTGTGCAAGTTCGCCGCGCGAAGTTTTGTAAGCAATACAGTTGCAAGAGGAAATGAAACTTCGCGCGGCAACCTTGCACACGATGGGCGGGGCCTAAGGACCCTACTTTTTTGAATTCAGTCAAATTCGCGGGGTCGGCACTTTATTTTCTGGACAATACGTTTTGAGAAAAATGAGATAAGAGATAAATCAATAACAAAAAACCGGAAAAAGAAAAAAGGTGCGGGAAATTCTGTGCCGCAGGGTTGCGAATAACTGTGCCCTTATCAGGAAGTTGCAATTTTTGCAAGATTTTGATAGGGGCACAGTTATTCGCATGCCTGCGGCGCGAAATTTCCCGTTTTTCTGTTTTCGTTTTTTCTGTTTTTTGATTCTTTCAAAACATAGAGCCAAATTTTTTAATTGAAAAATTTCAGCTTCTTTCATCAACTTCTCCTTAAAAATTCGAATTTTGCAGAACGCAGCAAACAATTGATAAACTGGAATCTGTGGAAGTAAAAAAGTCATCTCAAGATCGTGTTTCAAAATTACGTGAAGAATTGGAAGTATCGAATTTGAGACTTCGTGATATGCAAGGAGAATTACCAGCACAATCGAATGGATTCTATTTGAATTTGATTCTTGGATCGAATTTGAATGTTTCATTGCTTACGAAAACTGAGAAATTCAAGTATAAGGAGGTACTGTATAAAAAAAGAGGCGGGGCTTGGGGAGGAGTACAGTAGTCCGGAAGCTGGAAAGTACTGAAAAAGCGGAGAAAAAATAGCAATGGACGAATTTTTTTCCAAAGTTTTTCAAAAAAATTCAATTTTTGGATTTGAAGGGGCGGGGCTTAGCGATATGGTTACAGATCTCCAAAGAAAAGCTAAAAACCAAACAAAAAATCAGAAGTTCTATCCAAAAACTGGAAAAAATTTTCAAAAAAATTTTTTTAAAATTTCCACTGTTTTGTTTCCCCTTATTTTGACAAAAAGGGGGCGGAGCTTAGAAGGAAGGCCACAACTTCTCGAAAGAACCAGAATGAAGCTATTTACAGCAAGAAAATAGAAAAATTTCTAATTTTTCAAAAAATTTGCTAGTTTTTGATTTCTCCAATGTTCACAATAAGGGCTTAGTGGAAAGGGTACAGCTTTTAAAAACAACTGGAATGAAACTTTTTTCAGCCGAAAGAACTTTTAAAAAACTTTCGAAAATTTCAAATCCATTAAATTTTGGCAAAAAAGTGGGCGTGGCTTCGAAAAAAATAAATTCAAAATTTATTCAAAAAAAAATTTTCTATCGGTAATTTTCAATTTTTGGCCCTTTCCAGCTGGGAAAAATAGATGAAAAGCTTTGATTTTTGAACTGCCGCTCAACATAGTTTGTGCGGCAGGGTTTTGTGGGCGGAGTCTAAATAAGTACTTCGAACCGCTGTTACAGTAACCCTACAACTGAAATTCAGATCTCAGTTAAAGATCGGACAAAATTTTTAATTTAAAAAAATCTGAAAACTGCTGTTCGCCAGTGAATGAAACTTTCAAGCTACAGTAATCCTAATAAAAAAAAATTTTCATGTTTTGCAGGAATACGAAGGATTCAAATGGAACATCACAATTCTGATCTGTGTTCTTGCTCTTATTTCATGGATGTGGCCATTTCGAGTATTTGATTCGATTCTTTGTTTCCTAATGGTCTGGTATTACTGTACATTGACAATCCGAGAATCGGTCCTTCGTGTAAATGGATCAAAAATCAAAGGATGGTGGTTGTCTCATCATTATCTCTCATGTGCTGTTCCGGGAATTGTTCTCACATGGAAAGATGGTCTCTGTTATCAAGAGTTCCGACCATATTTCCTCCTTTTCACTTTTTATATTTCCTTAGTTCAATTGGCTCAGAATCAATATCAATCTGGATGTTTGAGACGACTTCATTCATTGGGACAAGGACATCAAATGGATATTACTGTTGAAGGATTCACTTCATGGCAATTCAAAGGATTAACTTTCCTGTTGCCTTTTTTGACTATTGGATATGTGAGTAATTGGGAGAACTTGTATTTGAATCGCGAAAATCTAGCCCACGGTGAAATACCTGTATTAAAGGGGCACCTGTGAGAAATTCAAAAGAGGGATTATCGCTGAAAATTGGAGGTTCGACAGAGCGTTTCCGCTCAAAGACTCATCCCTTTTCGCCAAAAACTTGTATTAAAAGGGCACCAAGAATAACAGAGTTCTTGTGGTTTTATTTCCGGCTCCGGGAAATTTCGAAACTGAGGCATATCTAGTTTCGAAACGTCCCAGAGCCGCTTTTTTGACTATTGCACGAGTGAGTGAGGAACCTGTATTAGAGGGGCGCACCTATATATATATTTTTTTTCATTATATACCTAATGCCACTATAAATACCTCAGAACTGAGAAATGGCCTAGAAATCGCACAAAAACCTAGTCCACGGCCACACTATTATCACCCATTCCCGAAAGATGGAAAAGGGTCTCCAAAAATTGTACTTGGGGTCTTAATTAAGGCCCTGATTATCATAGATCAACATGGTCCAATAAGAGAAAGGAAAGGTCATTTAGACAGTGTACAGACATCTGACCGGTTCCGCCTCTCATGGTACAATACGTAGAAAAGGGGCGGGGCCTGAAGAGGAGGAAGGGTACAAGACAACTGTGTGAGCCTTCTAATTATTGTCTAAGTAAAAAAGTTGCGACGCGTGAACCTCACAAAGCTGTGAAAAAATCTCACGAATAAACTCCACCTTTTTTTGCAAGAGTGCGGCGCACTTTTACACTGGTTATCTTACGCCGTTTTCTAACCTTTTCAAAGAGAAATCGACGGGAATAAATGATGTAAGGGATATTTTATTGCTATTTTAATGAAATACTCAACTTTGCAATTAGTTAATTCGAGACTGGCGCAAGGAATCCATTGTATTCAGAAAATCTGAAAAGTGCGCCGCACTCTTGCAAAAAAAGGTGGAGTTTATTCGTGAGATTTTTTCACAGCTTTGTGAGGTTCACGCGTCGCAACTTTTTTACTTAGACAATAGAGACGATTCTATCATGGGGGTTCCCAGCTTGAGCGTTTTTTTGGCCAGTTTCACATGTGGAAACTGGGCGGGGCTTACTGAAAAAAGAATTCAAACCTAATTTTTTTTCAGCTGTTCCAACTGTATCTCGCGTGGAAGTTGTTCGGCTTCACCAACAGGGAACCTTGTGATGGATTATGGCAGGTTCGTTTTTTAGAAAGATTTTGGTCTTTTTCGGTTTGCAAGGGTCCTTAAATGCGCTCCAAAGACAAATTCAAAAATGAGCGAAAACGGGTCATTTTTGGCTCCTGGACATTTCGAAACCAGACGTTTGGGAACCGCTAAGAAGAACGTTGAGCTGAAAATTTTGAACAAAAAATTAAATTTTTCTATGAAAATACCAGTTGATTTTGAGAGAGAAATTATTTTTTTTTCTCAAAGTTTGTTCTCAATTTAGAGATCAACTGATATTTTCATAGAAAAATTACATTTTTTTTTTCTCTAAAATTTTCAAAGATCTCCGCGTTGTTTATGTTTTTTTCACGATTTTCTTAGCGGTTCCTGGTTTCGGAGTAATCTAGAGCTGCGCTTCTCAGCTTTTGCTCTAGTTTCGCTGATTTTTTTCCTGCCGATTTCCAGCTCTGAATCTTTTTTTTTTTTCACCGGAAATTTTCAGCCAGAAAATGGGATTTTCAAGCTCTTTTCAGTTGGAAAATCGTTTTTCTGGGAAAAAATATATGAATATTTTAGAACTTTGGTTCCCCAATTTTTATGTCTGGAATTATTACAGTCATTTTAAACCAATTTTATGTTTTTTGAACAATCTGACATTTCCAGCCATTTTAAGCCCCAATTTTTCTCCATATTTCCATGTTCAGAATTTCAAGCCAGTTACGGTACTCAATTTTCAGAAAAACTGGAATTTTCAGTCATTTCAAGCCTCAATTCCCTCTTTTTCAGGTGTGGGCTCTATCCCTTCTCCTCGGAGCAATCGCCGGTGGAAACATTGTGACGACTTCAATGGTTTGTATTCGAAAACTCAAAACATCACCATCCTATACAAATATCGTTGCTCTCACTCGGAAATACAGTAGTCGACACAAGATAAATCAAGCTCCGCCCACTTTTGAGACCGCCCCCTCGTCGTCGTCTCGTGCTCCGCCTCCGCCCACTGATAAATTGCATATTCATTGAGATTTTTCTTCTTTTTTTCGAGAAATTTTTTTGCAAATTTTGATATTTTGATCCAGACTACGGTTTTTCGAGTTTTTATTCGGCGTGTTTTCCCCCAATTTTTTCATGTAAAATGAAGAATTTTTGAAAAGTCGAAAATTTTTTGAAGGGAAAAATTGAGATTTTTTAGGCTCTACTGTGAAAAAATTGATGTCTAGCTGGAATTTGAAAAATTTGAGAAACCACCGAAAAAAAAACTCAAAATTAAAATTTCAATTTGTAAATCCAAGGAAATTTTGAATGGAAAAAAAAGAGAAAACAGAAATTCGAAATTTTTCAAAGTTAGAAAATTTTGAACTGCAAAATGTAGAAATTCAAATTTTGCTTGCAGAAAAAATTGGCAGCCTACCCGCGAAAAAAAAGAACTTCTAATTCCTTACACGAATTACGGGATTAGACAGTGTGAGATATGCAAAAGCGCCCCATTGCCAAACGAAATAAGCAGCTACAAAAGCTACAAAAAAATTGGTTACCGTAGTGTAGAATCGTTTTAACGTTAAAAAATATCTTGGCAAGGATTGTCCGTGGGGCGCGTTTGCACACCTCACACTTCCTGACTCAGTGCCCCCTTTCGTGGACCTCATTAGTCATTTCTAACATTCTGTACCATCCAGAAACGCGCGAGCGTCTTGCTGACGCATGAAAAAGGGGGGAAGAACGTTCGCTCAAGGCACACTTTATGCGCGGAACACCATGATGAAAAGCCAATAATTATGGGGCTTCTACGCTCATTTTTTCTACACTTTATCTTGGTTTTTATAGTCATTTAATTCAATTTAATCTTTGGGAATGCAAATATTCGTTAAGCCATTGACGAAAAAAACTTTTAAAATCGACATCAATGCATCCGAAAGCATAAAGAGTGTAAAGGCTAAAATCAAGGCTAAGGCACCCTTTTATTCGGATAAGGATCATCGATTGATTTATAATGGAAAACAAATCGACAATGGAACTGTGGCCGATAACAAAATTCAAAAGGAAACGACTATTTGGATTTGTCTCAGTATCCGCGGTGGTACGAGGAATGAGAACTTTACAAATGAAAACTCTTACGAATGACGAACTGCTACAAATGAGAACTCCCTATAAATGAGAACTGTTAAGAACATGAACTGTTTCAAATGAAAACACAACAAATGAGAACGTGGCGAATGAGAATTGTTATAAATGAGAACTCGAAAAATTTACGTTTTTTGGTAAATATCAACGTAAAAATGCAATTCATTCGAGTTCTCATTTATAACAATTCTCATTCGCCACGTTCTCATTTGTTGTGTTTTCATTTGAAACAGTTCATGTTCTTAACAGTTCTCATTTATAGGGAGTTCTCATTTGTAGCAGTTCGTCATTCGTAAGAGTTTTCATTTGTAAAGTTCTCATTCCTCGTACCACCGTATCCGCTCATGTTAGTCCTTTTAAAAACATTTTATTGTCAAATTAATAATAGTTGTGCAAGGAATTCAAATTTTTATTTTCGCGGGCGGTTGATCTCCAGGCTATTTTTGAATTTACGCAGTGTGAATTGAAAGTGGGCGGACCACCCGCGAAAAGAAAAATTTGAATTCCTTGCACAACTATTATTAATTTGACAGTAGCTCAACAGAAAAAAAGCGAAATTAAAACAAATCTCTAATTTCAGGCAAACGATGCCCGACGGTCTGCTGTTAATCAAGCTCCGCCCACTCATGAATCCGCTCACTCTTCATCATTGCCTCGCCTCCACCGACTGATAAACTTCATATTTATTGATGATTTTTTTTAGTTATATAAAATGAAGGCTGAAATTTCTAATGAACACTTTTTTTTAAGTAAGTTTTTAAAGACTTGTTTTTTTGCGCTCTACCGAGATAGAATTTTTCTGGTGGGAAATTGAAAATTTTGAAAAATTGCTGGAAGAAAAATTTTAATTCTTATTTGAAAAACCAATAAAATTCCAGATGGGAAAAATCTATAAAAAAGGTGGAAAATTCAAAAAACTGGAATAATAGAAATGTGACCGGTAAGAAACGAGAGGAAAGTGTGAAAATAACAACAAAATCTAGAAAAAATTGGATAGAAATTCGAAGAATAAAATAAAAAAGATGGCACGAGAAAAAAAATTTTACAGTAGAGCATAAAACCTAGAAAAAAAAATCAGCGGGAAACTTGAAAATTTTTAGACGGGAAAAATTTTTTTGGAAAAAATGGAATTAAAAATGAAAAAATCAAGCAATATCAACGACATCAGATGGTCCTTGGTCTCCACCTCCACCACCTCTTCCTCTTCTGGCCCCGCCTCCTCTAGCCCCGCCCCTTCCACGATCTCCTCCACCTCCACGGCCGAATTTCGGTGGCCGACCTCCACCTCTTCCACGGCCACGACCTCCTCGCTTTCTCTTATCATAATTTGGCTTGAATTCCATTGGATTAACTGATGGATTTGTGAAATCAGCATAAAGATTTGGATCATCAAAATCAATTTCTCTCTGTTTTTTCGCCTCCTCTTGCTCCGCTCTTTTGAAGTCGAATTTTCGTTTGATTGTGTTTTTTCGACGTTCCAACTTCTCACGATTCATTTTTGATGGCATCTGAAAATGTGGAAAATTGGGTGAAAAAAAGACTATTTTTTGCTTGTTTTCACTAGGGAAGTGTTTGAGGTTCCCACTCAAGAATGGGCTGAAAACTTGTGAACAGACTATATTGACCCTCCTGAATCCATTTCTGAAGTCAGTTTGGTCCGATGGGCCTTTTCATTTTTTCGGATTTTTCAGTCTTTTTCGGGCCATCATAGTCTCACGTTTCACTAATTTTATATACGCCCTTCGGCATCGTGAAAAAATGTAGCAGTTTGGCGCAGTGGTAGTTGCCCTGGTCAATAAAAATAGTGTGCGGGTTCGAACCCCCTCTATGCAAAAACTTTTTTAGAATTTTCTGCACCACATTTCAGGAGACGTAACCTCATCAGAAAGTTCAATTTTTGCGTTCTTACCCAGAAACTCATCTTTTTTGGACGAAAGAAAGTGTTCTATGAAAAAAAGTTTTCGAAAAATTTCCGAGTGTTCGGCCTTATGAACTTCCTCTGGACTTGTAAAATTTTTTGAGAGCCGAAAGTTTTTTTTTGAAAAACGTCTCCAAACTTGTCTGAAATGACGGAGAATGATAAAAACAGTGTTTTAACTTTGTTTGAAGGCTGTATTAGTGCATAACAACACTCAAAGTCGGATTTGAAGTCATAAGCAGCTGACAGGTGTCTAGTAAAGTGTGCTTCAAAATGCCCATCGGACCAAACTGACTTCAGAAATGGATTCAGGAGGGTCGATTAGCCCTACAGCCATGTTTTCAGAACATTCTTGAGTGGGAACCTCAAACACTTCCCTAGTCAGATTAGTTCCGTGAAAAAATTTTGTAATTTTTCGGGTAAAATGAAGTGAAGAGTGATTTTTTTTTAACTGAAATTTTTATTTTTGAGAATTTTTTTTTGAAAAAAAAAGTGATGTCAATTTTTGGCTCGAAACGTCCGGTTTAGAAACTTCCCGGAGACAATTTTTTTGGGTTTTTAATGAATTTTCCAACTCTAGGCTAACAGACTAAATTGAGCGGTAATTCGAATTTCTCAATTTAAAAGGTTCTAGCAGAAAAACTGTTTTTTCCAATTTTTGTATTCAATCGACTTAGCTGGAAAATATTCAAAAAAAAGGGAAAACAATTTTTGCATACTTGTGATGGGCCGGGCCGGGCCGACTGAGGAATTTCTACCGGCCCGGCCCGGTCGGCTGGTCTCTGAGGGGGGTCAAAATTTTTTGTACTGAAAAAAAAAAATTTATTTTTCGTCTTTTTTTAGATAACTGGGGGAATGGTTATCTAGAGAAAATTTTAAATATTTTCAACAGGAAAAAGTCGGGAATTTCATCAAAATCACAGAAAAATTAAAAAAAAAAGACCTCAACTTTTGAAATTCAAATCCGGGCCGACCGGGCCGGCCCGCCAAATCACAAGTATGATTTTTTGGCGATATTTTAAATGCAAAAAAAATGAACATTCAATTTTTCAGCTTTTTTCCGATACATATCGCTGGAAAATCCCTGTAATTTCTTACCGAATTAAGAATTGGTGAATCATTAGCCAACAACAACTGTGGGGCTCTTCCCTGTACAATTTGCCATTGAAGAGCCACATCTCGACAGAATCCATGAAAATAATCATTTTCATTTTCTTCTGTATATTCCAATACATCAGATTCATTGATTCTTAATACTCGAATTGATATACTTCCTCTTTGATCTTCATCACATTTCATAGCTACAGTAAGTGGAGCATTCTTTGATTGTAGACCCATATATTCTCCATCTTCAAGTGATTCCAATTGAGCAATCATTCTTTCCAGCATCAAAGAGCGAGATGATAATCTGGAAATGAAAAGGGGATGATTGGGAAAAAGAGGCCAAAATCGGATGAGAATCAGGCTCGAATCAGTGGAATTTTGATGCTCGAAACTTTTTTTTAATAGAAAAAGAAGCTGTTCAAGCATTTTAGGGCGATAAATTGCACTTTTTCTGCTGAATCTACTCTCGTTTGAACTTTCAGCTGGGTCAATTATTGTTCAGAAATAAATAAGCTCCGCCCATTTTCTATGTTGGCCAAAAACACGACTCGACTAGGGGCCACACAAATAAAACCTTCCTCCAGTAACAACCTCTACAGAACTGTCTCGTACCCTTCCCCCCTTCTCAGACTCCGCCCCTTTTCCACGTATTGTACCATGAGAGGCGGAACCCGTCAGATGTCTGTACACAGTCTAAATGGCCTTCTCTTTCTCTCATTGGAACATGTTGATCTATGATAATCAGGGCCTTAATTAAGACCCCGAAGTACAATTTTTGGAGACCCTTTTCCATCTTTTGGGGGAGGGTGATAAAAAAAAAAGAATTGTTATTTGGAAAACTAAATTTCTACGTTTTTTGTGAAAAGTAATTTCGGATCGCATTTTCAAAAGCTTCCAGTATCATCGAGACCCATTTCCAACTGAAATCAGCCCGATTCAGGCTGAATTTTGAACTGATTTTAGGCCCATTTGGATCATACTTAACAGAATTCGGGGGTTCCAAAGTGATTCAGTTCATTTCCAGCCAAATTAAGCCCAAAATTCAATAAATGCTTAGTGGTTTTCTTCCGGCTTTTCAGCCTCATCTAGAATATTTCTAGAAAATTTTCAGAGGCCCATTTTTCACGTCTCGGGCTCGTAAAATCTGATTTTAGATCCGTATTCGATAAAAGCTTTCATGCTTTGCGTAGGGCTTCTCAGCCTTATCAGGCCATCTCTAGACAAATTTCAGCGGGTTTTTGCCATTTTCAGGATGCATTTTTGCTTGAATTTCATGTCTTTTGTGGCTTATCAGGCTAATTTCAGCCCTATTTCTCTCCTTATAAAAACTCACAATCCGAGAGCAGTGGGTGGTGGTTCCTGCAAATCGATTCTCATCGTCAATGCATCCACTTGTAACATGTTATCCAATCGATAAGAGGCTCGATACAAAACATGTGAATCACTCATTTTAAGTACTGCTTTCGTATAATTCCAAACCCATTCGGGTCCTCCTAATTCCATTGCACCACCATTTGGAAGATATTCAACACGTGGTTCAAATGTGATTCCTTTCGCTTTTTGGAATATTTCGTGCTGCAAAAAATGTTTTGGAACTTTGGACATTTCGTAACTTTTTTGGGCATTTCGTAACTAATTTAGAACCAACATTTTTTTTATTAAAAATTTTTTTTCGATTTTCAAAATTTCGCTGAACTCGCTGAATTTCAGAAATTTTCCAGGGATTTTTAGAACTTTTCAGAGTTCTTTTTTTCACATATTTTGGCGAACTTCAAGAAAAAATCCAGAAGTTTTTGAGAAAAAGTTTCAAATTTTCAGGATTTTCAAATTTACCAAAAATTTCAAAATGAAAATTTTTCGAATTTCAGAACCTCACCGAACTTTCAGAATTTTCGCAAAAATGTTTGATTGTCAGAGCTTTTTTTTGAAGGTCTTCTCAGCTAATTTCAAGAAGGAAAAAACCGGAAGTTTCTAGAAAGATTGAAATTTTCAGAAGTTCCAAATTTACCGGAAAATTTACTCCAAATTTCAAAAACACAAAAATTCAGAATTTTTCGAATTTCAAAATATTTTTTCGGCGCTACTCCTGATTCGAACTGAACGAATCAGAACTGACTTTTGGAAGAACCGACCATTTAAGAACTTCCCCAGAACTTTTCAAATACTGCGTATTTGAAGGCTTTTCACTGCTTGCAGGCCATTGCAGCAAACTAGTGCAGTTCTTACACGGTCAGTTCTTAGCCGGCCGGTTCTAATTCGTCCAGAGTTCTGATTCGGGGAACACCATTTTTTCACAGAATCATTCACAAACCTTTTTGAAACCGGGCTCCTCAAACTTGTACGGTGCAGTTGACCGAACAAGAAGACGTGCATCACCGACACGAAACACTGCATATTGATACGTGGATTCTTCTGAATCCCGTGACGTCTTCTGATTTTTCTTCGGCTTTTTCCCCATCTGCGTGATAATGTCGTCCAAGAAGTTGTTTGACGATGAAGACTCTTGAGATTCCTTCTGAGATTCTTGAGAATCTGAAATCATGGAGACGTCGGAAGATTCTGAATCCGCTTTTTCAGATGACGTCGAGACTTCTGATGTTGGCTTTGGAGGCTTTGTCTTCGGCTGAGTTCTACGAATGAATTGAGCTTTTAGACGACGTTTCAGAGTTTTTCGCTGGATGGAGGCGTAGTTGATCTGGAAAATTTTTCAAAGGTTAATTGGGGGGAACAAATTTTTTGGTGGAAAAGTCAATTTTTTTATTTTAGAAAATCAAAAAGTTATAGGAAATAATTTGAAAATTTTTAGAAAAAGGGAAACTCAAAATTTTCAAAAGAAAAATTCTTTCTGGATTTCTAAATATTTGAACTTCGCGCCATTTTTTACTTCTAGAAAAGTCCCAAAGTTTTCAGAAAAAATATCATGTTTAAAATTTTCGGATTTCCCGCCCTTTCATCCATCAGACCTACCGTATTACTAGGCATTGGTTTCGACACCACAATAATCTTCTTATCGTCTCCATCAATTCTCTCCGTTTTCACAATAATCGGAATACCGTATTCATAGTCTCTTGATTCCCAATTTGGAGATAATAAATGGGATACTGTAGTTGCGTCCATCATTACAGATACTTGAGGACACGTGGCAATTAGAGACGTGGCAACCGAGTCGTCGGCGAGTCGGAATTTATTCGTGGGAGTACTGAAAAAATATTTTTTTTTTTTTTGGGGAGAAGTATTGTGTTTTGTGGGCCAGCCCGGGTTTTTTGAAATTTGAAAATTTGGGGTCATTTCTTCAAGTTTTTTTTTGTAATTTCAATGAAACTTCTGGTTTTTTCTTACTGGAAATATCCAAAATTTGCTTTAGAAAACCATGATCCCAGTCATCGAAGATCAACAAAAAAGAAAAAGATTTTTTCCATGCAAAAATTTTGGCACACTTCAGAGACCAGCTAACCGGGCCGAACCGGTAGACACTTTTCAGTCCGCCCGGCCCGGCACGGCCTATCACAAGAAGGGGTTTAGAAATTATTCTTCCATTTTTTGTTAATTTTGGAGCTTTTCATTTTTTTTTACAGAAAATCGGATTTCTGGAATGTTCTGAAAAATTCTTTAAAAATTTTTTTGCATTTTTGGTTTTATTAATTTTTGAAATTTTCTTTCGAGAATTTGTAGTGCAAATTTTTCTGAGCAAATTTCAGATAAATTCAGAAGTTCCTAGAAAACCACAAAAATTTTTTTGGGAATTGCGATTTTTCCAGATTTTTCGAAATTTTCTTTCAGATTTTTGCCAATTAGCTACTAACATTTTCGTTCCCTTAATTTCACACTTCTTCGTCATATCCGGCACAATCAACACATCCGAAATGCCAGCTTTTTTGAGTAATTTCTCAAATTTCGGTTGAATTGCCTGATTAATACTCCGAATTCCACTCGTTTCCTCAATCTGTTCCACTGTGAAAACAGGCTTCTCATATTGATAAAAATTCGAATCGCCGCCAGGTGGTTCTCGAAGTTTAAAAGTGTGAAGACACTGTTTAATTGATGGTTTCGAACGATAGTCCAATGGATGGATAGCATCATTTTTGGCGTGAAGCAAAGCTGCTCCAGCGAGAATATCGTATTCTTCTTCGCACTCTTTTCGAATATCTCGAAGCTCCGCCTTATTTCCACCGTGTTTCAAGGCTCCATGATACATCATATTCTGACACATTGCAATCACTCTTTTTTGTGACTCGTGATTGAGTTTCGAATGACGATCGAGGCAAAGAATATCATAGTGAGAGGGGCACCAAGGCATCTGGTTCTTCAAATTGAATTCTGGTTTGGAGGCGGAGCTGTGGGGTTCTGAAAATATGATTACTTTAAAAAATTTCGAAAGTTTGTACTTTTTGTGATTATTTTTTTAAAATCTATTTGAATGCCCGCCGTGGATGCTTTCAGTAACCTAAAATTCATATACAGTATCCTCCGATGCCGTTACAGTAACCCTGGCTTCATCTACAGTAACCCAAGAGTGCTAAAAGTGATCTAGGATCTAATTGGAGAAACGTAATCTTGCAAAAGACCTAAAGATACTGTAGCCGGAACATGAGATACAGTAACCCTAATCAGAATTGTCAGGGTCTTTCTTACAGTATTCATAGACAGAGTCTCAGTGACCCTGGATCGAACTTCAGTAACCTTAGATCCATGTACAGTAACCGGGATACAGTACCCACAGTGTGGTAATCCTAGGTGCTATCTACAGTATCCATACATAAGTCTACAGTACTCCGAGACCCTATGGGATCCTAAAATCTAGCTACAATAGGTTAGATCCAGGTAGAATATCCCTAGATCCGTTGAGGTTACTGTAGCTAGAATCTTGGATCTTGTTACAGTAAGCCTAGATTAGCGATTCTAGATCGTATTACGGTAATACAGGTTTGAAAATACAGTGGCCTTTGAATTGTCCACAGTAAGCCTCTACAGTACTCCTGGATCCACCTACAGTAGCCATCCTGAATCCAGGTACAGTATAGCTCTTGATCATTTTCACAGTAACCTCCAGATACATCTACAGTACTCCTGGACCTATCTATAGTAGCCACTGATCACTTCAGAGATAGTGGACTACTGTACCTAGAACCCTGGATTCAGGTACAGTAGCCCTTGATCTTTTCACAGCTACCTCCAGATGCATCTACAGTAATTCTGGATCCATCTACAGTACTCCCGGTTCACAAACCTTGTTTGCCGGAGACGTCAACGTCTTCAGAATCATCCTCATCCGAATCTTTCGATGTTTCTGATTCCAACAGCTTCTCCTCTTCTTTCATTTTATCCAAATACTCTTGTCTCTCCTCATCTTTCATCTGCTTTTTCTCCACAATTTTCCTCTTTTCATCCGCTTTTTTCAGTTTTTCCGCCTCTTTCTTCATCTCCATCTCCTTCTTTTTCTGCTCTTTCTCCACTTTTTCCTTCTCAATTCGAATTTCTTTTTGTTTCTTTCGAATCTCTTTCATTCCTGCCCACGCCGGGATCCTTTCACACTTTTTGAAACGAGCAATTTCAAAAGCAATTTGTTGATCGGAATAATCGGAATCCACGAGATATTGATCGAATTCTTCTGGTGTCATTTGCACGTGAACACGCTTCTTTTGGTACTTTTTCCACGCCGCTGGGTCGGATTTTTCGGATTCGGGCACTTCTGAAAAAAATTGAGATTTTTTTCAAAAAAAAAAGTGGTTAGTACGCTGAAACTGACTAGGGAACCTTTTACATGGAATATCCGACTTTGGTATAAAACTTATATGGGCAGATAGCTGACAGTCTGCTGATTCAAAATCCGTTTTCCGTTTTTGCTGAGGAGCTCTTTTGACCGAGATAATCGGCTCCAACAAGCGTTTCAGGCCTATTCAAGCCTCCAGGTGAACCTCTTATTTTACTCATATTTCCCACTTTCTGGTAATGAAAATGTAGTGAACACCTACATTTGTCTGAAAATCACTGAAAATATCAAAAAATTTGCGCAAACTCTTTGACTGTGGGTCGCGATGAGCTTAAGGAGCAAGCCCTATAGAAATCCACTAATTTTTTTGAAAAAATAATAAAAATAAAGGGTTCACGTGAAAGTTTGTGTAGGCCTGAAATATTGCTTAGAGCCGATTATCTCGGTCAAAAGAGCTTCTCAGCAAAAACGGAAAACGGATTTGGAATCAGCAGACTGTCAGCTATCTGTCCATATAAGTTTCATACCAAAGTCGGATATTTCATGTAAAAGGTTCCCTAGTGAGCGAAATCGGGATTTTTCTTACTTTTTTTTTTCTTAATTTTCTGGACTTTTGAAAATTTTTTTCAAAAAAATTATTTTGGCTCTCAAAATGGGAAAATTTCTCGAATCTCTCAAAAAGAAAAACTATTCGGAAAAAAAATTAAAGAACTTTTTTTTTTTTAATATTTGACACATTCATGGCTTTTCTTTTTTCTCCTCATCATTTTCCAATTTTTTGGTCCAAAAAAATTGCAGAAGTATTTTTTTTTCAGATTTTCGAAAAAACTCGAAAATTAAAAATAAACGCACTAATCCATGATGGTGGCGCATTCGGAAAGAGCATTTCTTTGCCTTCAAATCGCTTTTTCGGGTTTGTGATGCAATTGAGGCAACCGGTCAGCAAATGATTTACAACTTCTGAAAAAAAACCTTTTTAGGGGGAAAATTCGATTTTTTCGCTTACCATCGTATTTTTTATCCTGGTCTAATTGCCACATGACCTGGCATCGAATATCGTCATCGCCTTTGCTCATTTTCCTTCGAAAAACTAGAAATTTATAGATGGAAAATGGGAAAAATTACGGGGTAAAATTCGAAAAAAAGAA
Source organism: Caenorhabditis doughertyi (assembly GCA_963572265.1). NCBI lineage: Eukaryota > Metazoa > Nematoda > Chromadorea > Rhabditida > Rhabditidae > Caenorhabditis > Caenorhabditis doughertyi. Next base: position 18,816,846 of record OY751555.1, read on the forward strand.
GGACGATGCAAGCGCGCTCCATCGACGTGGAGGAGAGATGAGAGACGCAGACATTTTTGTTTACTTCAAAATGTTTTTTTTTCGCTTTTCAACCGAATTCAACCGTTTTTCTTCGAATTTTTTCGAATTTTTTTGTTTTTTAGCGAAAAAAAAATGACAACAAGCGTACAGGAAGTGTACCACGTCGTTTCGCACCGCCCGATATATTTTTGGTCGGCGAACGACGTGGATCAGTGGTTGCGGCGGAAACGGCCTCGTTTCGCGCTGAAATACGCCCACTTTTTCCTGAGGCACAATGTTACAGGTAAGAATTAACGCTGAAAACAATGATTTTTATCGAATTTTTTGCAGGAAGAGTGCTTGTGGAGATGTCGGACGACGATTTGCGGGACGTTGGCGTGGAAAATGGCGATGAGCGGCAGGATTTGCTGCTGGAAATCAAAAAAGAAAAACTCTACAGTGATTTGGACGAGTTCTCGAAGCTAAGGACGCAAAATTCTGGAAATTAATATTTTTTCCAAAGTTATTTTTTTGATCTCAAAATGTACATAGACTGTGAATAAACCTTGATCTTTTTTTTACTTTCTTGTGTGTTTTTTTTTTGTTATTTTTGGTGTTTTTTTCACCTTTTTATCTCGAATTTTGAGCCTTTTTTTTTCGAGGGAAAAATTCTAAAAATTTTAGAAATTTGTTTGCTGTTGTTAAAAAATTTGCGGGATTCGGAGGTCAAAATAATCGGCGAAATTATTGAAAAAAGTTTTCTCTGAGTTTCCAAAATTTCGGAGAAAAAAATACCGCAAAACTTTTTTTCGAAGTTTTTGGGCCTTGAAATCCTCGAATCGCCTAGAAACCCAATATTTTTGTCCTAAAATTGCTTTGAAACTTCATTGGTTTCAAGGCGCAGCGTCAAATGTTCACCGGATCCTGCCACGCTTACAGTAAGCGGCGGAAATGGATAAGCCAAACTGCTAGTTCAATGGGAGTTGATTAAAAATCCGAATTTCGTTTTCTCTGCAGACTTTTCAGCAATATGTTGTCCTCTTCTGTGTGATGAATTTCTGTGCTGCCATAGACTATGTTGCGGTGATAGGAAAGTTTTTAAATTGAGCCAAAATGCGGAACTGACAACCATTTTTTCATCAAAAACTGTGTTGGCGAGAAATTTGCTACAAAAAATCTGAAAATTTCGGAAAAAAGTGGGAGTGTGCAAGCGCGCCCTACTGGACTAGAAGCATGCGCCTTTAAAACTACCATACCCTCATCAACAGTTTTTCTCTTTTTCAACCCGCGTCCTCGTACTTTGGAAAATTATCCTTGATTCTGATTAATTGAGTTTCATTTTCAGATAAGTACTCCAAAAATGTCAATTCGCGGAGAACAAAAGAAGTTCGAGTTGAAGCACGTTTTCACTGATATCCCGACACTGGAACGCGGAAAATCCCATGATAGTCAAAGAGAATGTCATTTCAATATGGATTGGTATGAGCCTTGCAATATAATGAACATCCGCGCCCCACTGGACTTGGTTTTTGATTTTTTTTTTGACATTTCCAACCTGTGTTTTATTTTTGGTGAAAAATTCTTTCGAATAGGTGCTCAAACCCGAAAAATTCCATGAAAAAACATTAAAACTGAAAGAATTCAAATAGTTCAGTGGGGCGCGGTTGCTCCACACTTCGAAAAGCTAATAAATTTCCAAAAAAAAACCCCCCATTTTTTGCAGGTTCGTGTCAATTTTCATAAATTCTGGCGGACTCTTTGTATACCTGGACTGTCCGCGAATCACTGATAGCAAAAAATATAAAATCAAAACATATGTCAATCTGAAACTCCTGGAAAGGTCTGGAAGAGAAGAGAAAATCTCTGGATGGGCTCGATTTTCGGAAGTAGATGAACATGTACTTTTAAAGCACATTGGACTTCAAGACATTGAAAAATACTCGAATGGAGAGGCATTTTCAGTTGGATGTGAAGTTGAAGTTCTTGAAATGATTGGAATCAAAAAGAGGAAATTTCAAAAATCGGAATTCTCGGATGTCGCGCTGATTATCAATGATAGGAAATTTCACGTTCTGAAGAAGTACCTTGGCTACCATTCCACTTACTTCAAAACGCTTTTCTTTGGAAATTTCGAGGAAACTGGACAGTCAGAAGTCGAATTGAAGAATATTGACCCAAAGGATTTTCAAAACTATCTCGATATCATCTATGGAGAATCTGAGGTAACGAGGAATACTGTAAAAGGAATTCTGAAGCTGGCCGACTTTTTCGACACAAAAATTGCTATGAAAAGATGTGAGAGTTACCTGATGAAGAAGACAAAAATGCCATTGAAGCAGAAGTTTGGATTGGCCAATAAGTACAAATTGGACAGGCTTATGGTATGTTTTAGGATTCGTATTACCGTAAAACCTCTCATACACCAGTAGTTTTTAATAGACCGGCACCCCTGACAAGCGGCAAAGCTCAGTAAACGAGCAAATTTTTTGATAAAAATTAAAGAAATTTTCATATTTTTTCTGAAAAAAGCTTCTAATTTGCATGCTCAAAGGGAAAAACAACATTTTTTCAAAAAAAAAATCTGAAAAAATATTCGAAAAATGGAGCCGCAACCCCTAATAGAAACGGCCTGCCCATACATGTACGAGATCCTGTCCGGCAGGACGTAGAAAAAATTTGGAGGGCGAAGAGGGGAATTTGTAGGACGTAAAAATTTTTTTGGTGTGTGAAAAAGAAAAGTGTTTCGAATTTTTCGTGTGCTACACAACCCATTTCCAGTAAATTCTTCTAAAAACTAGTTAAATTCACGTTTCCTCTCTTTTTTCCTCGTTTGATGACACTTTGCGTACAAAACACCTTATTTGACCATAATTTTTAGGACGTAAATTTTTTTTTAGCTGCTACAGACGGGTTTTTTTAGGACGTAATTTTTAAAACACATTCTTTCACTAGAAACTCGTACATGTATGGGCCTGCCGGTGTAATAGAGGTTTTCATATTACGCAGACACGAAAAAGTAGGCGGTTCTGTTTAAAGGCGCAGAGGCGAATGACACGATATCTCGCCAGGCTTACCGTAGTTTCAATGCGTTACTGGCGGGGTTGACATTAGAGCGGGTTTGCAGACGCTTCCATTGCCTATAATGCACTATATATACGGTAAGCGTGGCGAGATATCCCGTACATTTGCCTCTGCGCCTTTAAACAGAACCGCCACTTTTTCGTGTCTTCGTAATAGTACCTTTTTATAATGAATTTTTCAGAAAAAATGCCTTTCAAAGATCAAAAAACGTGATGATATTCGCTCGATTCTCCCTGCAAATATCGACTCATTGGACCAAAAGCTGTCGAATGAATTGCTTCTAATTGCTCTTTATGCACACTAATAGCTATTGCTTGAATCGTATAAAGTTTTATTGAATTTGTATAAAGTTTTATTGTTTAAATTTTTTCATTTTTAAATTTCTTTTTCTCTGGGTCTCAAACCCTTCAATGCTATTTGATTTCTAAATTAGTTCATAAAATTCAGATGCGCAGAGGGTTGTCGATATAATGAGCAATCGCGCACCACTGGACTCAGATGGTTTTTTTGAATATTCAGCCGGTTGAATTTTTTGGGTCGTTTTCGATTTTTACTATCTGAAAAATGCATTTTTTGACTGAAAGTGTTAGTTTCAGCTCTTTTCTCGATTCGAATCTGGTCGAAAACCTAGAAAAGCTGACATTCAAAATTTTCTTTTTTTTTTGATGGAAAAATACTTTGAAATTGGCATTTTTAGTGCGAAAACCAGAAAATTCCATAGGAAAAAAATCAAAAAAAAATTCAAGTAGTCCTGTGGGAAGTTTTTCTGAAGAATCACATCGGCGGGAATTGATAAACGAAACTGCTAGTCCAACGGGGCGCGCTTGCACACTCTCACTTATTCCAAACTTTTCAGACTTTTTCAAGAAGAACTTTCACAAATTTTATAGCACATTTTTCCTCGCAAAATTCCAATGAATTTTAAGACAAAAAAATGCACTTAATTATCGACACTCTTTTCGACAAACAGTTCACAATGTTCGAGAACAATAATGGCAAATTGTTATTTATTTGGTTATTTGAACAACGAAAATGAACTGGCTAAAAATCCGAATTTCGTTTTCTCTGCAGACTTTTCAGCTAAGTATTGTCCTCTCCTTTGTGATAAATTTTCGTGCTGCCATAGGCTATGTTGCGGTGATAGGAAAATTCTTAAATTCAGTCAAAATGCGGAACTGACAACCATTTATTCATCAAAAACTGTGTAGGCGAAAAATTTGCCACGAAAAGCCTGAAAATTTCGGAAAAAAAAGTGGGACTGTGCAAGCGCGCCCTACTGGACAAGAAGCATGCGCCTTTAAAACTACCATACCCTCATCAACAGTTGTTGCTCTTTTTCAACCCGCGTCCTCATACTTCGGAAAATTATCCTTGATTCTGATTAATTGAGTTTCATTTTCAGATAATTCCTCAAAAAATGTCAATTCCCAATCTTTTTCGTCAATAATCATGTTTTTTCACCGAACAATCAGTGAAAACCAGGCATGCACGGCTTCCTCCACGTGCAATGCGCACAAAATCAAGTGTAGGCGCGTTTCCGGATAAAAAAAGTTTTGAAAATAAAACAGTTTTGAAAACAAAACAAAACTTTGAAACCTTTAAAAACACAGTAACTTAGACACGAATTTCACTCGAATTATCGAAATTTTGCTTTTTTCTTGGTAAAAAGTGAAAATTATCATAAAAATTCAATGAAATATGCATATAGATGTTCATAGAATTCTTGAAAAAAAAATTTTTCGCAAAAATTTTTTTTTTTTTGAAAATTAAAAAACTCGATTTTTCAATTCAAACTGCTCAATTTTGCATTTTTCTGTCACAGATATTCATCCTACATCAGTTTTGACTAATATGATATAGTCTCCGTACTTGTAGATTCGAAAAACTCGATTTTCAGAATTTCAAAAATGAAATTTTCTGATCTTGTAAAAGTTATAACTCACTTCATTTTGAGTTGTATGATACCGTTTTGCGCTTAAAATGTTCACAAGGCTTGTCTTCATCAAACTTACTTATTTCCGCCCAGCAAAAACGTCTCACTTGTCTGTAAATTCTCAAAAACCGAGAAATTTATCGTTTTTCAGTTGATTTTGCACGAAAGTTTATAACTTGGTTATTTTTGCATGAATTTTTTGGAATTTAGGCTTATTTTTCATCTTTTTTCATTCCTAATCGAACCTACTTGTAATGGAACATCAAAAAAATTTGCCTGATTTTATATTTCAAAATTTCTCCAAATCGCATGAGATCGAGATATGCGCCAGCGAATATCGTAAACGCGCTCTTTGGCTAATTTCACCTGGAGGAGGCCGTGGCATGTCCTTTCATGTCCGCCGGCCGCGGCCAACACATTGACGAAAGACTGCCGCGACGCGACTACCAATGCGTTGCGCCACCGTAGTTTCTTCTGATAGATCGCTTCGAGACCCAAAATTCGAAAAATCAGGGTCTTTGAACGACTTTTTCTTGGTTTTTTGACGAAAAAAACTGATTTTCCTTCAAGCAAAATATTCTCTGATTTTTACTCTATCGGAAGATATAGAATATGCTAGCGAAAAAGTCAAAAAAGTTTCATCTGTCATTATGCTTGAGCTGCGTCGCGGCAGTCTCTCACTCGGGTGTGTCGATGGCAACAGCGTTGCCATCGACGCCCGCCGGCGGGCATGGGCGGACATCCCTGGTGAAAACAGGAGAATTTTAGAATTTTCAAAAAAAAAAAATGAAAATCCAAGCTCTCAAATGTTTTTTTTATTGAAAATCGTTTTTTTTTCTCCTCGTCTTCCAAAATTTCCTCTTCAAAAATCTCATCTTCCAGAGTAATTCGTAACGGTTCGATGCATCGTCAAATTCGCGAAAATCGAGAGGAAATGGAGCATTTGGAGGCTCAAAACTTGGCAAAACAATTGGAAAATTTCACAATTGATTCGTTGAAAAAGGAAGCGGAATTCGGACTTCAAAAAGGAAAAAATTTGGGAGAATTTCCACCAGAAGTTCTCGCGAACATTTTTTCATTCGTCGGATCCAATTCATTCAATAAGGCTCCGCCAGAATTCGTCGATTATTTGTTGGCCAGAAACACAAAGGATTTTGAGAACAGAGTGAGGAATTTGGAAGGTGTTTTTCAGGGGGAAAGTGAATCAAATTTTAGGATTTTTCAATATTTTTTGGAAATAAAATTTTCAAAAAATTTCTGAAATAAAAACTGAAAATCAGAGCAGAGAATTCCTTAATTCGAAGGCTTTCTTTTGCGTTTTTGACCCCTGATTCCCGCAAAAAATCACCAATTTTCCCACCAAAGACCCTAAAAAGTTCGCATTTTCAGACTGCCGCCGAACAGTCGGATTGGAATGAAAAAGTGCGACGCGAGTATGCTGTCCGTAATTTGATGTTGTTGAGAGGTGTCTGCACAAAATTCGAGGATATTATCAACAACGAAATGGTCCCCGGAAAACATTTTGACTTCTTGATGATTGATATCAAGTTCAAGGTGATTATCCGGAAAGGAGAAGAGACTAAAATTGATGAAATTTGTTCGAAATTTTGTGAAAATTAGAAAAAATGGCTCCGGGACATTTTGAAACCGGACGTTTCGGAACCAGACAATTCGAAACCGCTGAGAAAGTCGTGAGAAATAGGCTTGGGAAATGTGGGAAACACCTGGAATTTGCATAGCGAACTTTTTGTTCAAAATTTCTCCCCGTTTTTCAAGCTTTTTTTACGGTTTTCTCGCGCGGTTTCGAAATGTGCCGATGACAAAAAATTGCCATCAGGAAAGCTGTTGAAAAGCACTTTTTGTCGTAATTTCTCTTAAAAATCCGCAGAATTGTTTCTGAAAAATGAAAAAGAAATGGTTTTCAGGGCTCCGAAGATTGTCCACGTTCGGTGGTTTTCTTCAAGTACGGTGGAACCGGCAGTCTTCATCCATGCACTCGTCTCCGAAGAATTCGTCGTTTCAATGAAATCGACTATGAGCATATTCAGTAAGGGAGTTTTCATTGAAATGAAGAAAAAAAAGCCATACAACAAAGTTATGTTTGAAAAAGCTCGAGAAACGGGTGTTTTTTCAGCTTTGAATCCCTGGAAAAAACCTAAATATTCCTGTTTTCAGTCATATTTCTCACTGGGGGTCCTGATCAAAAAATGTGGCCTACAAATGCTCTCAAATGCTTCAATTTGCTTCAAAATGGCATCACAATGCTCAAAAATTCAGCCTTATGGGGTCCCAAATGCTTCCAGAACCCCCAAAAGTTTGCCAATCTCTTTCAAAATTGCTACAAATAGAGCCCCGAAATGATCCCAACTGCTCAATAAATGGCTCCAAAAGAATGATAATGGGGCTTAAGTCTATGGAAGCAAAAGGTCCAAGACCTTCAAAAGTGGTCTACAAATGCTCTCGAATGCTCAAACATGCCCAAAATTTCTCTGAAAATGCTCAAAAATGACCCCAAAATGTCAAAATTGCTCTCAAAAATGCTCCAAAGTGCTATTAATGCTTCAAATTTGCACCAAAATGCTCAAAAATGGCTTCAAATTATGCCTAAAGTGATTGCAGAAGTATTAAAATGGTACGGATTTTTACACAAAAAAAAACCCGATTGGGGTACGAAATGGCCAAAAAACGGCACAATTTTCGATCAATGTGTTCAAAAAATGCTTCTAAGCCGCTCTAAAATCTTCATTGCCGCTTTATTTCCTGTATATTTTTCAACCTAAAAAAGTGAAAATTTCTGAAAGTTCTCCTAAATCGCTCTGAAATTCCCAATTTTAACCCTATTATCACTTTTTTTTTTCAGAAAATTCGAGCGCATTCAAAATCTGTACATTTCGGACATGGTGCTCACCGAGGAGCTCTTCGAAACGATCCTCCGTCTGGACCTCACGCACACCAAGAAAATCACTTTCGAACGAATTCAGGATATCAAATTCAACGACTCCATCAACATTGTCAATTACATTCAGAACTTCTTGAATACATTGAATTCTCCGGCTAACGTCTTCTTCAATTCCAATGTTTTCGATCCAGATGTTGTTTTGTTTGGAGTAGAAGAAGCAGTGATGGAAGGAGGAGAGAATTTTGATATTCAAGATGAAATCATGTTAGAATTGGTTGGATTTTTTTTTTGAGGATAATTTTCGGAATTTTTCAGAGAAATCGAAATGGGTGCCAAGCGTCATAAAGCGATCAGAAGACTCAATCCAGAATGTGCGAAGAGTGGAAAAGGATTCAGAGGATATCGTTCAATTAATGTGTGAGTTTTTGGAGAAGGAAATGGGACCTCTAATAGAAGAGCACCCGAATAGACAATGTGAAAAATACAGCGGAACCCTCCATAGCGGCATCCTCTTATAAAAAGGCAGTCTTCTGTAGGCTGGCATCAAGGGTGATGATTTGAAACCGAAACCTTCATTAGAAGGGCACTTCACCTAGTAATACCGAAATCCTCTAATAGAAAGGCACCAAAGGAATAATTTCAAATAATGAAACGACATGCCTTGTTTTTTAGAGGTCCAACGATTGGGTTCAAAATTCAGACATTTTTTGTCTAAAAGTTTAAATTCCGAGCCTTCCGATTCTACAAAGAAAAATTTGAAGCTTTACGCTTCCTGACTCCGCCCCTTTTGGCTGACAGTTTTTATTCTGAAAATCCTCGTCAGTTCTTCAACGTCTTCTAACTCTTCCTTTCTCTTCCAAGGGACCGAAACGCGACCATCTGCACCACCCTCCTCGTACCCTTCACACCCGCCCTCTTCAGGCTCCGCCCTTTGCCACGTATTGTGCCATGAAAGGCGGAACCCGTCAGATGTCTGTACACAGTCTAAATGACCTTCTCTTTCTCTCATTGGACCATGTTGATCTATGATAATCAGGGCCTTAATTAAGACCCCTTTAGTACAATTTTTGGAGACCCTTTTCCATCTTTTGGAAGAGGGTGATAAGGATGTGTCTGTGGACTTGGTTGCTCTCGAATTTTAGAGCATTTTCCAGGTTTACGTTGGATTTTCAATGAATTTGTGGGAAAACCCAAACACAAAACAACAAGAAGAAATCACTTTAACAGCGGGGGAGTTGGACCCGGTGTCTGCCAAAGAATGGGAAAAAGTAATGACTTTCTGGCCTTTTTTGATATTGTTTTCAATAAAATCCCCTGACTTTTCGAGCCAAAAAACCTTATTTTTTTATGTTTCGACTAATTTCTCCTCCTTATTCAGTGTCAACAACATGATCCATTCGAAACAACACGTCCAGCAAAAAACCCCTGAAGCATATCCATACGACACGTGGTTCGGACAGAAGAAATACAAGAATAAGTTGATGGAGGAGTTTGATATCAAGATAAAGAAGCAGCCAAGAGAACTTCGAAAATGCGGAAAGTGGCACTTGAAAAGAGTTTTCGAAGGAATGGAATCACGGCCAGGAAGAGGAGCTAAAGCCACGCTTTATCATCTGAAGATGCTCAAAAAGGTCAGAAATTGGAGGAAATAAGAGAGAAAAAAAGTGGAAAATTGGAATTTATTTGGCTCGAAGATTGTGATTTTGCTGTAAAACTTCAGGCGATTTCTGGCCAAGAATATGATCCGTCCATGAATTAGAACGGATTTTCTGCAAAAAAAAACCAAAAACTGGACAATTTTCCGCTTAAAAACTATTCTTTTTTGCCGTTTTCAGCCGGAAAATTGTCTCCAAATCTTCTTTTTATTGGTTCTTTTCAAGGAAAATCTTCATTATCAGCTCTTTTTGACCGAAAAAAAAAACCCTTTTTATGTTGAAATATTTCCAAAGATGACACTTGGCGAAATGAAAGAGATTTAGAGAAGCAGAAGAAACAGAAATTCGTCAGAACTATTTGTCGCTTGGAAAATTTGCAGAATTCTCTTTTTCCAAGCTTTTTTGCACGAATTTTTCATGATTTCTCCACTCTTTGGAGAGTTTTTTGACGAAAAAATGCATTTTTAAATTTGTAAAATACTAAAAAATAAAATCCCGACGGGATTATCCCGTTATTTTCTACTGAAAATCTTTGGTAACTCACACTTTTCTTCTTCATTTTTCCCCCAAAAACCGTCATTCTTTGCTAGAATTTTGTGCAATAATTTTCAGTCATTTTTCCCCTAATTCCTTCCTTTTTTTTTCAGATCTGCGGTGATCCGATGCCAATGACCACTGAAGAAGAACAGTCGTTAATCGAACAATGGCAGGAAGCGGACAATCGTCAAAAACTCATGGCTCAATTTCCGTTTCTGAAGCAATTCCCGATCAAATCTCGTTATTATACGGCATATTCTGAGCTTCCCCGTTAAATTTTCTTATTTTTCATCGAAATTTTGAAAATTTCCACTTCCCGGTTTTCCATATCAATTTTCCCGAAATTTCCCCCAGTTTTCCCCTGAAACTCTGATGTTTCTTGACTTTTTTGTACCCGAATCCCCAATTTTTCCATCAAAAATACCCATTTTCTATGCATTTTTCCCCGTATTTTTCATCCGAAAATTCATGATTTTCCCTTGAAAAATATAGATTTTTCAAAATTTTGTTTTTCCCATCAATTTCTAGTTTTCCCCACAAAAATATTCATTTTCTAGGCTTTTTTCTCTAAAAATTTTTCATCATATCACCCATTTTTATGCATTTTCCGATTTTTTGTCAAAAAATTTTCAATTTTCTGCAGATTTTTTCTTATAATTTCTCCTCTTCCATAATACCCAATTTTCATTAAACTTTTGAAAAAAATTTCCCATTTCCCTCTTTTTTTCCCGCACAAATACCCACTTTCTAGTAATTTCTCCCGATTTTCCCATAAAAAAATCCCTTTTTCCCTGCTGAAAATTTTTCATTTTGTTACACTTCTTGCCTGTTTTCTTGACCGGTATCCCATGTTCATCTCACCTCACCTGTTGTTCCTAATTTCTTTCTGATTTAATAAAGAAATTTGAATTTTTTCTGGTTTTTTTGAATTTTTATGGTATTTTTTCACCATTTTAATATCTTGCTTTTCAATTAAAAAAAAATATCCCGAAATTTTTCAGAAAATGAAGAACAGGTTCACTCTAGTCGATGTCATTGCCGCTACGACGGAGCTCAAAAAGCTCCAGGGTGAGGATTTTTTTTTTGAAAAAAAGAAAAACGTTGGGGGTAAGCCGAATCAGAACTGCCCCTAATCAGAACCGTGTCCCGCATCAGAACTATTATTCGTAGTAGTTCTGATACGGGACAGTTTCGATGCGGGGCATGGTTCTGATTAGGGACAGGGTTCTGATTCGGCATACCCCCAAAAATTTTATTTGCAAAAACTCAGAAAAACTTTTCCAGCTCAAGAAATTATCTTTTTCACTTGAAATTCCCATTTTTCCGACCCGAAAGAAAACTGATTTTGGACCAAAAACATATTTTTCGTGTACACACACGAAAATGATCTGAAATAGGACGAAAAATCTAAAAAATCTATAAATTTTTATCGAAAAAATATTTTCATTTTCAGATTCTAAAAATTGTGAAAAAATGAGCTTCGAAAATGATTCAATCTTTTTTTGAAAATTCGGAAAAAAAGGTTTTCAGTCTCTCAAAATTCTGTTTTTTTTAAATGCTGTTGCTAGCCTCCTGAAAATGCGATTTTTAGTCGGAGAGGACGAGATGGCCTAGAACTACACTTTTGGGGTTTCTAGGCCACGGCCATTCCATACCAAAATGCATACATAATTACACATCAAAATAAACCTATTTCAAGCCCCAAAAACCCCTAATTTTCTTGCAGGTATGCGCGTGAACAATGTCTACGACATCGATAACAAAACGTACCTCATCAAGCTATCAAGAACTGATGAGAAGGCGGTGATTCTATTCGAATCCGGTGTACGACTTCATCAAACATTCCACGATTGGCCAAAATCACAGACGCCCTCTTCGTTTTCGATGAAATTGAGAAAACATATCAATCAGAAGAGGTAAGCATTTGGATGATGAATCGGGGGAAAGTGGAAAGGAGGATTGAGATCGAAAATTCGAGAAAATATTGATAAAAAACGATACTCAGAACGACCCAAGGCCTCGCCTATTTTCCATCAAACAGAGATAAGCTCCGCCTCTATTTCCTCAAATTACACGATTTCACGACGATGGCTAGGACCTATCAAATAAAACACTCCAATGAAACCAGGGTTGGGAATCGGGCCGGCCCGGGCTTTTGCGGGCCGGGGCATAACTTTGTTCAGAATCGACAGTTTTCGTCGATTGAGATCTCGAATCATAGATCTTTGACTGTACTACAACATCAGTATAAAAAAACTCAAGTTGTATTTCAGACACTATGATTCGAGATCTCAATCGACGAAAACTGTCGATTCTGAACAAAGTTATGCACCGGCCCGATTCCCAATCCTGAATGAGACCGTCTTGTACCCTTCCCTCTCCCTTAGGCCCCGCCCCTTTTCCACGTATTGTACCATGAGTATTGCACCATCAAGTGATTCCAATTGAGCAATCATTCTTTCCAGCATCAGAGAGCGAGATGATAATCTGGAAATAAGAAGGGGGTGATTGGAAAAAAGGACCGAATTCGGATGAAAATCAGGCTGGAATCAGTGGAATTTTGATGATCGAAATTTTTTTTTAATAGAAAAAAAGCTGTTCAAGAATTTTAGGGCGATTAATTGCTTTTTTTTCTGCTAAATCTACTCTCGTTTGAACTTTCAGCTGGGTCTCTTATTGATCAAAAATAAATAAGCTCCGCCCATTTTCTATGTTTGCCAAAAACACGACTCGTCTAGGGACCAATAGAACCATTGCTCTAGTAACAACCTCTACAGAACTGTCTAGTACCCTTCTCCCTCCTCAGGCTCCGCCCCTTTTCCACGTATTGTACCATGAGAGACGGAACCCGTCAGATGTCTGTACACAGTCTAAATGACCTTCTCTTTCTCTCATTGGACCATGTTGATCTATGATAATCAGGGCCTTAATTAAGACCCCAAGTACTATTTTTGGAGACCCTTTTCCATTTTTTGGGAGAGGGTGATAAACACCTTTATTAGAAGGGCATGGGAGACGGGTTTTTTCTCGAAAATTCCTTATTTTTCAACTTTCCCAACATCCATTTCCCTCTTCCAGACTGACCTCAATTCGTGTCGTTGGCTTTGATCGCCTGGTGGAGCTCGTTTTTGGAACCGAAGATCGTGAGAATCGTCTCTACGTGGAGCTCTATGATCGTGGAAATGTGGTCCTGACGGACCATGAGCTCACAATTCTCAACATTTTGAGAGTTCGAACCGACAAAGACACCTCCGTAAGATGGGCGGTCCGTGAGAAGTACACATTCTCCGAGGAAAGTTCGAATTCCCGCCAAGCCGCCACATTCAAATTGTCGGACTTCCACGTGGCAATTGAAAAGATTCCAGAGGGGAAGGATGAGCAATTGGGCCGAATTTTCTCGCAATTCACAAAATTGGGAAATCCGGTTACGAAAGAAATTCTGGCGAAATGTGGATTAAAAGCCGAACAAAAAGTGTCGAAAAAGACGGATTTGAAGGAGATCGAAGCGAAATTCGAGGAGATTTTGAAGGCGACCGAAGACGTTTGGGATATGGTTGAAGTTAATCCAAAAGGAATTATCAGTTATACGGAGGTTCTTTGTGAGTTCTTTCTTAGATTATGGCCTAGAAATCCAAAATTAAACCAGGGGATTATGGTGTTTTGAATCAGCGGGCCGAGAGCTTCAAAAAAAGTATAATCATGACTAGGCTCCGCTCACCTTGGAATTTTAGGTTAGAGTGCAGAGAAACGAGAGTGCGTGCGTCTCTGGTCCAATTTATAAAATTTTTTTAAACTTCAAAAACTTGAAATTTTGAACTTCACCGTCTCAGATGCTGGCAATTTTTTTGACAAAAATCTGACAATTTTGAAAATTTTGCCTACCTTTTTTTAATTTAAAATTTTCAATCTTCTCTTCTGTGCTTTTCAGATTTTTTTTTCAAAAAATCTTTTTTTTCAGCCCCAACTTCCACGCCCATCCAACTCTACCAGGAATTCAATCCCATCTCAATGCCATTGACATCGAAAAACACGAAAGAAATGGGCTCTTTCTGTGAATCTGTCGATGAATTCTACTCTCGAATTGAGACACAAAAACAGGAACAAAAAGCGATTAATATGGAGAAGCAGGCGTTGAAAAAATTGGAAAATGTGGAGAAGGATCAGAAGGAGAGAATTGAGGCATTGCAGGTTTGTGAGAAAGAGAGGGAGTATAGGGGAGAAGGTTACCGTAGTTACAGTAATCTCAATAGTCAGAATGTGTCTGAAAAGGTTGAAAAATATCTATTGAACTCGAAAAAAAAGTCTGAAAATCGGTTCAAAATGGCTCCGGAAACGGATTTTTTTGGAAAATTCGTTCTGGCCAATGGCCGAAAAATGTTCAAATTTTCAGCTCAGAACTGCTGAAAATGTTGCAAATGTGATATTTCCCGATAATTTCATTTTTGCCGGAAAAACCCCTTATTACACCGGCATGCCGCTCTACTGTTCATAGAAATTTTTCTATAAATCCCGTTCTGATAGAGGTTTTAAAATAGTTTGAGCTTACTAAAATATACTTCGAAATGGTGGGGAACATTATTCAAAACGGCTGAAATTGGCTGAAAAGAGATCTGAACGTCCTGCAAAATCATCAAAACCCGTTTTTTTAGTCAGACTGCGCAATAATATCCACTACAGTACCCCTCAAGACCCCCCATTTTTTCAGCTAACCAAAGAGCAACGTGAGCACATGGCGAACCGTATCATTCTGAATCAAGAACTCGTCGAAAAAGCTCTCCTCCTCATCAGAAGTGCCCTGGCTAATCAATTTTCATGGCAAACAATTGAAGAAATGAAAAAAACTGCAGCAAAGAATGGAGATCCAGTGGCCCAATCAATTGATTCATTCAAATTTGAAACAAATGAATTTGTAATGAAATTAAAAGATCCATATGATGAAGAAGCTCCGCCTCTGAAGGTTCCAATTGATATCTCGATGAACGCCTCCAAAAATGCTCAACGCCATTTTGTGGACAAAAAATCGGCGGCGGAAAAAGTGAAAAAGACGGTTGCATCGTCGGAAAAAGCCATCAAAAACGCTCAGGAAAAAGCGAAATCCACATTGGAACAAGTCAAAATTGTGGTTGAAGTGAAGAAATCAAGAAAAGCAATGTGGTTTGAGAAGTTTCGATGGTTTATTTCATCTGAAGGTTATATTGTTGTTGCTGGAAGAGATGCTCAACAGAATGAGCTTCTTGTTAAGAAGTAAGGATGAACGGGGAGAAGTTTAAGGAAAAAAGGCTGAATTGGAGCCAAAAACTACGATCTTGAGCTTTTTGGACCTGAGAAAGCTCTGATTTGGTCAATAAAACCTGAAAAAAACCAACAAAATCGGAAAAATTTTCTGGTTCTGGAGTTTTATTTACTAGTTTCTAGCAGCCAAAATTTCGGAAAACTTGGCTCAAAAACTTTAAAAAAATGGACAATAAATGTACTGAAAAATGTCACATTTAGGCCTGAAACTATGGTGATTTTGAATTTGAATTTGGATTAGTGATTTCATCATTTGAAGGCATACTTTTTGAAGTGAAAAGGAAATATTTTTAGATCCCAAAATTCAGTATTTGAGATTTTTCGGCTTTGTTTTAGTCTTTTGGAAAGACAATTTTCTTGACTCTAGAGCCTAAAAATAAATGGAAAATCTCATGAAGTTCACGAAAAAAAATTTTGGAAATTGGAATGAGCATATCCAACTCCATGAAATTTCCAACATTACGGTTCCCTACTCTCTAACTTACCTGCAGGGAAGTTAGGCTCCGCCCCTTTTTCACGTATTGTACAGTAAATCGCGGAACTCGTCAGATGTCTGTACACAGTCTAAATAACCTCCTCATTCATTGTGCATTACAATGATTCACTGAAAACCCTCAGGGCCTTAAGTAAGACCCTAGTGTACTATTTTTGAAGACCCTATTCAGCCTTTGGGATAGGGTAAAAATGAAGTGAAAAGTTGGCTTTAAAAAATGGATTTAGACCTTTCAAGATGAATTTAAAGCAATTCAAAAACCTCTAGATTTTCATAAACTTCTTTGTTTTTCCTTATTGTTTAAATCGAAATAAGATGCTTTTTGAACTATAAAGACCGAATATTGGCTCAAAAATAGCTGAAAATCACCTGTTTCTCATTGAGAAATTGGCTGGTTTCTCTGTTTCCTCACTCTATAAAACTCTTCTGATTCCACCTGCTTTCCCCCATTTCCCTTGTTTCGAGCCTCCATTTCATATCTCTCTTTCTCTAACGTCTTCTGACTTCATCTCTCTCATTTCCCACACCTCCACACCTTTCATAAGCTCCGCCCCATATGCATGCATAATATAGAAGCTGGCGGAACCCGCCAGAAGTCCGTCCACTCGTTTCCATTACCTCTCTTCTCTTGGTTTTGAAAACTCGGATTGATGTAGCACCTTTGAAATTCAGAACTCTCAGGGCCTTTTTGAAGACCCTAGTGAACAATTTTTGAAAACCCTACTCGCCATTTTATAGAGTAGGGTAACAAGAAATGAGTAGATCAGTGAAGGGGGAATGCAGGTGTTTTTTGGCACTTTTGGAAGTCAAAAAATAACCAGGTTTTGAGTGTAGTTCTAGAGAAATGAAAATAAAATTTCAAACCCATTTTCAAAGGCCTGAATTTTAGTGTTCAGGTGGAACCAGGGTACTTTGGGAAATGAAAGTTTTCGCAGCTTAAAGTGGCGTTTTTAGAGCTGAAATTACTAATCCTTTTTTTCAATCAGTGGGGTTGTAAAACTGATTTATTACTTTTTCGAATTTTTCGAATGAAATCCAGTCAATACCGTCCGAAGTCAAAATTCATACTGAAAATTCTCGAATTTCAGAAACTTCCGTCTTCATTTTCACTTTATCTCAAGGAAAATATTCAGGCTTGAAAGCCTATCTTATTTGGAAGTGTCTCTTCAATAAAAAAAATATTGAAAAATACCAACAAAATGTTCTTTGAGCAATATTTTTTCTAATTTTTGCGACATTTCTAAACTATCTCTTACATTAAATTCGACTATTTCGTAGTCAAAAAAACCCAGTTTTTACATTGAAAAAGACTAGCATGCCCTTATAATACAGGTTCATATCACCCTACTCCTAAGAGTAGGGTCTCCAAAAATTGTACACTAGGGTCTTAAAAAAGGCCCTGATAGATAGCTATTCAAAAAACGTTGTCTTCCAAATAAGAGAAAGGGTAATGAAATGGAGTGGACGGACGTCAGACGGGTTCCGCCGGCTCCTATGTGAAACATGGAAAAGGGGCGGAGCCTAGGAAGACGTGGGGGTTAGAAGATGTAGGAGACGGGTAGAGGGAAGTGGGCTTATAACAAGGGAATTGAGAACGAAAAAGGAAGGAACGAGCGGAAAAATGAAGATTTTTTTAAGGTTTGGGTGCCATTTTTCCACAATATTGGCTTAAAAAATCAGCGTCAAAATCGATAATTTCTGAAATTTTCAACCAAAACTAAAAAAAAGTTTTGAAGAATTTTCACATGATTTTCTATAAAGATGCCGTTATATTAGAGGTTTAAAAAGAGAAAAAAATAAATCTAAAAATCATACTGTTATCGGCGCGAAATTCAAATTTTCAATACTGCC
This sequence comes from Caenorhabditis doughertyi, assembly GCA_963572265.1. Lineage (NCBI taxonomy): Eukaryota > Metazoa > Nematoda > Chromadorea > Rhabditida > Rhabditidae > Caenorhabditis > Caenorhabditis doughertyi. Next base: position 18,834,587 of record OY751555.1, read on the forward strand.
AAATTCTGAGTTTTTCAATAAAAATTTTTTAAAATAATTTTTAAAAGTAAAAAAAAGCTCCTTTCCGGAATATTTCCGACCTAATTTGCACCTAAATCACGAAAAAAAAATCCATCTTTTTTGCCTATTTTTACTGAAATTCCCCCATTTTCAGATATCTCCGTCCAAATGACATCTACATGCATGCCGATGTTCGTGGTGCCTCTTCAGTCGTCATCCGTAATAAATCCTTCGAAGAATCACAAGAAATCCCACCAAAAACTCTAACAGAAGCTGCTCAAATGGCAGTTTGTTATTCGAATGCATGGGACGCTACAGTAACCGCCTCCGCGTGGTGGGTCCGTCCCGAGCAGGTCTCAAGAACTGCACCAACTGGAGAATATCTTCCATCGGGAAGTTTTATGATTCGAGGAAAGAAGAATTTCATGCCACCGAGTCAATTGGTTATGGGATTGGGTATTCTATTTAGAATGGATGAGGAATCAATTGAGAGACACATGGCAATGGAAAAAGAGAAAATGGAGAAAATGGCAGCGATGGTGGGAGATGCGAAGGGTGAGTTGGAAGGAAGAACTGGAATGGCGACATCTAAAAAATGGGATATGCATAATATTTCGAAAATAGGTCTTTCTTGAAGTTGACTGCTGGACTACCGTAAAATTGTATTAGAAGAGCCCCTCTAATACAAGAGCCACTACAATATAAGAGCCCTGGGCATTTTCAGTGATAATTAGTCAATTTTGTAATGATTTGTATATTAGTTCCTGGAAAAGTTTTCTCGGATAAATGGAAAAGCTCCTTCTACTATAAGAGTCCTCAAAACACTGCTCAAAACAATAGAAGAGCATGATCTTCTAATACAGTTTTCACGGTAACTCGGACTTTCAAATCAAGAACCATAGAAAATCTTTCAGTTGAACATTTCAATTTTATTCGTTTTTCGAAATAATGAGCAACCGCGCCCTATTGGACTCGAATTTTTATTTCCATTTTCGGCGAATGAAAGTCTTTTAGATATTTTTTTTTGATTTTCGCATCAGATACGTCTATTATGAAGTATTTTTCACCGAAAATCCTTTAAAAAAAGTGAATTTTGCTTAAAAATTTTTTCTATTTTTCTCAGTTTTCGACCAGGTTTAGATCAAATAGAAAGTCTGCAACTGCCATTCTCAGTAGAAAAAAGCAGACTTGTCAAAATCCGGGCCGGCCCGCAAAAGCCCGGTCGGCCCGGTTTTAAAAATTTTTGAATTTTGAAGCACGTTTTTCGCGATTTTCAGCCCTATTTCGAAACTTTTTCTGGGTCTTTTTACTCAAAAATAGATCAGAATTTCCTCCCTGAAAACATAGGCCAAAAAACTAAAAAAAAACCGCAAAAAAAATTTTGCAAAAAAACCTGAAAAAAACATGTTTTGCCTTGAACCCCGGCACGTGACAAGTCTGAAAAAAAAGCATTTTTCCGATATTTTCAGTTGCTTATTTTTTCAAAAAGCTGCTTTTATAGAAGCTCTCGAATTTGGACTTTTCGAACTGAGATTCTCTGAAACCGACATTTTTTGGAATTAAGGTTTCAAAAAAATTCTAATTTCCTATAAATCTGCTTGCAGATGTATAGAGATTACAACCAGCTAAACCACATTTTTCGAAATCTAAAACTGAAAAAAAAACTCGTCAAAATTTATTTTTCAGAAGACGTCAAATCTCCAGAACCCACTGCCAACGATGCCTCAGAAGACGTTGAATTCCCAGATGTCCAAGTACAAATCTCCACGGCTCCAGAGAAAGAAGAGCTCTATTTCATTGATGTTGGACCGAAAAACGTCCCGAAATCCCAACAACAAAAACAGGCGGCAGCTCAAAATCCGGAAAAATCGACACAAAAATATTTGGAGGATAAAATAAAGGAGCAATTCGCGGGTCCAAGTGCAAAAACTCAGAAAAGGAAGCAGCGGAAGGATAAATTGGCAAAACAAAAGTATAAGGATCAACAGGAAGAGGATCTGGAATTGCACAAAGAGCTTCTGAAACCACAGGGGAAAATTCAGGAGAAAAAGCCAGTTGAAGAGCCAAAAATCGCTGAAAAACCACCGAAATTTGAGGAAAAACGGGTTGAAAAGACTGAGAAAGCCCCTGCTGAAAAATCTGTAAAAGCTCCAGAAGACGTGGATCCAGAAGACGTTGAAGAAGAGGATAAGGAGGCGTTGGCTGAAGAAATGAATATTTTGACGAGTCTGACTGCACAACCTTTGGATGAAGACACTCTTTTGTTTGCTGTTCCCATTGTGGCGCCTTATTCGGTACGAAATTGTCTGAAAATTTTAGATCATTCCTTTTTTAAATTGCTTATATTGAAAATTTGCGAAGAAAAGGGCTATTTTTTGAACTGGAGCACCGTTTTTGATTCAAAGAAAAGGAAATGGTTCCAAAATTTTTCAGAAAAAAAATTTCTACCGAAAAAATTTTTGAACGTTTTTCCATGAAGCGAAAAATTGGGGAAAAAAAGATAGTTCAGCATTTTTAGCAAAAAAATAAATACAAATTTTCAGAATAATCTGGAGAAAATAGACGTTTCTTTCAAACCACTGAAATAACTTTTTTTCCTTCAAAAAGACTTCCGGAATTAAAAAAAAAAGAGATTTCGAACAATTGTTCTGGAGATTTGATTCGAGAAATTTTCGGCGTTACCTGAAAATTCTAAAATTTTCAAATGAAACAAAAATTTCATAGTCTCGCCAGGACTTTGAAAGGGTGCTACCCCTAATCAGAACTGCCCGGATAAGAACTGGACGAATCAAAACTGTACCTTATTAGAACTGCCCCAATGAGAATTAACACAACTTTGCTGCAATGGCCTGCAACCGGTGAAAAAATCCCAAACACGATCATTTGAAAAGTTCTTACCCGGGGCAGTCTTAACCTGTCGGTTCTTATAAGAGACAGTTCTGATTCGTCCAGTTCTAATTAGGGGTAGCACCGAACCTCTTTTCCAAATTCAGATACAATTTTGGATTTCGAAAAACTGGAACTAAGCTGAAATTTTCTCAAAAGTTCAGTTAGAAAAAATTAGTTTTGCATGTTTCTTCAAATATTGGGAAAAAGGAAATCATTTGTCAAAAACTCCAAATTTTCAATTTTTTCAGGCTCTCTCCACATACAAATATCGTGTCAAAATCACTCCGGGAATTGGAAAACGTGGAAAAGCCACCAAACAGGCAATCGAGTTGTTCACGGTACGAATTTTTTATTATTTTTGGCTGAAAATTATGAAATTTTTTTCTCAAATTTTTTCATTTTCAGCGTCAACAAACGGATCGTCAAGCGGCACTAATCAAATCACTTCTCTCTGATGATTCGGCTTCTCGTAATTTGCCAACAAAAGTTCGCATTTCGGCACCACAACTTCATGCCAATAAATAGCCCCGTTTTCATGAAAAAAAATGATCGTTTTCTTTTCCAAAAATTTTCTTTCCATTTTTTGACCCGTTTATTTATTTTTGCCCCCAAAAAAATCCCAAAAATTTCCCAATTTTCCCAGTTTATTTATCGTGTTTTGTGATGGTATTTTTGGTGTTCGTTTACTTGTTTCTAATTATATCTTTTCTATAAAAGTTTGGTTTTTAGGTAAAAAAAAAGGTGATTGCCATAGTGGGGATCGAACCAGGGAGGTGTGACATAGGAAAAAAAATCATTTTTTTCCGATAAAAAGAAAAACAATTCAAAAAAACCAGCATTGGGAGTCGAACCAACAAGGTGCGTATTGGATATCAAAAGCGTTAGCCACTTGGCCAAACAGCCACACTTCACGCGGCTGCGGAAGGCGCTTATAAGCGTGCTGGCTGCGGCTCTCTCTTCAGTTTTGAACCGGCCTTACAGAGAAAAATCTTGAACCTGTTTTAAAATTGCATGCACCACTATTAGAGGAAGAGCATTTCTATGAGGCGGACTTTGTTTCTGCAAACAAATGTTTGCTTGCGAACCCGAAAAATGGAAAATTATGGTTTGGAGGAAAAAAGTAATGAAAAAAATTTTTTTTCGTTTTTTTTGTGAAAGATTTTTTCTGTGATTTTGTTGGCTCGTCCCTGCTCAAATTTTAAGAAATTCTGAACAAATCCAGGGAAATGAGTGAAAAATTTTCACAAAAATTGCAAGGAGAGGTGCAATATCTACTTCCTCCGGTTGCCAAGTAACTCGTGCGCGGTTAGCCTAGTGGATAAAGCTCTCGGCTGCCAATCCAGTCAACCGGCGCCCGTCACACCCAATGATCTGATATATGATGAATGGAACGTTCTGACATGTGTCATGTTGAAAATATGTTCGTTCGGGTACACCTGAAACAGATCTAAGACTTACTTTTGTTAATAAACCATTTTTCACTCTTTTACTCTTTCGACGAGAATATCGAAATAAAAATAATGCCGCCGCCTTCAGTTTGGTATAGAAAAAAGTTCGGAGAATTCATGAAAATTCGGGAGGAAAAAATCTCAAAATTCGTGTAAAGTAACTAATTCTAGCAGAAGATATAACTTGGGGTTCTCGCTTATTTTCAGCAAGCTGAGTTAATTTTTAGCATCCGAATTCCGATCTTACTATTCTAATACACAAGTTCCGTCTGTTTGTCAGTATGTCTGTGCGTCGCGGACCCTCCAGCCTTTCCTAGAAGTCCGATTTTTATGAAACAAAAACAGGTCGATACAGAATTCCCCCGCGATGATGCCCGTCTTTTTTCTACTTCATTTGGAGCTCTAGGAAGCTCTGTGCTATCTATGCACTAGCCTAAGCCCCGCCCCCGTCAACTGTCGGCTGCTAGATTTACTAATTTTAGAGAGTTTGCTGCTGCCGCCTGTTCAACGCACCGTTGTTGGCGTAGTGTAGTGGTGTAAAAAATTTTCGATAAATTCAGCATCCGAGTTCGATTCCTCGGTGGGCCAAATATTTTTGGTATTTCATTTTTCATAGGAATTGACCGAAACTTATGGGAAATCCGGGCGGTTGAGGCGCGAAGCGCCGGAAACCGTCTGGTTTCTCCTAAAAAAAAAAGTTTAATTCTATAAATGGTTCCCTGCTAGATATAGGTTGTTTTTGAAAAACAGCCGAACCACCCAAAAAAACAGAAAAAAGTAAAACCCTCATAATGTCAACAATTTCACTATATTTTTTATAACAAAAAAATGTAAAAGATCTGTTTCAGGGCAGAGAATGGGGGAAGCTGAACATATTTTCAACATGACACATGTCAGAGAAGCCCGATTCATCATAAAGCAGATCATACAAAAACGGCCGTTTGGGCACCTTGTGCCTCATAAAAGCCCATTGCATTTTTTTTTGAAAGAACCATTCGTTTTGTTGGCTCCACCGAGCTCATGCTTTTAAAAGCTATTTTTCAAGGGAAATTCAAAGCGCATTGAAAAAGTTTAAAATTTTTGAAGACCGAAAAGTTGGTTTAGATAAATTTTTTCTCAAAGTTTGCCAAAAATATTGTTGAAATTATTTGCAAAAAAAATTAAATTGATTCCATTCACAAGGAAACGAATACCGGCGTTTTTTTAAAAACAGATTTCAAAGAATCTCGAATTTTTAGAAAAATCATTATATTATTTTTTGAAAATAGTTTTTGGCGCGAGAAAAATCTGTGAAGATATATATCTGAATTTTTTGAACGAAATTGATGAATAATTCTCAAAGACTATGAAAAGAAGTCCCGTGTTAGCTTTGTTTTTTTGAATACGTTATCGATAAAAGCACATGTTATAACCGTTTTGTTTTCTCTCAATACGGATAAATGAGAAAAAAAGCATAAATAAGCATTGGATCTACAGACATCAACTGCTTATGGAGTGCTTACACGTTGCACACGGTTAGCCAAGTGGTTTACGCTTCCGGTTGAAGTTCCGGTGCCCACGGGTTCGCCCCCTGTGTATGATGAGAATTACCCGAATTATGATATACTTGAAATGACGTCGGACACCTGACACACCTTTTTTCATACTTAATCTGCATGTTCGATTCCGCTTTGTGAATGATGTTTATCCAAATGGATCCGACAGATTTGTCACGATAATTGCCGTATAAGCTGTAACAGAGCGGCCAGACTACCTCTTTAAAAAGACGAACCGATCTTTGAAAATAAAAACAACCTCCAGTGCTCCACAAAAGTTTAACCTCACCTCCCAGTTTGCTGTATCTCAAGAACGGTGAGAGATACGGGAAAGATTCCAACTGACAAAATGGTCCAAATGTTTAGTTATTATGATCCCCAAAAGCTCAGAGAATAAAAATAAAAAGTTGAAAAAATATTGAACTTTTTGTGAAAAACCAGTTTTGGCGATCCACAAAAGTTTAACCTCACCCTGAAATTTTGATGAAAAATTGGGAATGCGGAGAAACTAGGCCGATAACTCTGTCCAAAAAGGTTTTGGTGAAAAATTTTCAATTACAAAGTTGTTTCAAATTTCATTTTCTACAACTTGTTAATTGACCACTTTTCATCTAAACCTTTCGCTGCCGAGATACGGCCCTTTCAAAATGACTTGATGTCTCTGGTGCGCCTAGCCGCGTATCTCGCTGATAGGTACAGTAATCAAAAAGTGGTCAACTAAAAAAATGTTCTCCAGACACTGTTTTATCACGTCCATATGAAATTAAATCTTAGACATTGTTTTTATCCATGAGAGATATCGATATCTGCAATTCGGTGCTATTTACACCTTTTTTCGGTTTTAGGCCTGGCTTGCACGTTTTTTCAGCGCTCATAACTCGCTTCAAAATGAGTTTGGAAAAATGTCGTCAACATAAAAAATGTTCAAAATAATCAGATAAACAACTGTTTAGTTGAAAACTTTTTTGTATCTTCTTTTTCTGGGAAGTTGCTAACCTGAGAGTGTGCCTTGTTTTGGGAGACAATTCAAAATGTGTTAGATTCTTGAGGCAAGGGCCTGGGCAAAGTGAGATCTGAGAAAATGGTGTTTCTGATATTCAGAAACCTTTCCTTATTGAATTCACGCAATTTTAACAACAGCGCCTGCTATGATTCCACCGAAAGCTTTTTGGAGTACTCTCCTGATACTAACTGACGCCTTCTTGGTAGAATCATGACAGGCGCTGTTGTTAAAATTGCGTGAATTCAATAAGGAAAGGTTTCTGAATATCAGAAACACCATTTTCTCAGATCTCACTTTGCCCAGGCCCTTGCCTCAAGAATCTAACACATTTTGAATTGTCTCCCAAAACAAGGCACACTCTCAGGTTAGCAACTTCCCAGAAAAAGAAGATACAAAAAAGTTTTCAACTAAACAGTTGTTTATCTGATTATTTTGAACATTTTTTATGTTGACGACATTTTTCCAAACTCATTTTGAAGCGAGTTATGAGCGCTGAAAAAACGTGCAAGCCAGGCCTAAAACCGAAAAAAGGTGTAAATAGCACCGAATTGCAGATATCGATATCTCTCATGGATAAAAACAATGTCTAAGATTTAATTTCATATGGACGTGATAAAACAGTGTCTGGAGAACATTTTTTTAGTTGACCACTTTTTGATTACTGTACCTATCAGCGAGATACGCGGCTAGGCGCACCAGAGACATCAAGTCATTTTGAAAGGGCCGTATCTCGGCAGCGAAAGGTTTAGATGAAAAGTGGTCAATTAACAAGTTGTAGAAAATGAAATTTGAAACAACTTTGTAATTGAAAATTTTTCACCAAAACCTTTTTGGACAGAGTTATCGGCCTAGTTTCTCCGCATTCCCAATTTTTCATCAAAATTTCAGGGTGAGGTTAAACTTTTGTGGATCGCCAAAACTGGTTTTTCACAAAAAGTTCAATATTTTTTCAACTTTTTATTTTTATTCTCTGAGCTTTTGGGGATCATAATAACTAAACATTTGGACCATTTTGTCAGTTGGAATCTTTCCCGTATCTCTCACCGTTCTTGAGATACATCAAAACTGGGAGGCGAGGTTAAACTAGCACTGTATTTGTGGAGCACTGTATTCATGCATTTTTCACTTGAAAACAAGCAAGTTTCATAGAACTTCGTTGCTAAGGATTGGCCGTTTTATTTAAGGGACGCCGTTCTAATAAAGGAAGCCGCTCGTTTGCTCACTAGGCTTCTGGAGAGGCCGCTCTAACACCAGGGCCGTTCAATTGAAGCTCTCTTACAGGTTTTACGATATCCAGTCAGAAAAGTTTTCCAACTCTACCAAAGCAGAACAACTTTTGATAAGTTGATAAGTTTTTATTTCACATATGTATACCGGCATACGAACCGGTATTTTGAATAGAGTGTAATAGAATGATTGCAGTATCTTGTTTTGGTAATAATTTTACTTATTCCTGGCTTTTGACAACGCCCAGAGAACTCCAGTTATTTCTACAATATTTTTTGTAAATTTGTTTTCAGGAATCTTCAGAATCTTTTGTTTTTCTATGTCCGAAATAGTGATTAATGAAAAGTTTGATGAAAATATTCATGAATTGGTTGAACAGTTCAGTTGCCCTCTAATAGTATTGCCCAGAGTGCATGAAAAAATAACATTGCATGCAATACTAATACAGGTTTTATGGGACGCTATTCCTTCCGTTTTTCTAGGTCACGGATCATTGCTTCCATTATAGCTGACTCACATTTTCCGACGGACTTTTTCCCACTATTTCTAGACAAACATGTGGTCAACAAACCAAACGCCCTCTTCGTAAAGTCTCTTCGTACTAATGAAAAAAAAGTTTCAAAAAAACGTTGTCTGCGTCTCTTTCTCTCTATATCTCTCTATTGACGGAACACTTTTTTATCAGTATAAAAGAGAAGAGAAATGGGAAATTTCTCTTCATTTTTCGATTATGTTGGTGACCGAGTGTTAGGTTTGCCTCTTATTGATTTTTTTCGAATATTTTATTTTATTTTATCATTTTGGATTATTCATAAGCTGATTATCTGGACAGTAGTGGAATAAGGTGAGACTTAGGAGAAAGAGTGTGTGCGAGAAAGAGAAGCAGCCATGAGAAACGGTTTAAAAAAATGCAATATGAAAAACAAAGTGGTTTGCGGCCAAAATTTATACAAACCTAGGAGAAAAAGCCAGGAAAGTGTGTATGAGAGGAAGAGACGCAGCAAATTTTCAAAATTAAAAAAAAAACAAATTTTTTCAGTATTCCAAGCTCTTTACTACTTATAAAACCCTGAAATGAAATCATGCAACGACCAGTGAGTATTATTTTATAAAAATTATTTTTTCATGAAATGTTGAAAAATTCAAAAATATAATTTTAAAAGAAAATTATCATTTTCAGCACTGTCAAATGCTGAAAATTGGAAAAATAATGAACCAAAAAAAGAAACCGAAGGTTACTTTTAGATAAGTGAGTTATTTTGGAAAATTTTTCAAATTGTAAAGAAAAAAATTTTTTTTTTGATAATTAGAACTTTTTTTCCAGTTTCATTCGACAATGCACCCACATTCTAAAATTGTGTATGGACAAAAATTAGTAAGGTGAAACTTCGAAATCAATCCAAATGGAGCTGTGATTCTTGCCAAAAAAATTTTTTGGTGAGTTTTTTCCAAAAATAAAGTGTGTGAGACAGAAAGACGCAGAAATTGTTGGAAAAAAAACATATCACAAAAAAGCAATAGAAGCTTTTTTTCTAGATGAGTGGAATTATTAAGAAATGCTGAAAAATTCAAAAACATAATTTTAAAAGAAATCTATCATTTTCAGAACTTTTAAGGCCTGGAAGTTGGAAAAAAATTAACCAAAAAAAAAGGACCCGAAAGTTACTTCTAGAAAAGTGAATTTGAATTGTTTTGGAAAACTTTTTCATTTTAGAGAACAACAATTTTTTTTGATAATTAGAACAATTTTTTTCAGCATTATTCGACAATGTTCGCATTACGTCCAAATGTGTCCGGACAAAAAATGAGTAAGATGAAACTTTGATATATATCCGAAACTGGAGCTGTGACTCGTGCCAAAACTAATTTTTTTGGTGAGTTTTTCCACAAAGAAATAGTGTGTGCGACAGAGAGACGTAGAAATTGTTGGAAGAAAAATCGGAAGAAAAATGTATCACAAAAAAGCAATAGAAGCCTTCGTCTAGATAATCTTCTAGGGAGATTGAATTATTGGAAAACTGGAAAATTTTTGAAGTTCAAAAAATTTTTTTTTGAAAAATAGTGTAATTTCTCACAGAAAATTTTATTACAGGAACGAGAATGTTCACATGTGCTGAGGTTGTGCCCCGACAAAAATGAGTAAGATGATAAATTAATCAAAATGGAGCTGCCATTCTTGTCAAAAATAGTTTTTTGGTGAGTTTTTCCACAAAGAAAGAGTGTGTGCGACAGAGAGACGCAGAATTTTTTTCCAGTTTTTCAAATGAGAAATTTTCAGAAAGATCCAGTCTGCCAATTTACTGCGGACACTGCACACAACAGATATGGAATGAGTAAATGAGAGTTTTCAAATTATTTTAAAACAAAAAGTGATTTTCAGGAAAACTCAGTTGCGGTTCATGTTTGTCAATAAGTATTAGGTCAGTTTTTTTCCATTTAGAGATAGTGTAAAACTAAGAGACGCCAAGAAAAAAGCAGAGATGAACGTCGAGCCTTTATTACAAGGGCATGTCAGAATATAAGAAAATTTTTCAGAAGCTTGTCGTAGCCGTAGAATAGCTTTTGTACGCTACAGGGTGTACGCTTTTTTTAATTTGACAATATTGAAAAAAATTGTATTCTGAACCTGAAACTTTCGAAAGACTGTGCTGAAAAAAAGAAACGTTTTTCTCAAAAAAAATATTTTTTTTCCCAGAATGACTGAAATTTTTTCAGCGATTGCAACTGCGAAACTTGCCATTAAATGTAGAACTTTTACAAAAAAATTTTTTTTTTGAAATTCAAATCTCTAATTTTTTTCAGAATGTTTTCGACCAATGGAATACACGTGTTTAAAGTTTTTTGGTAATTTTCTTTTTTTTTCGAAATTTAAGTTTTGCAAAATTAATTATAAAAAATGAATTTTTTTACAGAATGCTGGGAAAAGTTTCGGTGATAGACCTGCAATAGTTGCACTTATATATTCTTTTGGAATTTTTGAAATGGTGATTATTTTTTCTTTTTTTTGCGGGAATTTGAATTTTTGAAAATCGAATTCTTGAAAACGCAAACTATTGATCAATTAGAAAAAAAAATTTTGAAATTTTCAAGAAGCCCACATTTGCGACAATATAATAAAGTGCAAAAATGTCAAATGGAGAGCTCAGACATGTCAAAAGTGGAAATTTCAAAAAGTTAGGTTTTTTTCAAAAATTTTATTTTTTTTCCAAGTTTAAATTTAAGAATATGAATTATGGAAAAGATGAATTATGTGAAAAAAACCGAAGTATTATCGAAATTTTTTTCAGAATGCTGTGAAAAAGATTTGGTGTGAAGGACTTGCAAGAGTTGCATTTATGTCTATAATGGAATTTTTAGAATGGTAATTATTTTTTCTTTTTTTTTTGCGAAAATTCAAAGTTTGTAAAACCAAATTTTCAAAAATTCAATCAATTTATCTATTTTGAAGTTTTTCAGAAGCCTGCAAAAATGGAACAATCATGAAAGATCAAAAAAAGAAGGACCGATGGAGCTGTGGAAGCTGTCAGTATGGAAATTTTTAAAAGTTAGTTAGTTTAGTTTTTTTTTAGAAAATCGATTTTTTGAAAATAAAATTTTTAAGTTGGAGCTTCAAGGGGTGATTATTAGAGTTTGTGAAACTTGTTAGAACACTGAATTTTTTTCTCGAAAGTTTGAGAAAAAATGGCGCCAAAAGTGGAAATTCAAATTTTCTTGTAGACTTATTGACTCCAGTAAACCAGTTTTGTTATGTAAGAAGTCCCGAAAAATACTTAAAATTTTTGGCGCCAAAATCAAATTTTTGAATTTTTCAAAAGATCTTATTTTTCCATTTTAGATCGGATCCATCTAGTAATTCCCTATTTGAGAGATATGTAAGAAATAGTATGAGCAATGGGAGACGCAGAGAAAATTTCAATTTTTTTTTTCAGATGCTCCTATTGCCGCAGTTTATTATTGCCCGTCTTGGATCGGAAAAAAAAGTATGTTAAAAAAATTATTTTTAGAATGTTTTTTATTTCTAGAAAATTGAAAAAAAAGAAACTGGCGCTGCCAGAGTTGCGAAACTTTTTGGATGAAATTTTTGAAAAAAAGTAAGATTGTTTTCTTTTTTTTCTAGCGACGAAAGTTTGAGAAAAAAATGGCGCCAAAAGTGGAGATTCGAATTTTTTTGTAGACTTTTTGACTAGATCATTTTTGTTATTCAAAAAGTCCCAAAAACCGTTGAAGTTTTGGCGCCAAATTCAAATTTTCGAATTTTCGAAGAAGTTTTTTATCTTTCCATTCTAGACCGGAACCACCTAGTAATTCATTAACTGATATTTATGTAAGAAATAATATGAGCGAATGAGAGATGCGGAAAAATTTTCATGTTTTAATTTCAGATTTTTCTGTCAACGGCAACTTCTCATGCGCGAGATTGATTCGGAATTGGATGGTATGTAAGTTTTGAAGAAAAAAAATTTTTGCAACAATTTTTTTCAGAAAATTGGTAAAAAAAAAGAGAATGGAGTTGCCACAATTGCAAACTTTTTGATGAAATTTTTAAAAAATGTGGACACATTCCAAAACTGGATGTTCCAAACAATTTTTTGATTATTTTAACGAAAAAGTTTCAGCAGGATTTAAAAAAGGATGTTGTTTCCAGCAATACATATAGTTTTTTTTAAAAACTGCAAGTTTTAAAGAAAAATGTTTCCTTTTCTTTTGAAAATTTTGACAAATAAAAAAAACGGTAAGCCAGAGCTTTGGCGCCAAAACATAGAACTTGATATTTCTGAATGGACAGTAAAACAAATCTCAAAGTTTCTAAATTTTTTGCAGAAATTGGAAACTTGGAAAACCAAAATTTCGAATTTTTCAAAAGCAAAAAATTGATTAATTTAAAAAATTTTAAAATTTTCAGAAGCCCACATATGTGACAACGTAATGAAATGCCAAAAATGGTGAAATAGTAAGGATCAAAAAAAGAAGGACCAATGGAGTTGTGGCAGCTGTCAGTATGGAAGTTTTGAAAAGTAAGTTTTTTTTAGAAAATCGATTTTTCGAAATTAAAATTTTTAAGTTGGAGCTTCAAGGGGTGATTATTATGGGCCTATTCACCGAATAAAACGGTTTCCGTTTTTTCCGATTTATTCAGTTCACGGATTGCCGAAAATTCCGAAAAATTATTAATCGGAATTTTCGGCAATCCGTGATTTGAATTAATCGGAAAAAACGGAAACCGTTTTATTCGGTGAATAGGTCCATTAGAGTTTGTGAAACTTGTTAGAACGCTGAGTTTTTTTTCTCGAAAGTTTGAGGAAAAATTGCTCCGAAAAAGAAAAATTGGATTTTCTTGTAGACTTTCTGTTTCCTGTTAACTATTATTTTGTCCAAAGGTTTCCAAATAATCCAAAAAAAAAAATTAGGCGCCTAACTTCAAATTTTGACTATTTCAAAAAAAATTCTTTTTTTTCCATTTTAGACCGGAACCATCTAGTAATTCCCTAACTGAAAATTACGAAGAAAAATAGTGCAAGAGAAGAAGAGACGCAGACAAATTAACCAACATTTTCCAGATTCTTCTGTCAACGGGAATTCGTAATGTGCGCTTTCAACCAGGATTTGATGGTATGTAACTTTTGAAGAAAAAACATTTTTGCAACAATTTTTTTTCAGAAAATTGAAAAAAAAATGAAGTTGGTCTTGCACAAGCTGCGAACGGTTTTGTTTTGAAATAAAGGTAATATTTTTTCAAGTTTTCACAAAAAAGTGTGAGCGACTAAGAGACGCAGAAACTTACTTTTTTTCAGATTCTTCTGGTGGAATATGGTTCTGCGAGACTTGTCATTATGTATTTGAAAAAATGTAAGTTTACATAATTTTTTTTGGAATTTTGTCGTTAAATCATTAAAAAAATCAGCTTTTATTTTTTTTTTCTGGTTGGAAATAACGGCAATTTTTTTCAAAATGGTTTTCGAGAATTTTGGCGCCAATTCTTAAAATTTCAAATTTCTTCAAAAAAAATTAAATTAAGAAAATTTCAGACCACTCAAAATAAGGACCTGTTTATCAAAATCTCAGGAGAATCATTGTTGTTTAATTTTTTTTTGAAATTCTAATAAACATTTCATTGTAAAAAAATTTTTTTTTCTTTTAAAACAATTTCTGACACCGATTGGCTGATTTCGACGCTAAACATAAAAGGGTTATTGGAGAACCTGTAATAGAAAGACATGTTTTGCAAGTTTCAGGGAAACTTTTACCTAATTTTCCGACGTAAAAATCTGAAAAGATTTTCAGGTCATTCAGAAATTTCATCTTTTTTACAAATCCATCTAATCTTCAAATAAAAGAGACTTGTCGCATGCCGGACCAGGCCGGGCCGGTGGATAAATTTTTACCGGCCCGGTCGGTCCAGGTTGGAGAGGATCAAACAAAACGTTTTGAAATTGAGCTGAAAATTGGGAAAAACGTGTTCAGAAATTCAAAAATTCAAAACGTGGACCGGTCCGGATTTGGACAAGGTCCGCAATTTTGCGTCACAGTGAACTTGCACAGTCTGCGTCTCAATTTACGACATGCAACGGAAAAAAAGGAATTCTGACAGTTCTAAAAATAAATTTTCTCAATCACTGATAACAATTTCGAAATGATAATAAATGTCATTTTCAGTTCTTTTTTTGACAGAAAATGTTGTGGAATGAAAGCATCAGTAAAAAAGGGGGAAAAGAAAGTGAAGAAGAAGCTTCTCTCAATCATTTGTAAATATGTTGGTGACCGAGTGTTAGGTTCGCCTTTTTTATTTATTTTTTCGAATATTTTTTCACTGATTAACTGATTAATTTGATATTGTATTGAAAGCAGATATGGTGCGGAGGTAAGAGTTGATGTTAAAAAAAAAGAGTGTGTGTGACGAAGAGACGCAGAATTTTAAAGATTTTTTTCAATTGTTTTCGGCCACAATTAATATTCAAATTGAAAGGAATTATATTAGTCTTACGGGCGCTGCGCAATGTGCGCTCTACTGCACTTGTCAGTACTTCGAGATTTTCCACTTTTTTCGCCAAAATGTGTTTTTTTCCAAGTGATTTTTCGTAGTGATATGTTTTTTTTTAAAGTTTCTGCAAAATTTTTTTTGTAAGTTTTCAACTGGTGCAGTAGAGCGCATATTGCGCAACGAATGTACAACTAATATTGTAAATTATTAGAAAAAATGGCACTTTTGTCCGTTTTCATTCGTCCAATTTATATCTCGTTTTTTTTCAGTTCTGGGACACTGTTTGCCCCACAAGAGTCAAAAGTCGCGAACACCTTTAACAGTGTTCCATGAAATGATACAAACGAATTTCCTGCACTTCAAAAAACTCTTAAAACCTATAAACGCGATACATGGTTTCAAAACGTTGAATCACAAGTAAGCATATTTATCGTGTCATTAATTCGATTCTTAAATTTTCACAGTTTTTCAACATAATTGCCGACATGAGGGACCTCTAAAAAAACAAGTGAAGATATTTGCAACTTGGTTTATTTTTAATTTTGCCGACACCATCATGAACCCCATAAGTAAGTATTTTCTTCTCGAATTTCTTATTTGAATCAATGGTAATCTCTTTTAATTTAGAACTTTGCCCACTTTGACTATTGGAATATACTCATCTCGCAATCAATACAAAAAAATTTTGGGTTCGAAAACTTCAGTAAGCTGCCATTTTTTTGAACATCAGTAAAATCTGATAATTATCAATTTCCCAGAATGGAATCTTCGAAGCCTTGTTCTCGGACAGTTTTTACGAAATTTTCAATACTGGACCAGAGTTGAACTTGGAGCCTAGTGAATTAAAGCAAAATTACTTGTATGATCCCGCAAAAGGTCACTTTCTTGAGGTAAAATTTGACAAATTTCTAGAAGTTTTAGAAGCAGTATCTTTTTATTTCCAGGTTAAATCAGACAACCGGAAGCAGGAAAACAAAATTTTCGCCTATGATTTGATTGTTTGTTTTGGTTCTCATCACTGGTTCGTGATACATGGTACTTGAGAAGACGGGACCAAACAAAAAATGTTTATATTATTCGTCAATCACTCATAACTGCTAAGATTATTGTTGGTGAGATTTTGGGCTGAAAATTTTGAAATAAAAATGAAAGATTGCTGTGAAATGGAGAACAAGTTTGGGGGGAAGAGAACTTTTTACACAGCGATTTTACATTTTCAGTTAAAAATTTACAAAAAACTCCTTATTTTCCAAACTTTTCACCTATTCAGACTTGTCCGTGTGCCGGGCAAGACGGGGCCGGTAGACAATTTTTCCGGCTCGACCCGCAATTTAAGAATTCAAATTTTTGAGCACATCTTTCTCAATTTTTAGCTCAATTTTCAAACTTTTCTGTGTTTTTTTCCTGAAAAGCTGTCACAAATATCTTTCAGAAACATATTCCAAAAAAGGGGATCAAAAAACAAGTTATTTTTCTGGGATGAAAAACATTTTTTGGTCTTTCAGAACCCGGCCTGCGACAAGTCTGCTCCAATATTTCCTCAGCGGTTTTGAAAGGTCTAGGAGCCATATTTTGCGTTAATGAATTCCGATCATTATCCCATTTTTTCCAGGCCAAGAAATGTTGTGGTCACTGCTAAATGTGACTGCCACGAAACATCTTGTTGAAAAGTGCAAGCAGTTTGGAGTTCTAAGCTTCATTTACGCTTCCAGTGTAGCAGTTCGGTTTTTGTATGAGAGCCGGTTCATAATATGCAGGAAAGTGAGCCCTACAAAGTGAGGACCAAAATTTTTTATAATTAAAATTTTTTAATTTTAGGTTTATAGCATCCACAAACAATACTCATTGCCAATAAGCGGACATCAAATGCACGAAAAATTTAAATAAAAATGTTGTTTTTTTTAATATTTTAAAATATCGATTCCAGGATAATAAAATTAAAAAAAAAGAGATAAAAAACTCATAAAAGTTATAAATATCTCTTTTGTCCTGTAGTCATCATTCTTCTTTTCATCTCCTCTAAATATGCAGTCACTGCTGGATCAGGACCAATTGGAGCAGTGGCAACGGGTACTTCAACTTCTATTTCAGAAGAGCTTGGAGCATCGGAATGACGAGCAGAGAATGGGTCTTCGATTGTGCTGAAAATTTTTCATTTTGAATGAAAATGCGCTCTATTGATAATTATTGGTTTGGTGGGAATGTGAAAAGTTTGGTTGGATAAAAAGTGTGATATTGGCTGAGTAGCGGCTATTGAACGATAAGAAAACTGGAGAATAGTTTCGAAAAGAAAAACATTTCGCTTCTTTAAAGTTTCCAAAAATTTATTGCTGAAAAAATTTTCTTTTGAATACATTCAAAAAAATTTTGCGAAAGTGGGCGGAGCATAATTTTATCAATTTCACGAATTTTTTGAAACATTTTTTGGCCCGAATAGGGTAAGAATAATTTTCATAACTTCAAAAGTTTTGAAAATAAAATTTCGAGGAAAATTCAATTTCCCGCCAGGTCAATTCAAAGAGTGGGCGGAGCTTTAGAATAGATTAGTTTTGAAAACTGTTTAGAGTTTAATTTTCAGCAAATTCCGATGTGCTTTTCGAAAAAATAAATTCCAAAAAATTGTTTTTCGAATTTCCAAAAATTTGAATTCCCGCCAAACCAAACTCCCATCAATTCTCACCTTTCTCCATCACTAGCCGCTTTATTGGATACCGGAGCAGCTCTGACAGTTTCTTGAGAGCTCGGTGGGGAAGATGACGAAGATGTTTCAGAAGACGTGGAGGATTCAGAATCCGATTCCGATGAAGACGTCGATTCAGAAGACGTTGGCTTGGATGACGATGATTTTGAGGTGGATTCAGATGTCGAAGAACGTGACGTCGATACTTCAGATTTTTCAGGTTTTGCTGAAGGTTCTGGAGCTGGATGTTCAGATTTCTTTCCAGATTTTTCTTCATATTTTTTGTCAGAGATTTTCCCAACGTCTTCTTTTTTAACGTCTTCTGAATCCTTTGCAATTTGATTTCGTTTTTCAATTACAAATTTTAGTTTTCTTTTCATTTCAATTTCAGAATTCAATCTCTCCAGATAGTCTTCTTTTTGCTTAATCATAGCATCCAAATCCTTCAATTTTCCAATTCTCGGATATAAATTAAATGAATTTCCTTGAAAATTTTGAATTCCTTGAGGCTTTGGATCTTCTATAACAACGTCTTCTTTAACGCCTTCTTTCTTTTTTTGTTGCTCTTTCAGATGACGTGCAATAGAAGACGTTAGAATGGGTTGAAGAGATTCAAGGGTTAAATGAGGAGCATCAGTCATTGTGGAGGCCTCAGAGGTGACTGTTGGAGGGGGAGAAAGTGGTGGAGGGTCGGTCTGAAAAATTTTTTTTATGATTTTTTTTCTAGCGTGAGCTCGCGATGGCGAGAGCACATGTGCCAAAGGGAAGGGGGTCAAAATTTGTTGCACTGAAAAAATTTTTTCGATTTTTTTTTCGATAACTGGGAAAATGGTTTTCTAGAGAAAATTTCTGTCTTTTTTTGTTGGAAAAAGTCGGAAATGTCATCAAAATCACCGAAAAAAATTGGAAAAATGACCCCAATTTTTCAAATTTTTTCAAATTCGGGCCGGGCCGGCAAAATGTTCTATTGGCCCGGCCCACCAAAATCCCAAGTATGATTTTCATAGACTTCATCATTTTCAAGCTCATTTTCATTAAATCGGATTTATCGGATTTATTTATTTTTTTTTTTTTTAGTTCATTTTTTAAAAAAGAAACACGAAATTCCCAACACTTTCAACTGATTTCAACGCCTTTTCAAGCCTCTTTCGAGACAGCTTTTCTGACGAAACGACAGAAATTTTGAACAAATTGTTTTTTTTTACAAAATAGCTCTTTTTAGCTTGCCCAGTCGCGTCACCGCGCTGCTTTTTGTACGCCCTACACCACTTTCACCATAACTGCTCTTGTGGCGCAGCCGGGAGTGCTCTTGGCTTACGTTTTGAACATCAGGGGTTCAACATTTTCTGGGGTAACTTTTCTTTTACTTTTTTTGACTTCTTTTTCAAAACGATTTATCAGGTTCCAAAGAAATATCCAGCATTTTCAAACTTTTCCCACCGTTTTCCACCACGATTCTCACTAATTCCACCGAATTGGCTAAATCTACTTTGGCCAGTTTCTATCCAGTTTCTACGTTTCCTTGTTCAATTTGGTTTTTGACCATCTTCCCACTCACTTCCTTCTACATGTCTCGTCATTCGAAAATTCGAATCGTGCAGAATCGGAAAACAGTTTTTGCCTTGAAAAACGATAATATCAGAATGGCCGATTGAACGCACTGCCACCTCCTATAGTATACAGGCAAAAACAAGAATTATCTCCGATTTTGATCGGTGTGCTTTGTAGTCTTTTGATTTATATGTGGGAGAAATGAGTACAAAGGAACTTTTTCAAGAATTATGGAATCGGGAATTTCGGGAGATTCGAGAAATTCGCAAAAGTCGGCTGGCTAGAACAGTCGGGAAAAAAATCGAAAAATTACAAACTTTCCACGTTTTAAAAAAATCAGATTTTGCTTATTTTTTGTTGAGTAAAAAGTGAATTCGATAAATTTAATATATTTTTGCAAATATTTTTGTGGAAATCTGACCAGAAACGCCGAAAAATTGGTGATATCCCTAATCAAAACTTGTCGGATAAGAAGTCAGAACTGACCCTTATAAGAACCGACCGTTTATGAACTGCTCCGGATAAGAACTTTTCAAATGCTCGTATTTGGGCATTTTTCACTGCTTGCAGGCCATTGCAGCAAAGTAGTGTCAGTTCTCATCCGGGCAGTTCTGATTCGTCCTAGAGTTCTGATTCGGGATAGTTCTAATTAGGGGTAGCTCCTATTCAACGTCCTGAAGCTTTGAAAATTTTGTGTCAAAAGTTTTTTTGACTTGAAAAAACTAGTTTTTGACTAGAGTAGTTAGTTTTCTTTTCAAATTGAATTATTGCAAGCAGAACAAAACTCGAGAATTGTCTGAAACTTTTTTTTTTGCGATGTATTCACAACTTTTCAACGAACTGAAACTTTCGGAACACTTTATTCTTTAGAATTCAAATCTAAATTCCCTAAAACAGTCTACACACGAATTCCAGATTTTATCATAAATGCGTACAAAATCTAAAAGGAAACCGCTTTACACGTGCACTCAATCGTACCTGAATCGTCAGAAACTTCTTCGGACAAAAACAGGTTTAATGATCTTCCGTCCTCCGAATTAATTAAATCTAATTTCCTCCATTATGTTGCGTAATCTAGAGGCAGATTGCGCTAGCAAGCGGTTTTGTGAAATTATGTAACTGTATCAGTTTCTGAAATTATGTAACTGTATCAGAAATAAGAGAAACAATTATAAGTGAATAAGTGAATAAGTGAATAAATGAAATAAGTGAACATAAGTGAATTGAAGTTTTCAAAGTAATACTAGAAATATTGGATCTGTTCGAAAAATCCCAGAATGATCACAAAATGGCTTCTAAATAACGAAAAACGGAAGCAATCGTTATGATCTATACTTCTAGCAAATAAACTGTTTGTGGCCTTTTAACTGTAGACTTTGTATGCATTCTGTCGTAAGATGTGTTGTATACACCAATTTTTAAAATTTGATGTCAGTTTTCACCAGTGATTGAGACTTATTGAGCAAAACAAACTTTAAAAACAAAGATTAATTTCCTGGACTAGACTGACAAAAATTTGCAAAAGACATCGGGTTCGCTTATAATTACGCTATCAGCATTGAAAACAGCGTTCATGTAGAGATTTCGAGGAAATCTAAATCTTTTTTCAGCCACCAGCACAACACACTTTTATATATTTCGAAGTGGAAAAAAACCCAGTGTGATACAAAAATCGAGTCGATAAAAGTGTTTGGTCCATGGTATGCCTGCCTAAACGTTCTATGATCGACTAGTACAGCTTTCATTTTACTTTGTACTTTTCACCGAAATTAACTTTTTGGATTGAGAAATGATTTGCAAGAAAAATTAATGTCTTTTTTGAATATGAAATTTATTTCAACAGTTGAAATCATGTTACCGTGCGTCTTCGAAAGAAATGTGAACATTTTAAGACCTATCTGTCACGATCCCGACCGAATGGTTACTTTGTCCTGTTCAAGGTCAAGTCAAGTTCCTTCCGAAAAGTTCTACTATATCCCGTAGTCTCTTCATTTAAATATTTCCAATTTTTTCTCCAAAAGTCCTTCAAGACCAAATCCAGTTTTTCTTCGATTGGGCTTAACCGACACACCTGTATATTCGAAATGAATTCAAATGGGTATAGCATGAACAAAAATCAAGATAAGAACTAAAACAGGGGGAATGTATTTTTCATCTCTAATTTTGATCTCAAATATAAAGAAGGAATATTTTTCATTCGATCAGACTACAAAGGTTTCGAGAAGCTCAAATCCGTATTTTGTAGCGGATTAAGAGATTATTATTAAAATTCAGATGATTATGACTTGGAGGTAAAAATATATTTTCAATTTTTCCAATTTTTTTTTTCAAAATTCAGACTAAAAAGAAAGTGTGTGGTATTCTCCCTTTGCTTATTATTTATTTTCTTATTATTCTTACTTCATGTATCATATGAAAGAAGGCCTCCATTTAAAACTCCAAGGCCGTTGAGCAATTATGATGGAGCTGGGTTTGTTAAAGAATTGGTAAGGAGTTGGTCAAAGATGGTACTAAATTACAATAGAAATACGGTCTTGCGTACTGAAAGATCTGCTAGAGCCACGCGAAAATGCACATCGGACTGAAAAAGCCCGAACTAGGAGAATTCCATTTTTTGCTGGTTTTTTGAATTGGTTTCGAGAAAAATTAATTGGAAAATGCATATAAATTGGAATGTTTTGAAAATTAATTGGTTTATAGTTTTTGAGTAAAGTTGTGTCAAAAAAACTGGAAGCAACACATTCTTTTACAAGTTAAGTCAGTGTAAAAACGACGTTCATTCTATCTGAGAACTTTTCTTTTTTAAACATGAAGTCAGTACTTGAAACGGAAACTTTTTACATTTTTCAGAAATTATCCGATTCATGCCGAACATGGTTATTAGAGTTGGGTCAAACTCCAGTTCCAGCATTGCTAATTGATAAAATAGTGTTGAAACAACTACAAATTGGAAAATGTGATGAAGTGGATGTAAAAATATCAGTCAAAGTAAGTCAAAACGCTTATCAATTTAACTCAAAAAAAATGAGAGGTAAACTTATGAGTTTGTTAAAAGAAAAATGAAAAACAGGATTAGACAAGCATGATTCAGAATGTGAAAGTTGGGAAACTTCATTCAAAATAACAGAAACTGAGTTAGTAGTGCATGCATCACTATTTCTCAACCATCTTTTTTTTCGATATAGGAAATTTAAAATGTTGTTCAGTTTTTATATGATTTTTTTCTATTTCAGGACAGTTTTCAGTCCGATTTCCCTGAAATAACACTGGCCTAAAATTTGAAAAAAGGTCATTTTGAAAATGGGCGCCAATGTTTTCTAAACTGCTCGTCTCTCTATTGAAGGGGCACTACTGATACAGTTTTCACGGCAACTCTCACTTTATAAATTACAGATCGGCGTCGACATAACATATAAATGGAAATCCGAAAGTTGGGATCATAAATTTGAGGTTATGCATTATGCTAATAATAGTGAAACAGACTATTTGGACTTTCTCTCAGAACAAAGGAGGATTATACCAAAGTGAGTTTTTTCTTTGAAAAAAAAGTTGTAATGAGAAAGGTTTTTGAAAATTTTGAAAAACCGCCAAGTCTAAGTGAAAAAATATTATTTTTAGTTTTTGAATTACCAGCAGTTTCCGACATTTCTGAATTTTTTCAATTTTTTTTTTGAAAAAACTGAAGAAAGATATCCGGCCACTTTCAGAAAAAAATATTTCTTTGAAAATATTTCACGAAAATTTTTTCCAGAAACTTCCAAACCCTCCGAATTGGAAATCTACTTGTACCTACAGTAATCCCAATTTTTCTGGAATTTTGGCGTCGTTCCAACTACACTCCATGCAGAAATATGATAATAAAACGAGATTCGGAAAGACTAAAAAATTTTCCATTTCTTCAAAAATTAATTCTGAAAGACCCTCCGATTCCAGCTAAAGAATCAGTAGAAAATTTGGCCAGACTTCGAGATCAATTGTTGAAATTTGGAATTTTTCCATTTTTAAATGGAGGAACATTCTTAGGATGGTTTAGAGAATGTACAGTAATCCCACATACAACTGATATGGATTTGGCAATTTTTTATGAAAATTGGAATTCCGAATTTTTTGAATTTTTATGGTCCAGAGAGTCGGATTTTAGGGTGAAAAGACAGTTGGGGATGGTGAGTTTTTTTTTTACTTTTTTTGGGAAAAAAAAATTTTGCGGTCCAAAAAATTTGATTTTTTTCAAATATCGCGCCTAACATCTCATGTTTCCAGGTCAACGACTCCTATGAGGTTACTGTAGTCCCAAAGACGGGATTTCCCACTCCTATTGATATTTTTCTACTGTATGAGGGAAGAAATGTCACCGATGGGGCCGAATATCGATGGGTTGGAGGAACAGCAAGTTGGTGGACTAATTTTTTAAAAAGTTGGGGTTCCTAGGCCATGGAGAACTTAAAAAATGGTGGCTCAACTTCTTAAAGTGTCATTTAAAATAAAATTTCGGAGGAATTTTCGATGGCCTAATATTTCTGATATCGGATTTCTAGGCAACTGAAAACTTTTATTAATGAAAAAGAGATTTTTGAAAAAAAACGTTTCAATGGCCAAGTGTTTTGGATTTTTCCGAGAAAAAATTTTAGTGGCCCAACTTACAATTTCTAGGTCATCAAAACCAAATGTGGTTCTCAGCTTCTACCATAAAATTACTCACAAACTTTAAAAAATAACCACATGGCCTAACTTTTCCAAAATTCGAGTTTCTAGACCACGAAAACAAAACGTGGCCCAAAACTTTAAAATGTGATATTTTCCTTTTTGATGGCCTAAAACTTTCTAAGCCACCAAGATCATAAGTCAAAAGCCCCTATTATGTTTTGATCATTTATACGCGAAATGAATGGAATTAAGATAAAAATCTAATGTGAAGTTCAATTCATCTCATCATCTTAGATCTAAGATAAAAGCTTGATGTGTTTGTAGTTTCTTTGTGTTTCGTGGCAGAACTTTTCAAAAAGTTAGGCCATCATTGCCTAACTGCTTCCCAACTAAAGCTCCTTGTAGACTAGAAAATTGAGGCGAAAATTGATGCATGGCCTAGAAAAAAAGTAGTCCCTCTCTCTCTCAACTTTTTCTTTCCAGTCGATGGCAGGAAATACAAATACATCTATCCACCATATGACCCATATTGTGCTGCTGACCTTCTTGGTCACATATTCTGGGTCACGTGTACCCCAGAGGATAAGGTTACGGTAAGTTTTTTTTTTCGAAAAATAGTTCAAAAAACTATTCAAAAAAATTTTTCGAAAAATTATTTCAATCAGTTTTTTAACTAAAAAATCTGAAAATTTAACTCTCAAAATTTTTCTATTGCCGGAATTACAGAAGAATTTTAGGAAAACTAAAATTTCCACAAAAAAAAATTTTTTTGCCAAGGGTTTTCAAAATTTTGAAAAATTTTCTATCGCCACACGGGCTCCCTGCAGAGTTAGGAAAACGCGCCCTAATGCTAAAAAAAAAAAGTTTAATACTCAGTTTCGCCTCATTTTCCTAAAAATTCCGTTGCAAAAATTTGCCCGAAACTGAATTATACGCAGCGAAATCATCAATTTAGCATTAGAGCGCGATTCCCTACCCCGCTTCCCTTTCCTGTTTTTTTTCGAATTTTTGAATTCCCGCCAATCCGTTTTTTGCAGCAAGAATACGGTACTCGCTGGTTCGAAGACCGTAATTCTTTAAAATACATTTGGAATCAGGCAAGAAACGTAATGGAAAACGGGCGATTCACTCAACAACAAATGCGGGATGAAGTTTATAATGAATATCGTTTCAAGGATTTCTTGTAAAAAAAATTGTTCGAAATAGAAAAGAAAAATTAATAAATATTACTGTATTTTTACTTTCGAAAGTTTAAAATTTTCGAAAAAAAAAATTTTTTTGGACTCGCGCCAAACCGTTTTCGAAATTAACGATAGAGCGCATTTTTTTTTCTTTGCACAAAAAAATACCTGCGTCTCTCCAATTCCCACACTCTTTCTCTCCTTTTCTGTCTGCGTCTCTCTCGTTGCCATTGTCTTTTCTTCTATCTTCTCTGGCTCCGCCCTAATTGGATCCTCCACTAAAATTGTGCATTCCATTGAAATATTTTCAGCCGGATTTCGGGTGTTGTATACGGTAGCAGTTCCAGAAATTGAGAGATTTTTCTGAAAAAAAATTGTTCAATGGAGCGCGTTTGCATTTTTGAAAGTTTGAAAAACTGGTCAGAAAGGGCACTCTAATGTGAAAAAGTTTTGAAGAGATTTTTTGAAAATTTCATCGTTAAAGGTCGCTCTATCGCAATGAAAATTTGCTCTATCGCAGTTTTTCGCTTCGAAGAACTTTTCAGTGGAGCATATTTGCATCATAGATTTTCATTATCAGCTAACTTGCTCTATCGTATTATTCGGAAAAAAATTTGAAAATTTTAAAGGAACAAGTTCGCTCTCGTGCACTTTTTTAAACATACTTAAATATTTCTAGTGGAGCGCATTTGCCTTATAATTCTTTCCAGATACTAAAGTCGCTCTATCGCACTTTTTTTTCACTCCGCCGAGCGCAATTTTCAACGTGAATTTTTTCTGGTAATTTTATACCAACAAACACACTCAAATGATCGAATTTTTAGCAAAAAAATTAAACTATATATAAGAATGAATTCGCTCTAATGCACTCTTTTTATAACCGAAATATGGCCAGTGGAGCACATTTGCATCTTCGGATTTTCTTGTGAGTAAACTTGCTCCATCGCACTTTTTTGTTCGATAGAGCGCATTTTCTTCAATTTAAAAGACCGCGACGCGACTGCGACGCATCAAAAATTCTAGAAAACCTCCCCTACATTTGTGGGCGTGTCCATTCCCATATCCAAAATTCCAGCGAAAACACCTCCATTTGTCCGAACTTCGACCTCGAATTCCGGGTTTTCAAACCATTTTTCTTCCAGCAAAACTGGAAAATTTAGCCCGTTTGGAAGGTCTGAAATTTTTGGTTTTGCAAAAAAAAAAACGGGAACCAAAAAAACTAAAGTACCTGCTTTAACAAAATCGCCCATTTTCAAAAATTCATAGTTTTCGATTTTCAGAAAAACTGAAAATCGCTGAAAAATATCAGTGATTTCGATATTTTTCATAATAAAAAATACATTTCGAATTGTTCCGCTCATCTTTTAAAAAGAAGAGAAGGGGGGGGGGGGGGAAACAATCGATTGTATGCGAAAACGGGGGGAATGAGCACATATCCCCCCCCCCCCTTTTTCCTCCCCCGAAGAGAAGAACCTGTTACCGTGGCAACCACCTTTTATGGGGAACAATTTATTTGGGGGATGGAGAGGGGAACAAAAACAAAAACAAAGAGAGATTCTATATTATTATACTCTAGAGAACAAGAAAAAGTTCTAAATGAAAACTAAGATTCTAATTTTAAAATCCACTAAAAAGGAAAGAAAACCATTGAAAAGATATCAAGAGAGCCAGATAACAAAAGAACAAGATGGCCTTATACAAAGAAAGGTGTTTAGAGAAAGGTTTTGGGAAATGACTGAAAATTTCGAAAGCTTCGTTCATACTTGTGATTTTCCGGGCCGTCACGGATTCAAAAAAATTTGAAAAATGATTTTTTTTCAATTTTTTTTTCGGTGATTTTAATGAAATTTCTGGCTTTTTCCAACTGTAAATATTCAAAATTTTCTCTAGAAAACCATTCCTACAGTTATCGAAAAAAAGAAAACGAAAAAATTTAGATCCTCCTCAGAGACCAGCCCGACCAGGCCGAACTGGGCCGGGCCGGGCCGGTAGAGATTTCTCAGTAGGCACGGCCCAACCTACCACATGTATGACTGCGTTTGAGTCGATGAAACATAAGCTTTTTTGGCTGAAAGTTTTAGGAATTTTTTTTTTGTTTTTTTTTGTACCCATTCAAATAGCTAGGTCCTTCAAGCAGTGCTCAGGCCCGTTTTGAGCCGAATTTCAGCCGTTTCTACCGATTTGAACACCGTTTTTTTAGAATTTTCAGGAGCGTGAAAAGTTAAAATTTTCAAAAAACCGCTATAATTTCGTTGAAAAACGGCAATTTGAAATTTTGCCAAGGCTGGTTTTTCTCGTCTATAAGCATGTCAAAAAAGTTCAAGAAAAGTCTGAAAAAATTTATCATTTTTGGTTTTTTGGACACACCAACAGGATGGGTCCTATAGTGCAATAATGTTTGACAAAATTTTCAACATTTGTGAGATACCCTAGAAACTGTGTTAGAAGAGCATGCTCTTCTATTATTCCAAGCAGTGTTTTGAAGGCTCTTATATTAGAGGGGATCTTCTATACAAAGGTGGCAATTTTATAGATCCGAGCAAAATTCTTCGGGAATTACTGTACAATCCTTGGAAAAGTACACTTTTTTTAGCAAAATATAGGTTACCTTCTAATACAGTTTTTATAGTATGTTGTGAAATATTCAATTCGACTCCTGCAGTAGGCTCCGCCCATTTTCAAGAATCAACGCTAAACTTTTTATTTTCGCCGTGTTTCCTTTACCTTCGTTCTTTTTGTTTCGAAAAAAAAATCGCGATTTTTTCAAATAATCACGTGAACTTCTGACCGTTCTGCTCTATTCCACTGCCCCACTGGCCTCCTTATCGACTTTATCGATTCTCTCTAACAATCCTGTTGGAGCCACTATTCCAGAATTTTTCAAACGAAAACTCCAGTCAGTATGCAAGAAAAAAATTTGTTGAGTCTGCCAAATAATGTGCTCAGTGGAGTTGCCAAAGGATTGGATTATAAAGAGATGTGAGTTTAGAGGTTTTTCAGAATTTCAGAAAAATATTCCGATATTTTCAGTCTTTGTCTCCGTAAGGTCTGTAAGACCCTCAAAACTTTTGTCGACATCGAAAAACCAGATTTCGATTTGAAATACATTCAAATCAGTAGTTTAATGAGACATGAAATTGACTGTGATTTTGGAAATGGTGTGAATGAGATGAATGATGTTATTTTGAGTAATGAGGACCCATACACCAAGAACGCTTTGGAAACTATTTTCGGACACCAAAAATCGACATTGGACAACTTGAAACTGACATGCAAATTGGAAATTAATGAAGAATATTATGCTAAAATTCTGGATCTTTTGAAGGTAAGGAAACGCACTAAAAGAACGCCAAGGCACTGAAAGTGCGCCAACCCGCTCTATTACGAAACACATCCGTACCGTAGCTCATTTTTTAATCCTTGACGCATTTCTCGATCTTTGGTGCCTTTTTCGATACTTGACGCATTTCGGAATTTTGGGGAAATTTTGGCGGTGCTACAAAATAGAACTCGTGTGCGGTAGATCGTGATAGCTTCAGGAGCCGTTTCTGGGACGGTTTGGAAAATTTTCAAAAATTTTCTTATTTAGCTGGTTAGACCTTTTGAAGGCAAATATTTTGAGCGGTCGCTTGAGAAGTTCCTTCAAGAAATAGAGCCAGGAGCGTCGAATTCAGGAGTTCTATTTTGTAACAGTTCTATTTCCCACGGTTCTATTGTGTAGTACCGCCGAAATTTTTAATTATTTTCTTTTTTTTTCAGGTAATCCTCTCAAGTCGAAATGCAAAAATCCGAACCAAAAAGCTTGAAATGAACGTTGCGAGTCAACATCAAGTCATGCAAATTCTACCATATATAGATCCAGAAGAATTGGAACAAATTTCTATTTTCGACTCATTTCAATACACTATCGATCCGATTAATCAATTGTTGGATTTAAATGAGATTTGTGAATTGGAACAATGGAAAAATGCAAAAGTTTTTCAGTCAAACTGTATCTTGAATAATGCAACGGTTGATGATATTAATCATTTTCAAACAATTGACATTTTGACTCCTACGGTTTCAATTTCAATTTTGGTCGAGTTGAAAAAGGTGAGTTTCCTTTATTTTTTCCTCTAAAAAGTACATTTATGCCCAGGCTCCGCCCACTTTGAAAATGCCAAGGCTAGAGTGCAGAGAAGTTAGACGAACTGCGTCTCTAACCTCGGCAATTCAAAGTGTATGGATCAAACAAATTAAAAAATAAGGTCTTTGAAAAGGTCGTCACAAACGAAATTGAAATAGGCCTTCTCATATCACCTCCGGTATTTCAAAATCAAAGATTCAGCCTTTCTTTCCAGAATGAAGCTTAAAAATTCAATTTTGAAAATTTTTTCAGCAAATTTTGAGCTTTGTGAAAGAAAATGTTTACAGAAAAATCTGAATCTGAAAATTTTTTAGCATATGGGCCTAAAATCGAAAAAACGGGCTGATATACCGTTAAAACTGTATTAAAGGGGCACCTCTAATAGAGGGGCACCCTTTTATTTTTTTCTTCGGATACTTCGACGAAATCTTTTGAAGTTGCAAAATTTAGCTTTTATATGAAATTTTCGTTCATTTTTTCCACTTACCCCCCCCCCCCCCCCCCAATGGTGAAAAAATCGAAGCAAAAAATCAGTTTTTTTTTCAAAATTGGTGGCGATTTTTAGCTTGACAGAGTTTCAAAAAATAGAAGGACACGCCCCTCTATTGCAGGTCTTACAATATTATACTTTTCGAGGTCGGGGGATGATTTTCTATGATAAAAGAAAACATTCCTTTTTTCGTCTGAAAATTTTCAGCCAGAAAAATTTTTAACAAATTTTTTTTCTGAACTCACAGATTTCTAAAGAGCATTTCTGTCAATTTTCAAAAAATTCAAAATCTGTACCTTAAAAAGTTTATAAATCATATTTTCAGATATTCTTACAATTCCCGCCAATTCGAGACTTTAAAATTCGATTTAATCAATTTGACGAGGACATTTGTATCGATCGTCTCGGAGAACCTGAGAAATACTCCTATCAGAAAGTAACAAGCGAAAAATATTTCATTTTCTCGATCCCAAACGATGAAAATCATGTGATGACCATATTTTTTGACAAGTCTCGTGTCCATATCAGTCATATTTCCAAAAAAGAATTATCTGAAAAAGAAGGAATTCTGGGGGATCTTGGAAGACGAATGGAAGACGAAAAATATGGTAGAATTCGCAATATTCGACCATTTCTTCAAAGAGGAGAAGCAGATTCATTCGAGGTTATCACTTTGGATTAAATTATTTGATTTCTTTTTTTTTCTATTTTTCTTTACTTGTCTTTTAAAAATTTTTTTAATGAATAAATACTTGGATCTTTTTTATCTTGAAACTTTTCTTGTGATTTTTTGATGGTCTGACTTTTACCAAAATTCCAATTTCTAGGCCACCAAAGTTCGTAGCCTAGAGTGTTTTGATCATTTGTACGCGAATAGAATGAAGTTCAGATAAAAATCTTAAGCGAAGTTCAGGATTCTCATCTATCTTTCGATCTTATTAGATCTATGGCTTGGCCGAACTTTTCGAAAACCCTCTTTTCCGCCGAGAAACCGTGGCAACCACCTTTTATGGGGAATAATTTATTTGGGGGATAAAGAGGGGAACAAAAACAAAAACAAAGAGAGATTCTATATTATTATACTCTAGAGAACAAGAAAAAGTTCTAAATTAAAACTAAGATTCTAATAAAAAACCACTAAAAAGGGAAGAAAACCATTGAAAAGATATCAAGAGAGCCAGATAACAAAAGAACAAGGTGGCTCTATAAAAAAAAGAAAGATCATAATTTTGAAGGAGACAAACTTAAACAAAAAGAGAGAACCGTTTTCATCATGTTGAGCAGAGGGGAAAGAGAAAAAAGGAAAGTACATAAGGAAAATGGAATGTCCTAATTGAAAATCGATTCGCTTAGAATCCCATTCCTCCCATACCGCCCATTCCACCCATTCCTCCCATTCCACCGGCTGGACCAGCTGGCTCCTCCTTTGGAATTTCAGTCACAACGCATTCGGTGGTGGCGAGAAGTGAGGCGACTCCAGAAGCGTCTTGAAGAGCAGTTCTGACGACCTGAAATATGAAAATTAAGCTGATTTCATTTGAAATAATGAGTTTACCTTTGTTGGATCAATGATTCCAGCCTCGAACATGTTAACAAACTTGGAGTTAAGAGCATCATATCCATAGGCTGAGTTGCTGTTTCCAACAACCTCATCAATGATGGAAGATGGCTCAAGTCCGGCGTTCTTGACAATAGTGGCAATTGGTTGAATGAGGGCCTTCTTGACAATGTTAACTCCGATTTGTTGATCCTCGTTGGCGGCCTTGAAGCTCTTGAGAGCGTTGAGAGATCTGAGAAGAGCGACTCCTCCTCCTGGAACGATTCCTTCCTCAACAGCGGCACGGGTGGCGCAGAGAGCGTCAGTGACACGATCCTTCTTCTCTCCGACCTCGACCTCGGAAGCTCCTCCGATCTTCAAAACGGCAACTCCCTTGGAGAGCTTGGCAAGACGCTCGTTGAGCTTCTCCTTCTCATACTCGCTGGTGGATTGGCTGATCTCATCGGTGATGTGCTCGATTCTCTTCTCAATCTCGGCTGGGTCTCCACGTCCGCGAAGAAGAAGGGTGTCGTCCTTGGTGATGGTGACCTCATCGACCTCTCCGAGATCGTTGGCGGTGATGTCCTCGATTTTGATGAGGTTTGAGTCGTCTCCGAAGATGGTGGCTCCGGTCGAGATTCCCATATCCTTGAGGGTGTTCTTGCGGTTGTCTCCGAATCCTGGGGCCTTGACGGCAACGACTTGGAGTCCGACCTGCAAAATTGAATTGTTCTCTTTTTTGTTAGCTATAGGACAATGCTTTACACTCCATCTACTTCGAAACGCGCTCTCAATGCAAAAATTAGCATATCTGGGGAAAGTTTCTGATTTCTATCATAATTTCTCGAGGAAATTGATTGTTTACTCTGTAATTCTTGCACTGCTCTGATAAGATAAGATACCAATCAAAAAAAACAAGTTGTACGCTCGCTCTCGCTCTTATCATCTCACAAGGTCGCTCGTTCTTTGTATTCTCTTTTATTACAATTTTCCATCACATCACTGATCACATTACATACCTTGAGTCTGTTAAGAACAAGAGTGGTCAAAGCCTCTCCATCGACATCCTCGGCAATGATGACCAATGGTCTGCGAAGCTTGTTAGCCAACTCAAGAGCTGGAACAATATCCTGAACCTGGCTGATCTTCTTCTCGCTCAACAACAAAAGAGCCTTCTCGTACTCAACCTTGGCTCCCTTAGCCGAGGTGATGAAGTATGGAGAGATGTATCCTCTATCGAACTTCATTCCCTCGATAAGCTCGAGCTCATCAGTGAGAGTCTTTCCATCCTTGACAGTAATAACTCCGGTGGTTCCGACCTTCTTCATAGCGTCAGAGATAAGGTTTCCGACGACAGTGTCTCCATTGGCAGAGATTGTGGCAACCTGAGCAATCTCTTCTGGGGTGGTGACTTGCTTGGAGAGCTTCTTAAGCTCAGCAACTACTACATCGACGGCGTTCATGACTCCACGACGGATCTCGACAGCGTTTCCTCCTTGACGGATGCTCTCGAAGCCTTCCTTGGCAATGGCGCGAGCGAGGACTGTGGCACAGGTGGTTCCGTCTCCAGCCTCTTCGTTGGCCTTGTTGGCAACGTCTTGGATGAGCTTAGCCCCCAAGTTTTGGTACTTGTCCTTCAGATCGATCGACTTGGCAACGGTGACTCCGTCCTTGGTGATCTTTGGGCTTCCCCATGATTGCTCGATAATCACGTTTCTTCCCTGGAAAAAAGAAAGATTAAATTAGGTTTTTGAACGGCAAATTAGGAGATTCGATGAGAGAAGACCACAGAAAAATATTTTTCTCAGGATAGGAACTGCACTGAGAAATCGGTTCGAAAATACGTTTCCGAAGCAAAAAATCGCTGTATTTGACTTTTAAATGAATTTCGAGAGTTTTTCAAGCGATTTCTATGCGAAAAATCCTGTTTTTCCAGCGCGATCCTGCTCAAAATCTTATTTTTAGGCCCAACTCCGACGAACCTTTGGTCCCATAGTTACAGAGACAGCGTCGGCCAAAAGGTTGACTCCGACAAGCATAGCTTGACGTCCCTCAGCTCCGAACTTCACATCTTTCGCGTACGATCTGACGATGGCGGTCTGAACTCCCTTTCTGGCGAGGCGAAGCATTTTGTGTCTGCAAAAATTGAAAATTAGAAGATTTGTATGGTTTTTTGGGAGAAAAACTACACGAAACGGTGTTTTGGTGACGGAGAAACCGAAAAATGATGCAAAAATTGAGTGAAATGAGAGAAAAAGTATGTAAAATGACTTGTTTTGCATGATAAAAGAGAGAAATCACAGCGAAAAAGTTTTGCATCATTTTTAATGCGCCGCCCATTTTCCGCAACACGCGCATGGTTTCTAGGGCGGGACCAAGCGCGCTGATTGGCTGATTTTGCGCTGCCCGCTTGCTCATTGGTTAGAGACGCCTATTTTTGCAAGAAGTGCGGCAGGCTTCTATTTTTCACTGCCAATTATTTTCTTGCTTTTTCTCGAAGCTTCTTTCAGGTTTTTATAAGTTCTTTCGCCGTTTTTTTGTGAAAATGAAGCAAAAAAGATGCAAAAACAGCTCAAAAATCTTTTTTTACACCCAAAAACTCTATTTTCACAATAATTTTTCTTTTTTTCAGGCCAAACCATGTTCCTGACCGCTGTCCGTCGTTCGGTAAGGGAAAGTTGTGTTTTTTTCCAATCAAAATTGTATTTTCTTCCAGAGCAACGTTCTCAAGTCCTTCAAGCCACTCTACGATCGAGTTCTCGTCGAGAGAGTCGCCGCCGAGACCAAAACCAAGGGAGGAATTATGCTTCCAGAGAAATCGCAGGGAAAGGTGTGTTCTTTTGGTGGAAAAACCGTTTTTACGGCGTTTTATCGCTAAGAAAATGCGGAAAACAATAATAAATTCGTGTTTTTCAGGTTCTCGAGGCCACCGTCGTCTCCGCCGGAACCGGACTTCGCAACGAGAAGGGAGAGCTCGTCCCATTGACAGTGAAGCCAGGAGATCGTGTTCTTCTTCCAGAATACGGAGGCACCAAGGTAAAATCGAAGAATTTGCACGAGAAAAATGACAGAAACACGAATCTTATCGGCGTTTTCCGATCGTAATTGGAGGAAAAAAACAAAAAATTACCAACGAAAACTAGCCAAAAATAGAGATTTTCTATGCGTTTCTAGCTGGTTTTCGGCGAGAAGACGTCACATTCTGGCAAAAACTGCTGGAAAAGCAGCTGAAAAAGTTGCAGAATTCCACTCGAAATGAGTTAGAACGGAGTCGTTTCCGGCAGCTTGGACACGAATTTCGCATGAAAATGCAGTATTTCATTGAAAAATCTCGGATTTTCGCCGGGTTTTGGCTAAATTTAGTTATGAAAACCACAAAATATTCAATATTTCCAGTTAATTTCTTCATTTTTTCCAGGTCATCGTCGAGGAGAAGGAGTACTCGATCTTCCGCGAGTCGGATCTTCTCGGAGTCTTCCACTAAACGTCTTGGCGCCCAATCCAACGACAAATCGGTCTCAACACGCCCCTCCTCCTCCTCTTCTTCATCTAAATTATGTAGTTTAGGTCTTCGTTTTCTTTTAGTTTTTCTCAATTTTCTTTTATTGTTTGTTAAAAATCGATTGTTATAATTCCTTTTTCACCGGTCCTTTCGTTTTATACATGATTTTGTTGCCTTGAAAAGAATTGGATGGTGATGATGATTAAGAAAAGGTGTTAGCGGATCCTCGCCAAGGTCACCTAAATGTCTCTCCCGAAATGGGAGAGAAGACACCGCTATTAACGAGAATCTCGCCGCGTTCCCCATTTTCTCCATTCTCTTTTAAATGCGGTTCTTCTATTAGTACACTTTATTTTATTCTTCTGTTTTACCTTTATTCCCACTATTCCCAACAATGCCCCAACAGATGAACGAATCCCTCGAATCTGTGGTCCATGAGGCCGGATCAGCCTATTCAGAAGGCCGCTATCAAGAAGCCCGCAACCTCTACGAATCCGCTATTTTGGATCACCCCGGAAACGGAATTCTTCATGCCAATCTATCAGCGATTCTTCTGAAAATGAACCTTCCAGTAGATTCATTAAAACATTCAGAAATCGCAGTGAGGCTATGCCCCCAATGGGCAAAAGCACACTATCGAAAAGGGGAATCCCTTCGTGCCAACTCCAGAATCTTCGATGGAATTCTAGCTTTTTCCAATGGGATTAAGCTGGATCCGACAAATTTTCAAATCCTGAAAAGCCTTTCAGACTCAATTTTGGCTTTCTACGGGGACAGATTTCCCTGGGAAAATCTGAAATTGCTGAAGTTAGACCACGATGTTCCCACGATTCTTTCCACATTGGGACAACTAATTATGGCTGAAAATCCAGAAAAATCATATCTGAAAAACGCAATTCAAGTCTTAAAATGGTCCCTTGACCTGGATTTGAAATCTATAAAACTACAAGAATCTGTGTATGGAGCTTTGGCTTCTGCCTACTGCTCATTGGAAAAGTATCCAGAAGCCATGGAAAATCTGAAAAAACAACTGGAAACAGCACTGAAAATTGGTAAGTTTTTTTGATGAAATTTTTGAAAATTTGGTTCAGACACCCCTTCTGTATCAAAAATTCGAGAAAATCTGGCAACAATTGCTGAAATTTGTGATGAATTCCACGTGGCAATTGACCAAAGAAAAGTGTTGGCGAGGGATGAAAATGGGGTAAGATTATGATGAAAATTATGCGAAAATGGGTATCCAAATGCAAAATCGCATACCCAAATTTCAAGGCTCCGGGACGTTTCAAAACCGCTGAGAAAATCATGAAAAAGGCTTGGAAAATTCGCTGGTTTTTTGAAAATTTTGAAGTAAAAATGAAAGTTTCCTAAGAAAATATTTACCACATGCTCACTGAATTGAGTATAAATTTCGAGAAAAACGCAGCAAAAAAAATTTCGCGGTTTCGAAACGTCTGGTTTCGAAATGTCCCGGAGCCAATTTCAAAATTCCGAAAAAAAATTTTTCAGAAAAATTCCGAACAAACTCTGAAATTATGTGATCTCTACTTGAAATCTGGGGCTCCGGAAAAAGCTCTGACACTTATTCGAAATTTCGAAAATTCCTTAGAAATGGAAATAAAAATGCTGACTGGAAGAGCTCATATGCTTCAAGGAGACTATAAATTAGCCCTTCGAATTTTAATTCCAATATCAAGAAATCAAAAAAATCATTCAATCGAACTGATTGATTCAATCAATAAATGTTTGATGGAATTGGAAGATTTGAATTCTTCAATTGAATTTTTGAATAAAATTATTGGAGAGAATAAAGAGACGAATGTGGATTTGGTGAGTATTTTTATTGGAAGGAAGTCAGGATTAACAGTGAGAAAAAAAAACGATTTTATGAAAAATTAGAGAAGACCAGTTTTTGGAAGCTGCTGGAATTTCAGGGAATTGAAGAAACTATTTTGGAAAAAAAAGTCGAATTGTCTGAAAATTTTAAGAAATTTTTTTTGAGACTGATTTCCGTTCAGTTTTCCAGTCAAAAATTGTAGAAATCTTTCCGCACTATTTCAAAAATAAACTTCTGAAAAAAAAAATTGGCTGGAATAGTTTTGGAATTTTTTCAGTTTTTTTTTTCCAACAAAAGTTGATTTCTGAAATTCAAGAAACCGTGGCCGAAGTTTTGTATTGGTGGCCTAGGAAAGCAAAACTAGGCCAACTAACACGCCGAGAGCTTCAAAACGAGTACAGCCATGTATAGGTTTGAGCTATTTTCAACTTCTGATTCACCGAGGCTAGAGCACAGAGAAACGAGAGTGCCTGCGTCTCTGACCGAAACTTAAAAATGGGCGGAGCCTAGTCATGATTTTACTCGTTTGAAAGGTCTTAACGAGCTGAGTTTGAAATTGTGAACAAAAATTGGATAGGCTGAAAATTTCAGTCAAAATTGTTTATCTGAAAACTTCAGATTCTCCACTGTTACTGTCTCCTCTGTCAAACTCAAGTAACCGCTGGAAACCTTGAAACGTCTCTGAAAATCGCCAAATATGTGCTGAAAATAAGCAAAACAATGGAAAATGTGGAAATTCATGAAGCGAATTCCTTCCGACTTTTGGCTATTATTTATGAACATCAAAAAGATTTTGGATCTGCAATTATTTTATGGAAAAAATATATTGATTTTGAGAGGGTCTTGAGTGGAAAAGAGAGATTAAAAGGGATGATTCAAATGGCTAGAATTGCACAAAATGAAATGGTTAATGAAGATGTTGGAAGGATATTTGAAAAGGCCGAAGGGATTGTGGATAGGTGAGTTGGCTGAACATTAATGTTAGACATCTGGAAAAAAACACTGCTTTCTTTATAGAAAAAAAAAGGTTTGGTATTATTTTTTTTACGGAAGAAGGAAAAATTAGAAGAACAGGCATTCATAATTTGAGAAAGTTTGACTTGAAAAATTTTTATTGTCTGAAAAGATGCTACGTCTAATCAGAACTTTCCCGAATCATAACTATGGACGCACTAGAACCAGACGAATCAGAACTGATAAGAACTTCACCTCTGAAATTTGGTTTCTAGTTTTTTTTTGAACAGGTTTCTATACGAAATTCAATCTAGCCATTCAAAAGAAATTGAGAGCTTTATCTGGAGAAAGTTCTGAAAAAATGTTCAGCACTAAAAAATTTTTCCAGACTTTTTTACTTATTTTTTTCTCTTAAAATATCTGCAAGATTTTGAAAATTAAAAATTTGAACTCTACTTACATATAATAAGTAGTTTTGCAATTCTGAAAATATTTTTAGCCAAAAAGTTTTTCCAGAAATTTTTTCTTAGATTACCTGCGAGGTTCTAAAAATCGAAAAAATTTTTCGGTGTGATTTTTTTACTTCCTCTAAAGATCCAGCAAAACCCCCTAGTCAAAACTTCAGAAAAAAGTTTTGAAACAAAAATCTTTCCAGCTTTCCAATTTTTCAAATTTTCAAATTTTCAGACTGCACCGCCCATCTGAAAAAGTTCCATTCTACTCGGCCAAGTATCGTTGGCTAATCTCCACAGGACATCTTTTTGAAGCAAAAGAGATTCTGAAAATTTTAGAAAATTTTCTAAAATCTGAAAAAAATCTGGATTCGAAATCAAAATCCCTTATATTCGAAGACTTGGCAACCGAAAAATTCGAAAAACCCGCCCAAAATTTCCAAAAAAATTCGAAAATTTTGGCATTAGAGCAAAGTTTAACAGAAGCTCAGGACTCAAATGACATGTATCGAGAGGCAAGAATTTTGGAAAAAATCGGAAATTTATTTTCCGAAAATCAAACTGAAAACGATCAAAAATTGGCGGAAAAGTATTATAATCAACAATTGGAAGTTGGAAAACAATTGAAAAATGCAAAAATGATGGCTGATTCTCATTCGAATGTTGCAAAATTGAAATGGAAAAATGGGAATTTTAAAGAGACATGTGAGCATTCGAGATGTGCTTTAACGATATTTAAATTGGCCAGTGATAATGAACAAAAATTGGAAATGTTGATTTTATTGGCAAGGGCTGAAATGGAGAGGTGCGTCCACTTTTTTTTTGAATTTCACCTGAAATTGACCTAGATAAATTTGAAAAACTTTCAAAACTTGAAACATCTTTGAGTCCCACCACGAAGTTTACTGTAACCCAAACCATACCAAACCATTATTTTTGATTTCAGCTCGTCAAGGCCTTTCGAATGAGTATAATCATGAATAGTCTAGCTCAATTTTGAAATTTCGGGTTAGAGACGCATGCACTCTCGTTTCTCTGCACTCTAGTCATCGAACTTGAAAATGTTCGAGGCTTAGTCTCTTTTATTATACTCTTTTAGAAGGTCTCGTCGAGCTGGTTCCGAAAAAGGTGGCCTTGTTGTCTTGGTTTTTAGGCCATGAGACCTAGGCCACCAACTAAAAAAATTCGTTTTTTCCAGAAATAATCTAGAAATCGCTCTCTCTGCAATTGAAAAAGCTATCAATCTGGCAGAAGACTCGGAATCCAATGAAAAACTGGCAATTTCTTTTCGATTAATTGCTGAAATTTATCAAAAATCTGGAGAATCTCAAGAATTATCAATACAATTTGTGAGAAGACATATTGATTTATTTGAATATGAAAAAGATTCAAAAAAGAAATGGGAATCATTGAGAGATTTATTGGTTTATGAAATTGGGAAGACAAATGAATATACATTTGATGGACAGAAAAGAATTGTGGAGAATTTATTGAGGATTATGACAATTCAAGTGGAATTGGATGTGAGTTTTTAAAAATTTTTTTTGAATTTTTTTTTCACATTCCAAATTGAATGAAAAATTTGAACTCATTCAAAACCGTTAAAATAAGTACAAACATGTTTAGTCTAGCTCAACTTTTAAAGTTTTTGGAAATAAAATTTTTGACTGAAAAATTTTCCAAGCTCTGACTCCGCCCATTTTGCTCCATATTCAAATCCAACCACAACTCCATAATCAGCTCGCTCAGACCTTCAAAAAGAGTATAATCATGACTGGGCTCCGCCCATTTAGAAAAACAGGCCAGAGACGCAGGCACTCTCGTTTCACTGCGCTCTAGCCTTGAAATTTCGATATGCTCCAAATCTAGTCATGATTATACTCATTTGAAAGGTCTCCTCAAGAAAAATTCAAAAACAAGTTAATGGCCTATTTTTTGTTTTCTAGGCCACTAAATAATCTAATAGCTTTTCAGGAACCTCAACTACTGGAAATCATAGAAATCCTCGCTAAAAACTCAATTTTCCACGATTTTTCTATGAAAATTTTGAGTTTTCTCACAGAAAATTTTCAAAAAATCGATCGAAAAGTTCTGGAATTTTGCAAGTTCGAACCAGAAATTCTATTGAAAATTTCAAAACAATTTGAAGAAAATCAAGACTTTTCGGTTTTTCTGGCTGTGTTCGCACCGGAGCTTGTGAAGAATTCAATGAAAGAAAATGTGAGTTAAAGCTCCGCCCACTTTCTCAAGCCACGCCCCTTTTTCAGAACTCTCCAGTTGTTGAGCTTCTTTTTGCTTACCATAGAAAGGATTGGGCTGCTGTACTTGATAATTCACGTTTTTTGAATCCAAACAAATATTCAGAAGACGTGGGACTTCTTCTGAATTTAGCCAGGCTACGTGCCACATGGCAGATGGGGAATCAAGACGTTGAATTTATCAAATTGTTTGAAAATGATGGTCTGATTTTCTTTTTGAATTTCTTCTAAATTCTTTCTTCCAGTTGAGACCCAAACTCGAATTTTCGATATGTTTTATGACAAAATTCGGCCCAGCCAAAATATAGTAATCCAATTCCACGTGGCAATGTTAAACGGACGGTTCGATATGATGGCTGATGGTATCAGTTGGATTGATAAAATAGTTTGTGCTGCCCATTTGGATGAGAAGGAACTGATTGAAATGTGGTTTTATGTGAGTTTTGGTAGCCGAAATTTTGCCTTTGGGGGCCTAGAAAATCAAAACTAGGCCACCAAATAAAAATTTTCGGAATGAGGTCGTCAATGCGATTCGAATAAGTATAAACATGACTAGTTTTAGAAAATTTGAAAAATTTCGGGTTAGAGTGGAGAGAGATGAGAGTGTCTGCGTCTCTAACCCGACTTTCAAAACTGAGCTGGACTAGTCATGATTATACTCATTCGAAGCGTCTTGACAAGCTCATTTCGAAAATCATATGTCCGTGGCCGAGTTTTGAATTTCTAGGCCACGGAAAACCAATTTTTAAAAAACTTATTTCAAAGGAATATCTGGAATTCTTCAAAACTTCCCTTCCTGAACCATGTTATTTGGACATATTTCTCCGTGGCTCTTTAATAGAATTGCTACGATTTGCTGCAATATTCGCAGCAATTTCAGTATCAGAAAAACTGAAAATTCTGGAAATTTTGGAATTTTGTCGAATCGCAATTTTTGAAAAATTGATGCCAAATTTTCAAAGAAAAATGAATGTGGATAAGCTGAAATTTTCGAGTTTTGAAGGATTTTTCAAGTTTGAAGTTGGAAGTTTAACCATTGGTTTTGAATTTGGGAAAGATGGTAGGTTGGAAATTTTTTTTTACTTTCCTGAAACAATAATATTCAGAATTTGACGTCTTCTGGAATCGGAATTCAGAATCTTTGACTTTTTACGATTATCTCCTTCAGAGATATTTACAAAGCTACGGTTACCAAGAACGAAAATTTGAAAATAGGAAAATTCCCGCCAAAATTCAAAAAGTGTTCTTGGAACCGGAAGAAAATCAAGAAAAAGAATCACTAGATATCCTAAGATTCGGAAACAATCTTGCCAACATTGAAGGGGTCCAGGCACCCAAATGGATTCTGGAAAATTCTGAAAATTTCGAGATTTTGGCCGAAAAATTTCAGAATTCTTATGTAGTCCTTGTGGAGAACCTGGAAGAATTTGCGGAATTTTTCGCAATTTTTTCCAAGAACTTCAAGAAATTACCACGCTTTTTGGTGGTTTTGAATAGAGGTAAACCTTCACAGAACAACTTTTTTCACCAAGTAAAAATTTCAGAGAATAATTCGGAGAAAAATCATTCTGGCCTCTTGGAGCTGTTGGAAATGGGTGGTTGTGCCATGAAGCATGCAATTTCTCAAGAGGAAGTAACTACTATTGTGGAGGTAAGCTATGGAAAAAGATAAAAAAGATTGGCTGCGAGGTGGAATTGAACTCGGGACCGTTCGGATGAAAGTCAAAAACGTTAACCACGGCTCCAACAATACTACTGAAAACTGAACTGTGCGAGGCATAGATAATCCAGGTGTTCCAGTTTCTCTGCTGATCCACCTTATCTATGCCTCCAGCGCCCTTTCGCTTCGACAGCAGCGTGGCGCAGTGGAAGCGTGCTGGGCCCATAACCCAGAGGTCGGTGGATCGAAACCACTCGCTGCTAGAATCTTTTTTTCTTTTTTGGTTTTTCTAGTTTAGGGGTTTTTCTGGATCAAATTCATTTTTTTTCAGAATCTTCTCGCATCTGGATCTCGTGAAGGAAGTCTTCGCAATATTCGACATGATATGAAAATGTCATTGGAAGGGGATTACTGTATTCCGGACACTGAAACTTCTGCTAACTTCGAGGAGTTGGTGTTAGGTTCGATTTGTTTTTACAAACATTTTGAAATTAAAATTTTTCAGAATTTGGAAAGCCACGCCTCCTGGAAATTCTCCACTTGGAAACTCTGAAAACTTGTGAAATTAACCGGGAAATTCAAAAAATTACGGAAAAAAAGTTCAAGGAATTTGCTGAAATTATACTTGAAGACCATTTATTTCTTGGAGAAAAGAAAGTGAAAAACATTACCGAATTGTTTCCGGAGACAAGTTTTAACTTCAATAATTGCGGGTAAGATTTCTCTTGTTAAGTGGCCTAGCTTTCCCAATAGAAAAAAGTTAGACCAAGGAAAATTCCACCACAAAAAGCTCAAAAGTTTCAGAGTCTACTCGGTGTCATCATCTCAAATTCAACGATTGTGAAAGACGGGTAAATTTTTCTCGGGAATAAAAAAAAATGAAAAGATAAGTTTTTCAGGAAAAATTTATTTCAATGCCAGTGCCATTCTTCCTAATTTTTTGCAAATTTTATTTTCGAAAAAATGAAATTTTTATTATTTATAAACTTCTCAAGTTAGTATAATAATCTCTAGCTCGAGGTAACAAACGACTTCCCAGCCAACAACTATGGAAAATGCATTTTCGGCATTGATAGACATCGATTTTTTCGATTGTCGACTTTTTCTCGATCTGAAAATTTTAATGTCTGAAACTTCCGAAAAAAAAAGAGTAGTTACCTGGTAAATTAATTTATCGAAGCAATCTTTGCTTTTCACTGCCACGGAGCCTGAGATATTATCCCCAGCGTGCAGGCCGAATGTTCTGAAATTTAAAATTTCAGTTAGTTCAATTTTTTTCACGTTTTTAGACGAAAAGCAAATTGAAATTGTTTGATTTTAATAACTGAAAATGTTAGGTGCTACCCCTAATCAGTGCCTGAATCAGAACTGCACCTTATGAGAACTGTCTGAATGAGAACTAACACTATTTTGCTGCAATGGCCTGCAAGCAAGCAGTGAAAAGTGCCCAAATAAGTGCATTTGAAAAGTTCTTATCCGGGACAGTTCTCAAACGGTGGGTTCTTATAAGGGTCAGTTCTGATTCGTCCGGTTTTGATTAGGAGTAGCACCAAATATTGAACGAAACAAAAAAAATATGGGAAAGTTTTTTTTATCTGCTAGCCCGAGATTCTCCATGTTTTTCGCCGAAAAAAACCCAAAAATTTTCACTTACCCCGCACAATTTCTCTCTGGAATATTCGTATAAAAATCCCAGTATCCATGTCCAATAGCTCGTCTTCTGTATAAGTTCAACCATCCCTTGTCATGTCTGATAGTCATTGTACCAATACGATACCATCCAGGAGGTAGTTTTACATCTAATCCATCTTTTTCGAGATCAGCATTTGGTGGGATATGAGTTGGGCAGGTCACGGTTCTGGAATGGAAACATGGAATTTTTTCGGAAATAGCGGCCTAGAAAACCACAAACTAGGTAACTAAACTAGGAAAATTCAAATTAGCCAGTCAAGACAGTTCCACACGAGTCCCCATCGAGGGTAGGAAAACGCGCTCTAATGATAAATTGATAATTTCGCTGCGTACCTCAATTTCGAGCGAATTTTCTCAATCGAATTTTTAGGGAAATGGGATGAAGCTGAGTATTAAACGTTTTTCTCATTAGAGCGCGCTTTCCTACCCTCGCTGGAAACCCGTGTGCAGTTCGAATGATTGAAATCACGACTGAATTTGGAGAATTCGAAAAAAAAGTGGGTCTTGACGCGATTTTAAAGACGCATGGAAATTTTTTGACTCCAAACTAGGCCATGATTATACTCATATAAAAGTTCTCGGCCAGCTGATTCCATGTATTCATTTGAAACTCTGAACGGTTCAAAATCAACCGGGTTATGGTAGGTTTTGTGTAATTTGGGCCTCTGAATTTTTTGCGATAATCAATGTTTGAAGGTTTTCAGATAGTTTTTAAAATTT
The DNA here is from genome assembly GCA_963572265.1 of Caenorhabditis doughertyi. Classification (NCBI taxonomy): domain Eukaryota; kingdom Metazoa; phylum Nematoda; class Chromadorea; order Rhabditida; family Rhabditidae; genus Caenorhabditis; species Caenorhabditis doughertyi. Next base: position 18,878,952 of record OY751555.1, read on the forward strand.
TTGACTCAATATGTGCAGAATTAATCGAATTTCAGATCATTATGAATTGAATTGTGAGAAATTTGATTTCTAGGCCATCAAGTGCCGAAGTTAGGCCATCATTCATCAACATGACAAAAGCAGACCAATATACAAACTTTCCTCCCCAAGATTAGAGAAAAACAGTGTTTTTCATAATTCAACTCTCTAAATTTGATTGATTGATATTTTCAAAAAAAAGCACTCACCCACAAGTTATTTCGTTCTCCTCGCGATAATAGGTGCAAAACACATTCCTGAACGCATAATTCTCTGTCTTTCTGGTTAGAAACTGAATTTTCACTCACTCAGCATTGAAAAACTTAAAAAATCCAAAGAAAATAACAAATCGATAGAGTAATGACGTCATTAGGAGGGGAATAGTGAAAAGGTACAATTGGCGAAAAGACTCCCTCCAATTTTCAAGGACGGATTTCCCTCTTCTTTGTCCTCTCCTCTCTTTTCTCCGCCAGAAACAACCCAAAAAAGACGGTAATTTGCATAGAAATGACCTCTTTTACCTCCGTGGGACGAAAGAGTGTGGAGAAATGAGAGACGGCAGAGAAAATTTTCTAGTCGGGGCGAGTCGAAGACAGCGAGAGGGGCAGTCGACCACCACTTTTATCTACGCCCTCCGCACCACTCTTTTCCATCTCCGTTGTGGTCTAGTGGTTAGGATTTATGGCTCTCACCCATAAGGCCGGGGTTCGATTCCCCGCAACGGAATAAGCTTTTTGTTTTTGTACAGAGAACTGGGTAGGCAAGATTTACGACTTTTTGACCTTCACTTCTAGTTTTTTAATGGTTCCAGTTCCTATTTTTATTGCTTAACTTGCTAGTAGTGAAGTGAAAAGGCTTTTCCCATCGTTTCTTCTTCATTTTATTTTTCACCAAAAAAGTCTTTCACTAATGAAAAACTTCCCACGTAGTTTCGAAATATCTCTGAAACTAGTTTTTTTCAGACAAAAAAAAACGAAAAGAAAATCATGTTTTTCTCGGAAACATGTGCTATTCATATGACCACACCGTGGGAGAGTGAAACCATTTCTGTGATTCATACAAAAACAACCCTTTTTCGGGAAAAATATTGATCTTGATCTTTATTATGAAACTATTTTTTTGAACCTCCTTTTTCATTTCTGAGACCTATCAATTAAGAAAATCCTTATCAATTTTTTTTCCAAAACTCCAGGTTTTCCTTTCACTGTTAATACCTTTTAAAAGTAGTTTTCCATGAGTGAAAAAACCATCCTGGCCTCTAAAATCATTACAGAAACCCATCCAAATCCCCTAACTTTGAAAACCAAAAAAGAAAAAAAGATTCTAGCAGCGAGTGGTTTCGATCCACCGACCTCTGGGTTATGGGCCCAGCACGCTTCCACTGCGCCACGCTGCTGACAAAGCGGCAGGGCGCTGGAGGTATAGATAACGTGGATCAGCGGTGATCAAAGAACACCTGGGTTGTTTAGGACTTCTAGAAACATTTGCGCCAATGTGCGCATGGCGCAGTGGATAACGTTTTTGGCTCGTAATTTGGAGGTCGGGGGTTCAAATCCAGTCCGGGTTACTACATTTTCGCTTTATTAAAACTGAAATTATTGGGGGGTAAAACACATTTTGGCCAGTATGTGTATTTGATTATCGTCTTACACCAACCAAAATGCTTTTTTTTCTTCGTTTTTGGAGCAGTTTTTTCTTGTCAGCTGGTTTCGTTATCAGTTATCAGAAACCACATTCTATGTATTCCGTCAGTTCGGCAACCCTGATAACCTTAACGTCTCGGGTTATTCAAACCGAGGGATGAACTGAACTCCATATTTATTTTTATCGGACTAGCAAGAGTTTTTGTGAAAAACGGAAAATCGTGAATAATTCTCATCATACTTGTGTTGGGCCGGGCCAAAATTTTTTTTTGCACTGGAAAAAAAAATTCGATAACTGCAGGAGTGGTTGTCTAGAGCAAATTTTGGATATTTCCAGTTAGAAAAAGTCAGGAGTTTCATCAAAATCATCAAAAAAAACCGAAAAAATGACCCCAATTTTTCAACATTTTTTGAATCCAGGCCGGGCCGACACGGCCCGGAAAATCACAAGTATGATTTTCATGACCTTTCACCTTTTTGAATAAACATTTTTTAAACGCTAACTTTACCCCTATTATATCTTCTTCCAAAATTTCGTTTAGGTTACAGCGTATTTTTATTTTGCCATCTGTGTCCTACCTCATTCCATTCTCAATGAGCCCAAATTTTTTTTGCTTTTCTTGTTCCGAACACACTTTTTATGTTGTTCATCAGCTGATTCGTTATCAGAAACCACATTCATTTTTTCCGTGACTTTCGTAGTTACCTCTTGTAGTTATGTTGCTCTTTTTAACCCCTCTTCTTGTTTACAATTTCTTCTTCTTCTTCAGAAGAATTGGTTTGCTCTCACACCGCAAATACCGTCTCCTCTTTTCGTGAAGAAGAACACAGAAAAAAAGCGGCAAAAAGCATGATGTATAAAGGGAAAGAGGGGTAAAGAATAAGAGCAAATATTATATAGAAATAATAATTTTTTGTTACTCTTTTTACTCTTTTTTTCATGGCAAATATAGTTTAATGTTCGAATGGTATCATTTGTTTGACTCATGTCATTTTTACCCCCTTAGAACCATTTTTATGCGACAAAATGACGAATTTTCTTTTCAAAGAACAATCGGTTTTCTTGGTGTTTGTTTAGAGAAAATTTCTGCCAGTTCGCTACAAATTTTCTTCTGAACTTTTTTTTCGGAAATTAAAGTTTTTTTTCAGTTTTTTGCAGCTTTTACTTGCAATGCAGTCCTAATTAGGGGATTTCAAAAACTTTCTGCAGTCTGAAAAGTTTTTCCCCAAAAAAATTTCTCGAAAAACTTTTGACAACTTTTCGAGAAAAATCACAAAAAAGTTTTAGAATTGAGCTAAAAGTTGGTAAAAATGTGCTCAAAAACCCAAAATTTTTGAACCCGGGCCGAGCGGTCCGGACCGGCCCACGTTTGGACAAGTCTGGTTTAGAGAGATTTTCGGCCAGTTCGCTATAAAATTTTTCAGAATTTTTTTCGGAAATTCATTTTTTTTTCATCAGTTTACCCAGTTTTATAGTACAATAAAAGTTGAAATCACAAGATTTTTTGTGCTTAAAGTCAAATCAGTTCCTTGAAATCTTGGCCCGTACATACATTTTTCTCACCCGTTTTTTGGCTCCAAAAAATGTTTTTCGTTTTTCTTTTCCCCGGAAGTTAGAATCTTGTCTAGACCCTTTTCCCATTATTCTCCCGGCTTTTTTTGAGCTTTGCATAATTTTTAAGACGTTTGGGGCACTCTATCTATCATGAAATTGGAAGATTTTGTGACACTGAAAATTAAAAAAAAAAGTTATTTTTTTCTGAAACTTTCACCTTATGCTCTGTAGGCGGTAGGACGTTCCAGAACCGTGTCCCTTATCAGAACTGTCCCTCACCAGAACTGTCCCGTATCAGAGCTGTACCGCATCAGAACTGTACCGCATCAGAACTGAAAATGTTATTTTCACGTGGGAATTTCGCGGTTCTCATACGTGACAGTTCTGATACGAAACAGTTCTGATACGGGATAGTTCTGGCACGGGAAAGTTCTGGAACGGCATACCGCCACCATAAATTTGCCGCTTTTTGAGCTTTTAACCGTCATTTGAATTTAGAGCACAGGTTTTGCTTTTTACTGGAACTGCCTAGGATTTGGAGTGAAGATTTGAATTTCCAAAGAATCTGTAGCTTTTTTTCAAAAATTTTTAAAGAAATTTTACCTACAAGTCTTCAGCGCCTTCGAGTCGGATTTTCTTAGATATTTCTCGCAAGTACCCTGATTCTGTAAAAGTTTTCCAAAATTTTTTCCCATTTTAAAACAATGTTCTAAAAACGTTTTTAGTTTCAATGACCCTCTTGAGATAATGTTTCATTTCATTCATCACGCCATCATCATCATCTTCTTATTTTCTAACCTAATGACTCATAATAATTCCTTCTCTCTGACCATCTTCTTCTTAACTATTCTTAGCCTCTGACTCATCCTCTCCCGAAAAAAAAAGACGTCCTTAAAGGGGGGGTCTTTTTTACGATCATGACACAATGTATTTATTTGTTTATTCTTCTTCTTTTATCGGAGACTACTATAACATCATTCTTGGCCCCGTTAAAAATTCTGGAATTAGTAAGATAAAAAAATTTTCTTTAATAGAGGTTGGAGTTTTTATATTTGCGAAAAAGTGCGCTTACAGGCGCAACAGCAAATTTTCACAATATCTCGTCACGATTACAGTACCTTTTAGTGGAGTATAACTGTAAACGTGAAGAGATATCGTGGACGTTTACCGTTGCGCCTTTAAACAAGAACGCCACTTTTTCGCAAACAAGTAATAATACAAAATTGAATTTAACCAAGTGTTTTAGCAAAAAATTGGAGTTTTTTTTAACGAATTATGTGGAAAATGGCTTAGTAACAATTATTTTGTAAACCAATTTTGCAAATAAAAACATTTTACTCAAAAATAAAAAAAAGTTTCCCATGGTCAGAAACGGCATACGTCCACACCGGCCAACAAGTTTTTTTCTTTGTCAATATCTGCGTCTCTCTTTCTTCCATACTATTTCCTCTTTTTGATTGTTACTGTTTCCTTTTTCTTCATTTTTCTCATCAACCCTTTCCCCTTTTTTTCTTTATTCTCCCTCTCTGCGCAACGGGGCACGCGCCACTCCGACCTTTGGGTTAGAGAGAGTTACCTCTCTCTCTCTCTTGTCGATAGATATTTATTTGTTTGATTCTCTATGTCTCTTTGATCTCTTTTACACTCGTTTTATGCCAGATTTTTTGAATGAATTGTGGCTTTTTTTTTGAATGAAAATAGTTATTTTCTAACTTTGGGAAAAATTATTTTCCGGGCTTTTGCAAAATTTGGCATTAACTTTATGAAACACTTAGAAAAAATTGATTTGAGTCAGAAAAGTTTTGAAAATCATATGAAAATTGGATTTACCGGATTTTTCTTTTCAAATTAAACAAAATTTATTTTTCTGTTTTTATTTTTATCGAACTTTGGTTTTTTCTTTATTTGATAACCATTTTCTTTAAATACAAATTTTTTCATCCTTCATTTTCCACGAAGCACACTTCATGGACTAACTACTTATTTTTTGATTTTCTCTTCCATCATTGGATATTTTTACCTATTTCATTTTTTGATTTATAAGAGCTGAAAAACTAACGTGGGAGAAGAATCAAGAAAAAACTATCAAAAACCTCACCAACTCCTTAAACCTAGCTCTAGGGACTGAAATGCCATCTTTTGGTTTTCTAGGCCATCATCTGAGTTTTCTTTGATCTGTCCAGTTCGAAATAGACTGAAACTTACTAAAGCTCAGAAAACACCGAGAAAGACCATAAAAAAGTATTTTTCGACAAATAACCTCTAGCTCCATAATGCAAACTTCGTCGCCTAACTTTCCATATTTTGGTTTTCTAGGTCACTCTTCGAATTGTTAACAAATTCTATATAACTGCTCCCCCATTGGCCTCATCAAAATTTCCAGATAACCCTCTTTCTTATACGCCCTCCACCGCCACGTGAGCTGTAGATCGTGTGGCACAGAGGCTAACAGCGCACTTTTTCATTTTGCCGGCGGGGGTTCAATTCCACCTGGGGCCCAACTTTTTTTTTTCCTTTTTAAACGTTTAGAATCAAATTTCTACATTTTCAATCATATTTTGAAGTGGTCGGGTGCAATTTTCCGGTTATTTTCTGCACTTTTACCCATATATTCAATCGGGTCAAATCAAAATCAAAAATTCAATGGAGTGGAAGGGAAAGAAGGGTGAATGGAAATTGAAAACTTTTTGATGAAATTAAATTTTTCGAATTTGAAAAAGAAAATCGAATCTAGCATGGGCCAATATAAGGCTGAAATCATTGAAACAAGGAAAAAAAACAAAATTTTTCCATTCCAGAGGAGAAAAAAGGCGATTTCCGTTCGCTTTTCCGGTCGTTTACCCCCTCCATGTTTTTCACCAAAAAATTGTTTTTGAGACCCTATGAACCTTTAAATTTTCCTTTTTTTGGAATTCAGCCTTTAAAACCCAAAAACCTCAAAAAATAGTCACCCCTAGTTCCAAAAAGTTCATGCCCTTTCTCTTTTTTTCTCTTTTCGCTCTCTTTTTTTTCAATATCAAAATTTTTTGTTCATCCGTTTTTTGGTCTCTTCTGAATCAACGTCATCAATAGAGGTATTACTTTTTTACATACTCTGTGAACTTTTATTGATTTTTGTTCAATTTTTCTTTTTTTGAAAATTTTATTTTTTCAGATTTCCATCTCAAAATCGACGACGTTTTTGCCAACGAACAACTTTTTTTGAATATCGAAAAAAGAGTTTCGAATATATATTTATTCTTATTATTTTCTAAAACTTTTCTCGAAAAATGATCGGTGAGTTTTTTTCATTTTTGGGGTTTGGTGGCCTGACTTTCGTGGCCTAAGGACTGCAATACTAGTTTGCTTAGCGCATTTAAAGCAGAATCAAATCAGAAAGCAAAAAATTTGAGTTTTCTAATCTGACAAAAAATACAGTAACCCGGCTGAAAACTTTCAAAACCTCGGGAATCAAAAAAATTCAATTTAAGCGGGTCCAGTTTGGCGCCGAAAACATTACATATACCTTCAAACTACGGTTTTCGTGGTGGGACCCAACTTTTTTTTCGAAATATAGCCTTGCATATGTTCATGTGAAAGGTCTTGACGAGCACAGTTCGAAAATCAATCTCTAAATGGGGTAGGGCGAAAATTGGCGCGAAATTTAAACTTTTTGAAAGAATTTTCAAAAAGTTTATTCCTTTCTAAGTTTTAGTGGTAGAAAGGTGAACGTTGATGAAAAAAATTGCCAAAATTATTGAAAAAGTTGTAAGGGAAATTGGGGAAAACAATTTTTTTCAAAAATTTTCAAAAAGTTAATTTTAACGTATAAGCCACCACGTTTCTTCTTGAAAAAAATTCAAAAATTGTTTTCACGTGCATTTTAACTCATTTCTCGATACATTTCCGTTTGGAAACTAAAGGGAGAAAATACGGACGGGCGGTCTGTTTTCTCTTCTCTTTTTTGTCTTCAATCCAACTCACCCTAAGGAACAAAAACCGACACCAAAAACGTGCATAAATTAACCGAGTCAGTGAGTTTTTGCGGTTTTTGGGCTGGAAAAATCTGGAAAAAAATTATTTTTTTGAAAATTTTCAGGATCGTAATTTGCTTAGTAGCAATTGCGCTCCACAAGCTTTCCTTTGACATTTTAACCTCGAAAATAACTAGTTGAGCACGTTGCAGACGGTGGGGAAAAAAGAGGGGTAGATCAAATAAAATGGAATATCAAACACAAATTTTTTGTATTTGTTCAGCCTCAATTCCGCCTCTGAGCAAAGGATTTTGTATGACAAACTAGTCAAGGAAAATAATCAGTTAGATGATGAAACTTGGTTTTTTCATCTTTTCGAATTTTTTTATTTTTTAGTTGGAAAATTCGTTGAATAAAAGTTTTTTCAAACTTTTTTTAAAAATTTGTCTGAAAATGAAGTTTACTATTACCATTGAAAAAAATAGATATTTGGATTTGGATCTCCAATATTTTTTCAAAACCTTCCAGACTCATTTTCAGATCTAAACTCTTACAATTTCAAAATTTTCAGAATATCCAATAACTCATCCCACCACATCTCTTCACTACTCACCAATTCTTGCCACGTCATCTGGTTCAAAAAGTGGAGAAGAAGACGAAGATCATCATCATCACTGCCATCATCAGAAGAAGAATTCTGCAAAATATCGATTAATTCGAGACGATTACGAGGAGGAAGAGTATCGAGAAGGTGCAGAATCGGCGACAAGTAATACCGTTCTACTCATGGCTGACACTATTACGGTATGTCTTTTTTGAGCAAGTTACGGGGTTGGAAATGATTGGAAAATGATTAAAAATGACAAAGAAGAAAGGGAAAAATTTTAATCACAGCTGGGGTTCGAACTCGTGGGCGCCAGATTCAAAAACAAGTTCACTAACCACTCGCCCACTCGTCCAATCTGACTGACAGCCCATGGAGGGCCACCAAAAAGGTGGCGCTTGCCGGAAACTGAATGAGAAAGCTCCCTGGAAACAAAAAAATTTTCTCCCCAAAAAAAAAAGGTTTGGCGGGAAATTCAAATTTCTGAGAAACCAGTTCTCGTTCCCCATCATTGGTTACTACTTCTAGCCAACCGCTACTATTATTACGTATTCTCCATAGAAACTGTTTTTCCTTTTGAATTGACTCTTCTTCTTCTTTCTCTCTGTCTGATTCACTTTTTAATCCGCCTAGTCCCCTTCTTCTTTATAGTCAACCGATCATATGTACTATGTATAGTTTCTATTTGTTTTTCTACCTTCCCCACTTTTAGCCCAGTATTTAAAAATGATGATGATGATGATGATGTTGAAAGTTGTTTTTTGGAAAGTTTTTTTCCTGGAATTTTCCGTCAAAAACTCTGAAATTGTAGGAAAATTTTACCTGCGTTTTTTTTTTCAAATTTTTCGCCACATTTTCAGCCTAAAACCGTCGGAAAATGCTCAAAACTGGCAGAGTTCGGTCCGTTTTTCATTTTTTTTTTCTCATTGGAGCGCATTTTCCTCACTTCCTATACAGAATTCCAGGCGATTTCCGATCTAGCTAATATTTTTTCATCTTAGATCTAAATACATTCTGAAACCCTAATCCCAATCGGAAATGTACATATATATGAACACCACCTTCATCTAGCCCAATATTTTGGCTCTGAAGGAATAATTGATTCGGATGTTTATCACTATTTTTAGGCTCCATCGACTAGTCCGGAAGCCGTTCAGTATAAAAATGAGCTTTTTCCTCATTTTTTTACAAACAATTTTGGCTTCCCAGAAAAATTTTGCTTTTTAAATGGGTGCCGAAGTCTGGTGGCCTAGGTTTTGAAAACTCGGCCACCAAACTAGGATTTTCTGATTCAACTCGTCAAGCGCTTTTGAAAAAATATAGTCATGCCTAGACTTGGAGCATTTTTAGTTCTTTGACTTTGATGGCCTAGAAACCCAAAACCTAGGCCACGGAGAACTTTTTTTGAAACCTAGGCATGATTATACTCGTTGGCTTTTGAAAAGCTGATTCTAGCTTTTTTGGTTCTATGGCCGAATTTTGGATTTCTAGGCCACCAAACCTCGGCCACGCCTAGCTTTTGAACTTATTTTAAAAACTTGAACACGCCAAAATCAAATTTCATGCGTAAAAATGACTTTGCCACCGTTTTTCTCTGCGCCTCTTCCCCTGATTTTTCCCTCTTCATCCCGTCTCAAAACTGACCCCTTTGTTCGAATGAAACCGGAACTTTCTCTCCCTTTTATCGGGCCGCCCGCTGATCTTTTTGATCATTTTGATATCAGGATTTAGATATCATATATTATTGATTTTTATAGAAAGATGTTTTTATTTTTAACCTCCATCCATCCATTCATTTTTCTTACCTCTATCCATCATTTTGTCAATGTCTGCACTCTCTTCTGATTCCTATACTATTTCTTTGTCTTTCGGGTCGCCTCTATGAATGATTTCACACTTTTCGAATGGATAGATATGAGAGAAAAAGAGATGATAATCCCATCAGCTTTTCTCTCTTTTCTCATATCTCTTTGGATACATATATCTATATAAAAGTACTATGAACTTTTTGTTCATCTTTATCTTTTTTGTTGTAATTTCCCCACCCCCCCCCCCCCCAATTTTTTGAATTTCTGCTTTACTGTACACTTTTTTGAGCTGACAAGCAAAAAAAATCCAAAAATAAAAATTCTGGTACGGTCCCCGATTCTGGAACAGTGCCGATATTTGGAATCAGCTCGTCAAGACCTTCCAAATAAGTATCATCATGACTAGTCTAGCTCAGTTTTGAAATTTTGATCTACCAAGGTTAGAGTGCTGAGCAGCGAGAGTGCCTGCGTCTCTAACCTATTTTTAAAATTGCGCGAGCCAAGTCATGATCATACTTGTCGTGCTGAACCTGAATTTTTGGGTTCGGTGGCCTATTTTCGTTTTTCCGGGAAGCTAGGCCACCAAAACCAAACATTCAAACCCGGTCATGATTATACTCATTCAAACCATCACGACTTGATGATTCCGAAAATTAATGTTTCATGGCCTAGTTTAGGGTTTCTAGGCCGCCAAGTAGGATTTTGAAAATTTTATCTTTTTTCGAATTTTTATTGCTAGCCGAAATGTGATTTTTGTCTTCAAAAATCGAACAAAGAAGTAGATGATTGATAGACTGTCTTTTCCCTGTCCTAATTCGCTTAAATTGTAACTATTAGCGGGACGAAAAACGTAGGGGAAATCTCCTGTTGATGATGTAACTTTACACTGTTTTTAGTTCTTCTGTCTTTTCCTTCTTTCCTCTTCCGCTTTTTTTCGATTTTCGACGTGTTCTGTTTTTATCAGTTAGTGATAACACTGTTTTTTGGTATCATTTTTATCAGCCCATATCATCTCTGTCCTTCCTTTCAACGCCTACTTCTGTCATGTTCCCTAATCAAATGTTCAAAAAAGTTCTGGGAAAAATTTTTTTTTCAATCCTGAGAAAGTTTAGTCATCTGGGAAAAAATCCGGCTGAAACTAGAATTTTTTTTTGACTTTTTGGCTTTCGCCCCCATGTTTTTCCCATGAAAATCGTGTTTTTTAGAAAAATTTTTCTCTCGGGTACAAGGTAGATCATTTCCCCACACCCCCCTCAAAATTTTCCTAGTTTCGGCAAGTTTTCAGACAAACTAGACACTTTTTGAACTACAGGAAGCCCTTGTTAAAATCGGAAATTGGATTCGTAATCCTGGAAAATGGCTTCTTTTCCGATTTGGAAAAAAATTTTATGACAGGATTATTTGATTAAACTAGAAACTTTTTTTTGAGTCATATCAAATTTTGTGAGCCCAGGGCTAGAAAGCTTAAAGCCTTGCCCTCACGGAAATTGAAATTTCAAACTATTTTTTCAAAATATAATTTCCGGTCGAAAAATTTCAAAACTAAAGATTTTCTGATTTATTAAAAAACTGATATTCACCAATGATATCAGCATGACTTTATTTCATTTTTTGTTTTAAAGTTGCTCAAAAGTGCCAAAAAACTGTTGATCATCTTTGCCGCTCCTCATTTTTGTTCTTTGAATTTTGTTAATCTAATCGTTTCATCGTCATATTACCGTTTACTTTTTAAGTGTTCACCGCAAACTTGGCAACTAGTTCCTTGCCTCAAATGACCAGGCAGTCATTGTGGTGTTGATGTGTTATTTTTTTGAATTTGAATTGGTGTCCAATCTTTTTTCTCTGCCAGTGACTCATTCTGACTTATACTTGAATTTATTCTTGATTCATTTATAAGTTTAGTCCGCTCTTTGAAAATAGGTTAATTTTCAAAAACCCTTTTGTTTGGCATCTGAAACGGTAATTTTCCAATATTCTAGTTATGTTTCCGATTGAGATTTTTTGCACTGAAAAAAATTATTCCCTTTTTTTCGATAGCATCGTTTTCTGAAGAAAATTCTGAATATTTCTGGTGGGAAAAGTCAGGAATTTCATAAAAATACCAAACAATGACCCCAATTTTTCAAATGTTTGAATCCGATCCGACCGGGCCGGCCCGCCAAATCACAAATATAGACTCTGTGAAAGTGACAAACTCGGCTGCGCTTGTTTAATTTGAATGATAAGATGACGTGAACAGTTACTATGAGTGAAATGATCATTAATATAACATATTCATGTTTGTTTGTTATTTCCGAGACTATGTTCAGTACAATCATTTACATTCAAGTGCTTCCAGTCATGATCATGTAATATTTGGGGGAAAAAACAGAAACTTTGAATGATCAATTTTATTTGGTTCTGTACAAAAACAAGAGTGGTCAATGCTCGAAAATAAGCAACTTTCACAAAAGTTCATTTCTAGAATTTATTCGCTTGTATTTTTAAAAGGCCCCCTTCTTTCTTTTCAGTCACTATTCTCCCATAATACGTTGTAGAATTTAATTTCGAGAAGATTTACTATTTCCTGCGCTCTCAATCAACTATTTTTGGTTACCGGCTCTGAAAATTTCAAAATCGAAACCAATTCCAATTCATTTCAATCTATCGGAGTACAATATGTCAAGTACACACACCCTTTTTCCCTCTTTTTTATTGGCTCTTCTCTCTCTCTCTCTCTCTCTCTCTCTCTTTGTCTGTTTCCAAAATGTCATATTCACACATATTTCTGACCCTTTTTTTCATAAGGATGGGTGTCCTCTCTCTCTCTCTCTTTGTGCAACCCTCCGTCATTCATTCCATTTGATTTATGTCAATGGGAATATTCTCTTTTTTTTGTGCTCTCCTCTCCCCCCTCTCTCCCATAAGTGGCTCCTCTTTTGTGTCAGTTGGGTTTGTGTGTGTTCAACATTTTTTTGTTCTTTTTTTTTCAAGAAATTTGTTGCACCAGAAGGGTTCATTTTGGTTCTCTTACAATTAGAAAGGGCACGTAGGACGGTTTTTCTGAAATTAGAGACTTCGCAGCTTGGGGGCCTAACTTTGGTGGCCTAGAAACCCAAAACTTGGCCAGGAAACTCAGATATTTAGAGTTAGCTCGTCAATACCTTTCATTTGAGTATAATCATGACTAGGCTCCGCCCATTTTGAAGTTTCGGTCAGAGACGCAGGCACTCTCGTTTCTCTGCGCTCTAACCCCGGTAGATCAGAGTTCTTCAAAGGCCTAATTTTTGGATTTCTAGGCCAACGAAATCATTTTTTCGTTTGAACACAATTACATCATCCATTTTTCGGAGCTCATTTTCGTTTTCGCCCAAGTGAAAAAAAAACGGAAGAATAATACGTCAGAATTTTGGACCTTCCGCATTTGCACGCTTCTTTTCTTTTATTCCGAAAAGACAAAAGAGATGTTTTTTGGACTTTTGTGAACTTTTAGAGAAAAATTTCCAGTTATTTATTCTTTTGTTTAGGGTTAAACCAGCTGATCGGTCATCCTTTTCCCCCTCAAAAATCTGTGAAAATTTGAGTTAAAAACGGTTTGAAAATTGAAAATTGGAAAACTATCTGGTGGCCTATAAATCCAAAATCAGTAATCGACTTTTATATTTTTGAAATCAACTCACCGAGTCCTTTTGAATAAGTATAATCACGATTAGTCTGGCTTCATTTCAAAAATCGGGTTAGAGACGCATGCACTCTCGTTTCTCTGTGCTCTTTTTTTTCAAATGCTCTGAACCTAGTCATGATTATACTTATTTTAACCACCTTGAAGAGCTGAATCTAAAAAATTCAATGCCGTGGCCTAGTTTGGGATTTCTAGGCCATTATTTATCCTGTCACAAGATTTTCCGTGGTTTGTGAAGTTTTTGATGTGAACGTGGGAAACCCTAGAATCATGTTTTCCCCTTTTTTTCCCGAAAGAACGTGAAATGTTTCTGACAGATTTCCATGGTGATTCCCGTAAAATGTTTCTCACAAAAGTGAACAAAAACATGGGCGGAGGAGCACAAATCATGCCTCTTTCTTTAGTTGATTTTTTGAGCTTTTTGAAAAAAATCCTTGATGATTTCAAATTTGTACTTTCTATAGTGTTTTTGAAGTTTTTTGAACCCAAAGAATAGATTTCGAGGTATAATTACTTTTTGAGCTACAGTACCCCTAACTTTTGAACAGAAACTTAAAGAAAAATGTTTTTTAGGGATTGCTTGAAGCCTGAGTAAATTTTGCAATCTGAGCAAAACGTTCAAAAGAATTCCTGAAATTTTTTTTTTCAAAATCTGAAAAAAAATAGTTTTTACTATTTTTGGGTACTCGAGTTAGTTTTTTCAAAAAAAAGTTTTAGAAAATAGTTTTTTCTTTCCAAAACCTCGGTGTTTGCGTACTTTTGACGATACAGTACACAGGAGAAAAAGATTTGAAATTTTCCATTCTTACCGTGGCCTTTTTTTCAACTTTTCCCTTGTAAGAGAAAAGGCGATTCCAAAATTTTGAGCCCTTATCTTTTTGGCAATTCTCCAAAAAAGGGGCGTGGCCTACTACCTCTTTTTACCTATTCATGTTTATCTGTGTATCTAGGTATCCGGATGTCTCCCCCCGGAAGTACTCAAGAAGAGAGAAAGGGGGGCTACTTTTTCCTCTAAGTACCCATGGGAAATCTCTGAATGATTCTTTCTCTCTTCCCCCACTTCAGTGGTCCGTTTCTCTTTCTTTGACTGTCTGCGTCTCTCTTTTTTCTCATACTATCTCTCTTTTTTCCCTCCTATTTTCATCCAGTTCCTTTTCTCTTTTCATTCTTCATCCAGAAAAAAGAGGGCCAATTTTCCAATGATGATGAAGAGACTTTTTTACTTTTTTTTTGAATTTTTTTCTCTCTATGTCTGCGTCTCTCTGTTTCTTTCTGGCCCTTTATGGTTTTTTCAGAGGGCACACACCCCCCAATTTAATGAATTTTTGATATTTTCGGAATTTTTTGTGAAAGGGTTGTCTGGGTTCTGAGAGATAGGGGTCAATGTTCAGAGCTTTTGAAATATTTCTTGATACACTGAAAAATTTTTCTCAATGAAAACAATTTTTTGAAAAATTTTGATTCGATTTTTTTAAAAATAATAAAGTGTGCCTGAAAACAGATTTTGAGTTCAAAAACTGAGTAATCTGAACTCAATTTATCACTTCTAGTGGACCAAAGTCTAAATTTCTGCTCACAAAAATCATCAGGAAAATCATAAATTCAAAGTTCACCAAATTGAAAAAACCTCCGCCACCTCAAAACAGTTTTAACTGAAAAAAACCCATTTTTTCCAATTTTTTTTTTCAAAAAACCAATTTTTCGGTAAAAAAACAATTTTAAACGGAAATCCTAAACTTTTTAAGTTGGCGGTTCCCTTCGGTTTTTGATTAAAAAAAAGAGTTTTTCATTGCCTCAACAAGGATAATCTTAAAATCACAGGTTTTAAAACACCTAGATAAACATTTTTTCCCGGAAATTCTTTCTAAAAATTTTTTTGAAAAATCGCGATTTTATCTTAATTTTTGCAACCCAAAGAGTCCTGCTGAAAAACAAGCTTTAAGCTGGTTTCTTACTAATTTCCAAATTCTTCTATAATTGAAAATTTTTCAACAAAAATTCCGAAAATTTTCAAATTTTTAGGCCACTGAAAAGTCGATTTAAACCGATTTTAAACTTTTTCCCCTCAACTAAAGTATTTTAAAAATCTCAAAAAAAATCAAAGAAAAATTTTAAAAATTGAAAAATTGCTCCACACACACACACATGTTCTTCATTTTTATTCTCATCTTCATTCTCTGATTTTATTGTGTTCTTTTCTTTTTTCGTTTTTCTTCCTCAATTTCATGTTTTTTTTCACACAAAACGTGATGTTTATTGCTCCGAGAGAGCCCTTCCCACCCAAACCACCCACCTCTCTTGTCTATTATCCCCCCCCCCCTCTCTTTCTCTCTAATCCTCTTATTTTATCTCTATCTCTAATTCTGAAAATATACTATTTATTTGGAAGGGGGTTGGTTTTTGGTGTAGTCATGTTTAGGCTTATTATTACTTTTTTTGTTGTTCTTTTCTATTTTCTTTTTTTTTTTACATATTCCTTTTTCTCTGAAACTGAGATTTTTGTTTCAAAACGCCAAAAAATAAAAAAAAGGTTTTCGTGGCCGTGGCCTAGAAATCCCCCGTCAAAAATAAAATTTAATTTGAACCTAATAAGTATATTCTTGGCTAAACTAGCGTAACTTTGAAACTTCCATAGTTTTTTTTCGGTGGTCTTGAAAAACGGTTTTGGTGGCCTGACTCTGAATTTTCCACTCTGATGGCCTAGATTTGAATTTCTAAGCCACCAGACTTTGGCCAATAAATCCAAAAAATTCCTTTTTGCGCTGAAAATTACTATTTTTCCTGAATTCAAAACACAGAGAGAAAAAAAGCAAAGATCTGCTCATATTATATGGAAAATAGGAAGTTTAGTGTCCCCTCTCTCTCTTTGCTTCCGTTTCCTTTTTGCATTAATCACTCTTTTCTCCTAGTCTCTATCTCTTGACATTCACTCATTTGCATCAGTTAGATTCTTGCATTTTTTTCATTTTATTAGGGGAATTAGTGGTTATTTTTGGAAAATTATGGGGATTATTCGAGTAGTTTCAATCATTAGAGATAGCAAAAAATGATGAAAAAATTTGATGCAAAAAAATGTTTTCGAGTTTTTTTTCATAATTTTTCCTATCGTATTTTTCCGCTCCGACCCTTTCTAGGCAAAATTTTTAGGCTTTAAAAAAATTTTGTTTGTTTTTCAGCTTTTCATTCAAAATTTAAAATTTTTTCGCTGTCATTCGATCTTCTTACATTTTTTTCCTCTTTTGAGGTATTTTCAGACACTTTCAGCCAAATTCGCCCCTTTTGATTTTTTCGACTTTCATTCCATACGGTAGTTCCTAACAACGTGTTTTATGTTCTTTCATTCTCGATTTTTTGAACATTTTTCCCATTTTTTCCCCTCCCGCCAGACACCCGCCTTATGGTAGTCATGGATTTTTTGTAGTCTGCTCTTAATGACCTTTGTTTTATTCCAAAATTTGAATTTCCCTTCTTTTTCGTCTTCAAATTTTTCGAAACCTTTTTCAATATCTTTGTTCATTTAGGGAGCTCCCACTCCACCTCCCCTCATGGTGAAGACAGTGGAGTTTTGCGAAATTGTACCGAGAAGTTTTCAGTATTCCATAGAGGTAAAATATTGAAAAGGGGTGAAAATTTGGAAAAAAAAGGACCAAAATGAGCCGTTCAATTGAAGGGGCCGCTATATTGCAGGTTTTACGGTGATTTTGTAAATTTTCGAAAAATGTTGGTTTGTTTTAAACAAGTTTGAAAAATTTAAAGGCGCATAGCCTTTTTTAAAACGTTTTTGCTCATTTTGATTCATTTTTTAGACTTTAGGTGGCTTCTCAAAGTGAATAAAAACAAAATTGAAGTCTACAACTTTTTTTTGAAATCGGCCCTAATTTTTTTCTGTCAAAACAAAATTTTGAAAAAAAAAAATCTTCCAACTTTTCTTAATTTTCCCCATGTTTTACAGACAGACGACTCACTGTGCGGTGACGAAGAACAACAACAAAATCGTCAATCTCGGGGAGTTCTTCCAAGAAGTCATCATCAAAGCCTAACAAGTATGGGCTCCGGGAGCAAAGGGATTTCTACCGTAATCAGTGCTCGTGGAGCCCCAGAAGATACTGATAGTGGAGATGATAACCCATCAGGCAGTGGTCCCGAATGGCTTAAAATCATTTTTCTCTTCTTTTTTCTTCTCATCTCTGGAATGTCGAATTGGGCTGTTATTGCATATACACATGATTATGTACCAAGGCAACCACTTCCGGACTTAGTATTTAGTTTGGTTGGAGAACAACGATGGGCTTCTTCTTTAGGTTGGTTTTTGTCCAGGGTGAAAATGAAAATTGGCTCTAATATGAAATAAAAAGCGTGGGAAAATGTTGAATTTGAAGAAAGTTATGGAACTTTTTTTTCAAATTTTCAAACATTTTTAAGTTGATTTTTTTAAGGACTGGCGGCCTAGAAATCCAAACTTAGGCTATGGGACTGAGAAAATCAAATTTATCTTGTCGAGAACTTAAAAACAAGTCTAGTCCTGAACATTTTTGAAGCATTTCGGTTTTTTAGGCCACCAAAACTAGGCCATATTAGAATTTTTCAAACCTAGAGATGAATATACTTTTATTAACCGCTCTTATTAGCCCAGGCAAACTATATGGCCTAATTTTGAACTTATAGGTCAGGGGTAGGGGGAACCAAGCTTCACCTTTCAAAGTTAAAATAGGTTTTGGTTGCCTAGAAAAAAAAGGCAGGCCACCAGTTCTAAATTTTCAGAATAAGCTCGCTAGGACGGTTCAATTGAAACATACGGCTTGAAAAACTTCTAAATTTTCGATTTGAGACTTGGTGGCCTAGTTTCAGTGGCCTAGAAAACCCTTATTCTCCAAAACTAGCCATGATCATACTTTTTCGAATCGTGCCAATTTCCCATTTTCAGGTGACATGTGTGTAGCCCTCTGTATCGTCCTTCTCGGCGCCCTTCTCGTCATTCATCAACATCGGGGTACTGTACTAAAGCGTGTTGTCTTCTGTGCAGCAACCCTCTATGCAATGCGATCTATCACTTTGGCGGCAACTCAACTACCATCTGGATATACGGATAATAAGGGACGGTGTCGAGATCAAGTCAAATCAAAAGCTTCCGTCTTTTTTGGACGACTTTTTGAGCAGACGATTAGGATTGGTTTTCAGGTTAGTTCATGGCCTAGAAAACCAAGTCTCGGCCACAAAACTAAGACTTCCGGATGCATCTCGACGAGAGCTTTCGAATGAGTATAATCATGACTAGGTTTGGAGTATTTCTAATGTTCGGGGTTAGAGCGCAGAGAAACGAGAGTGCATGCGTCTCTAACCCATTTTTCGATATTGAGCTAGAATAGTCAAGATTATATTTGTTCAAACCGCCTCATCGAGCTGGATTCAAAAATCTTATCTTGAATCATCTTGAAATTGGTATTTTCCAGAGCAAAGATCAAATGCTCTGCGGTGACTTGCTCTTCTCCGGACACACTCTCGTCATGGTCACCTGCTCTCTTGCTGTTGCATATTACCTTCCAAAGTCCATTAAACCCATCCAATGGATTGCTCATATCTCATGTTTCATCGGCATGATTTGTATGATCATTTCACGGACACACTACACAATCGATGTCATTATTGCATATTGGTTGAGCAATATGGTTTTTAGGTGAGTGGTGGCCGAGAAGTTGAAAGTTAGGCCAGGGAAATTCAATTTTTCAAACTAGCTTTTCAAGGCCTTTTCTTTGAGTTCAATCATGACTAGTCTCGAAAACTTTACTTGATGGCCTAGAAAAACGGGTTTGATAGCCTAGAAACAAAAAATGAAATCCCACTTTCCGGAATCAGCTCGTCAAGACCTTTCAAATGAATATAGCCAAGACTAACCTTGACAAATTTTTGAATTTTGTTTTTGGTGGCCTAGAAATCTAAAACTAAGCCACCAAAACTTTTTTTCCTAACATAACCATGGTTATACTCGTAAAAAAGCACTTGATGGGCTGAATTCAGAAATATAAATTTGAAAACGGAAATCTGAAGTTTCAGTCTAAAAATTTTCAAAATTTCCAGAATCTACCACGCCTACTGTGAAGTGGACATGTGTATGGAACGACACAAAAGTATACTGTACTCGTGGTGGCCATGTCGAATTATCGATTGGCTTGAGCAGGATATCGTGCCCGGACGACTTGACAATCGATGCTCTCTTCCATGGAAACGACGAATGACCACGGGGACACGTGGCAAATCGGGACAACGTCAAAGGGGCGGAGCCAATGAGCAAGAATCGAGTGACTCGTCGTCGGCTACTTGTGAAACAACAACAAATACGAATACAAATCATCATCATCATCAGAAACATGTCTCTATTGTGAGTAAAAGTTTGGCTTTTCATGGCCTAGAAAACCAACAACTAGGCCACTTCGTCAGAACCTTTCAAATGAGTAGAATAGTGATTATTTTAAGGAAATAAGTTTTGGTGGCTTAGTTTTGGATTTCTAGG
This sequence comes from Caenorhabditis doughertyi, assembly GCA_963572265.1. Lineage (NCBI taxonomy): Eukaryota > Metazoa > Nematoda > Chromadorea > Rhabditida > Rhabditidae > Caenorhabditis > Caenorhabditis doughertyi. Next base: position 18,898,702 of record OY751555.1, read on the forward strand.
CCGTCAAACCTGAAAACTGAACATTTTCCAAAACAAGCCATGATTATATTCATTCAAGCCGCCTTGGCAAGCTCGCTCCAAAATTCTGCGTCTGGTGTTTGAGCTTTGGATTTCTAGACCGCCACACCTCATTTTCTAGGCCACCAACAAAAATTTTCAAAAAAATCAATTTTCTTTTTTTTCAGAGTTCTTCATCGACATACCCACTTCCATGCTGATGTCTTCATTCATCAGAAAACTCTATGAATTTTCGGAAAAAAAATCAATCGATAAAATCGTTTCGTTGATCTCTGTTTTTTTTTTGTCCCTTTAATCATTTTTTTCCACTTTTTTCTACCCATTTTCCCTCTTTTTTAGCCTTAATTTGTGTTCTAGAACTTGTGATTTCTCCATTCTTCGTTGCTCCTTTTTTTCGTAAGCTCCGCCCCCTTTTTTCCCTTGGCTCCACCCCCAAACCTCTCTCGGTTTTGTATACTTTTAGTACTGGTTTCCTCCTCTCACACACCCTTGGAATTTTTGTCTGATTCATATTTTTTGGGAATTATACGGGTCACAATTTTTCGTCTCTCTCACTCTCTCTCAATTGGAATTTTTTCAAAATTTTGAAAAAATGGAAAAATTACAGAAATGAACATATTTTTTTTTCAACTGGACTGTTTTGGGAGATTATACAAAACTGGCTCGTTTTTAGAAGGGCATGGAAGAAAAAATGGTTACGGTAATTTGAAATACTGTAGGGGAAAAAATTTGAAAAAAAAAGAAAACTTGTCGAAAACAGGTCTGAAAAATAGCTCTGAGAATGAGTAAAATTCGGAATTTTAAAAGGTGGCCTGAAAAACAACTCTGGTGGCCTAGAATATCAAAATTTGGCCATGTGAAAAACATTTTAAAAAACCCACTGCGATATAATCCTGGATAGGTTGGGAGTATTTTGATCTACCTATGCGCCTGTATGTTCGCGGCAGTTTAGCAAAACCTAAGCATGACTATATTCATTTGAAAGCCCGTGGCGAGCAGATTTTGGTCATATAGTTTCAACGGCCTAGATTTGGATTTCTAGGCCATGAAAAACTTTGTATATTGCTTGCAGTCTTCGTCGATCTTTGACTCTTTGCTTTTCTTACTGCTAAGGCATCAGTGATCAATCACTATCATCAATAAAATTTTGAGTACTTCGAAAAGGGTATAAAATAGTTTTAGAATTTTTTGATCCTCACAAAAAAATGAGTTTTCTTATATTTCTATTCTTCTTTTCTTTTGTAACTATTGGAAGTTCAATGCCTGTTCTGGCGCCGCCGGTAAAAGTAAGCAGAAATTACTTGAAGTAAAAATGCGCTCTAATTCAGCTTGATCCCTCTTGCCACGTCATTGGATGCTACCGTAATCTGTTGAATATGTCGAATCGATGTAAAAAAGGAGAGTATCTTCATAGCTTCAAATTTTGTGGAAAGAAGAAGTTCTTCAGAGAGGATACATGTTGTAAAGTGCATTGAAACTTTGAGTTAAATTTAATTCTCACTTTATTTTGCTTTTATATATATTTTTATTTATGAAAATACATTTTAAATAAAAGAAAGAATTTATTAAGGAACAAACATAATAAAACTAAGCTTGGGAAAAAATGAATTTTTCCGATTCCATGGTCTTGGATTCCATCCAACACTTCCAAATAAAACGCGTCTACTTCGTTGAGCTTAGGAAACAAAGCCAATGCTTTAGAATCAGACTTTTGAATATTCAGATAATACGTGGCCGCATCTCTGCTTTCGGTTTCTTCTGTTGCCTTTGGCAGTATCACTCTTGTTCTCAGTTTTGTGTGATCTGCTTCTGTCATTTGATAGGTTCGCACTCGACCTTAATTAGCACAATTAGTACACGAAAATACGAACCAATCATTACCTAACAAATCTGCATACTCCTTGTCGTCTCTCTGTCGCATATTGATGGTCAGCTCAAAGAAACTGAACATTTTCCAAAGATTCGTAGATACTCCACAACCACCGAAAGTCTTCAGTATTGTTGTCATGGGAAGAGCTACAACGCTTGAATTTACTTAGAACCCCTATTTTTCATACCTTCATACACCGCAAATGGTGATACCGGAGGCAGTTGAAGTAGATCGCCAAACACTACTAAGTTGTAACCTCCAAAAGGCGAGCTATTACCAGCAATCTCTTGCAAGCGATAGTTAATTTTTGTCAGCATCACTGCACTGACCATCGAGATCTCATCGATAATTAACAATTTCACAATCGCGAACAATCGACGCAACGCATCCCTTTTTTCATCAGATATGGTCTCGTATGCACCTTCTGACTTCGAATTGAGGGTCACCTAAACACATTATTTGATATATTTCTAAAAACCGTTCTGATTACCGGAAACTGTAGGAGTGAATGTAGAGTCAGGCCTTTGATAGCCAAAGCAGTTAGGCCTGTTGGTGTCGCTAAGAGTACCGACGGACTCCAAGCACTCATTCCTTCTTTACCATACTCCAATTCAAGTTCATCGGCTAACCGTTCGATTACGAAGGTTTTCCCAACTCCCGCAGTTCCAGTCACATAAAGAAGAAGTTGCGTCTGTTCCTCTCGAATCGTTGCCATCACATGCGTATACAAGTGTAACTGTTGCTCATTGAAACATGTAAGCATTGCTTGATGATGATGGGCGTCAACAACTCTAGGAACGACATCGACAGACTGATCCACTTCTTCTAGCTTCCCTTCGGCCAGCGCGATCTTAACACATTGATAATTCTTTCCATTCTACAATAGATTATTACCTTTAGTTTTGCCGACTTCTCTCTCGCCAAACGACTGTTCATCCGCATATCTTTGAACGATTGAAGACATCGACATATGTCTTCATACCCCAATGGGCTCCTTCTTTCCAGCTCTTTAAGGTACTCGAAAAATGTATCGAAATACGTTTCTTTCCCATACTTTTCACGTATTTTTGATTCCTCCCTCCACGGGATGAAAAGAAGGGACATGCGTCTGTAGAAATCTTCAAGCGCTTCTGCATTTGATTCGTCATGTTCCGGCACGTAGAAGCGGCCAAGCTAAATTAAACATAAATTATTGAATTTATCTCTACTCACCTTTTGTTTCCGCTTCAAAAAGTGGAGACTTGTTCCACCAATCACTGACTTGTAACCGATAGGAAAACTAGGGTGTGCAAAAAACGGAGAACGCTTTTCGTTTCTGTGGTATCCGTCCTCTTCTGAACCAGGAAGCGCTAAGTCCTCTTCAACATCTTTCCCTGTTGACTTCTTCGATGTCGCTTCAAATTTTATACAAATATTGTATAAACTGAAGTCCTCCAGTTCCGGATGTCGACTTAGGTAGTACACGTCGACAGCGTTGCCTTTGAATATGCTCTCGTCGGCTGACAGCTTTTCAATCAACTCTCTTTTGTCCTTCGGCTTTAACATCCTGCTGCGTGTTTCAGAAGGGTCCGTTGGAATCCAGGTTTCAGCGTTGTCGAAGCCAAAGCAGGGATGATCGAGAAGCTCGTCAGTTATTTCGAGCCCTCCTACTTGTCGAGAATTGACTTCGTCGATCCCTAGTGCGTATATTGCTTGGCTTCGACTCTTCACCTTTGCCTGTTTCAACTCTGTACGCCGTCACGTAGTTGACAATATCGCGGTCTGTACCTACGAACTGTACATCGACGTTGCCATTCCAAGCTAGCAAGATAGCGGGGGAGTAGTCATTGATAAACGTTTCGTGGCTTTGACGAGCAAGATCATAAAACCTTCTTTTGTCAAAAGCGCGACGACTGTTTATGACTGTTTGGGCGGTCACGGGTCTCGGAAATTGAAATCTACAGAACCGTGTCGCCCTTCCGTTCACTCGCAACACTCTTGCACAAGTCGGCATGTGGGGGTTGCTTGCATGAGTTTGGTGTTGCTCCACCAGTTGTCTCAATACAAGCTCCTTTTCGTCAGGCATTCGAGCCGTCACGTGTTTGTCAATGAAATTGGCTATCGATGCATCGCTATCGCCACACTTCGGTCTGAAAATAGTTTCGTTTACCCTGCTTCAAAGTTAAGAACTTACGCGTCTCGTGCCCACAATAAACAGTGTACATGTTGAGTACCACGGTGTTGATACTCCACACGCCAAAAATAGTTCTGTATGTCACCCAGTGGTCCTCCTTTCGTTAAAAGAACATTTTTGAAGAACGAGTTCACTCTTCGTCGCCAGTACCGACTGAACATGGCTGGGTCACTCGCTATTGCTTCTCTAATGTTTCTTTCATTGACTTCTTTGCCCGTGACTTTCGAGTAAAGTTCGTGCAAATCTTCCCATTGCCTCTCGTTGGGATTCAGTGTGAGAAACCACGTGGGGAGGCCATACATTGCAATTTGGAACTTCAAACGCTTGTTGATTCCTATCCAGAACTCCTTGAAGCCTCTTGTTTTTCTGAACACGGACGACAGCGATTGGACGATGTCGGGGTCTTCAACGTCGAACTCGTTCGTGTTGTTTCCCTTTTGAACACGGGCACTAATGCCGGTGCAACTTGCTATGCTTTTCTGCATTTTCATAGCGTAATGAAACACAGCCAATGCATATTGCAAGCCACCTTTCGATACGTGTTCAATAGCACGGCCTTGAGGTACGAGGGTCCCGTTAACTTCAGTTCTCTTGAGTTGTTGAGACCTCCCCGTTCTTTCGGGAACAAGTTGACATAAGCCAACGTGTCACTATCGGTTAGCTCCGGGTGGTTGACGGGATCGTAGTCACACTTCTCCAGTTGAAACCTTCTCAGCGCATTGTGCGGTGCCGGAGGCTGATTCACACGTGACAACGGCTCGAATTCCACAATTTCACTCAACAAGCTCCGACCGTCGTCCATACTCTCCTTTCTTCGTATCAAGTGCCTTGCATCTGCTTCGTTGTTGTTGTCGTCTTCTGTTGGCTCGAAGAACACGTCCTTGCCCACTGTGAACTCGGAGTGCTTGCAGATTTCAATATCTGCATAGTTCACGTTGTTCTTCTTGAGCCACTTCAACGCCTTCACTACGCGCTCCATGCACACAATATATTGTTTTGTTCAGTTGCTTTTGACAACGATTTGCATATTGTGTGTGGATGGCAACGACTTCAACACAGCATTGACAGTACTTGTGACCGAGGTTGGAACGACTGCCATTGCTCCACCACATCCTCTCATCGCCGTTGGCCTTTTCGACACGTCCGTCAGAGTGATGACCGTTTGCAGAACGCGCACTTGCGATATCATCATCCGTTCTATGCAGTTCAATACCGCCAACTCCGAAGGCTCATTGTCGAAAGCCAGACCGTTCTTCTTAGAATGTGGCGGCATGTTTCCTTTGTGTATATGTCGAATGCAAATGCGACACACTTCTATCCTTTCTTCACGACACATCGAGCAGTCATAGTTGACACCACAATCTGAACAACCGTCTTCGACCTCTGTCGACAAGTACTCCCGCACAGCGAATCGCGTTTGATTGCGATGGAAGTCGTCGGCCGGCGAGTACATCTGACAGATAGGGCATATCTGATCCCGCTTCTTCACCATCTCCTTCATGAAGTTCGCCATCATCGGTCCGTACCGCTCGTTTACAGCTTCGCGTGGGTGCCCAGCTTTCTCCATAACCTTTGCTTCATCGATGTTGCCATCTTCTGCTTTCCAACAAACTCATGTAGCACTCCTTGGATGGGCAATTCCAAACGTTGTAGTACCACTTGAATGTCATTTATGTTCGTTAGCCTCATGGACAAGCTCCTTAGTCCCTGGAAGCATAGCTTGTATTGTGCGATCCAGGCGAGCACCCTCTCCGGACACGAAGACATCGGATCCACATTGTTGCAGAAGTCTTCTAGGTCTTGGTGCACTTCAGCAGCCTTTCTAAAGACAATTAGCATAATTATGCATCTACTTTTTCACTTCAACTCACGTATACACTACTACACGACAATCGTCGGAACATTTCCGTGCTCTGATCACATGTACACTTTTTTCGACCGCCAGGTCTTCCGGGTACAGTGTATCCTGTTCCAGCTGTTCTTTTTCTTCTTCCAACATTTCGTTGTAAACGTCGGCTAGGGACGGCGCGCTTCGATCTGTGGACACATCGCCACGCATGGACTTCTCTATAAACACAATATTATATATTAACTCGATTGTCAATCATTTATATACCTTCCATAAACGCCTGCCAAATCTCGGGGTACATCTTCAACAAGGCAGTCCCAACCTCTCCCTCTCCACGTAGATGATACGCCAATCTACACAGTTGTCGAGCACTGTGCTCTCCTCTTTCCAAGTGTGGTGGCGTCACGATCTCCTTATGAAGATGCTTTCCGATCCTTGCTTTCAAACCACCAACTTCGATTCTCAAACACTCCGTGATAGCTTCCACTTGCGCTGCTCTCTCATTAGCTGCTTTTGCTTGTATCTGAACGCAAATCATTCATATGCCTTCTTTTCATTATCCAACACTAACCGCAATTATCCCCACACTTGTTCGACGATTTCTTGCCGGCCTTCCGACCGATCTCTTTTCCGTTGACCGTTTCGTCGGAGTTGTACCGACAGATGACGACATGCGAATGAAAAGCAATAGAAGATAACAATGCGGTTCCGCCAATGGATGGTATCGTTGACAATATAGTTTTCGTACCTGCAAACATATATAATTCACATGCACAGAAGGTTTGACCACGCCCATTTTAATATTTCTATTTTCAGCTTGTGAAGTGTTTCAGCAGTTTTCTGTGGACATCTTTTCTAACTTTTTCCGAATAAATAGCCGACTTCATCGTCAATAACTATACAAAAGTTTAAAAAAACTCTGCGGTTTTCGTGCTTTATTCAAATTTTGTATAGTTATCGATGAAAATCGAATTTTATTTGAAAGAAAAAAGAACAATTTTTATGCTACTTCTGCTTGAAATCCCAGCTTCAAACACCAACAGCACTATCGCTGATAGGGTGGGAAAGTGCGCCCTAATGAGAAACGCATTTCGCTGCCTGGCCTAATTCAAAAAGTTGAATACTCAGCTCAGGCAGCTAAATTTCTCATCGAGGCGCATTTTCCTGATTTTGTCAGTTCACAATTTTTCAGCTGCGACACAATTTTTTCAAAATTTGAAACACTTTTTTTTAGATTCAAAACAATTTCAAAAAAACATTTTTTTTATTCGAAAATAATTTAATTTTATTCATAGGCGAGATCATAAAAATCACAGTGAGAAACGAAATTGACATGCATGCAGAATGAGATTTTGGCACAATACTTTTTGATAAAAAATAAATTCAAAAATAAAATCCTAAAAATTGATAGATTTTCTCATATCCTCCAACACCAGTTCGGTCATTTTCCGAGCCGATTTCATGATGACGTCATCAGTGTCTTCTGGAGACTTTTTATCAATATTCAAATTGATTTTTTTAGCGGGCTTTTGATATCTTTCCCGCGCTTTCAGTAAATTATCAGGTAACAGATATCCACGTGTTTTTGGAATAATTGACGTGGCAATTCCACCAGGTGGATGGGGTCTTCTGAATCTTTTATTGATGACGTCAACGTCTTCTGAATTCTGTTCACGTCTTCTGATTGTTTGTTGAATTGACGACGCCATTCTATGTTGGCTTCTAGTCCGGATACCATAGGGTTCTTGAGGGGGCGGAGTCTTTTGACGCAAAGTAGGCGGAGCTTGTTTTGTCGCAGCTTTTTTCAAATTTTCCACAATTTTCTCTGCTTCAGCGGCAATTTTCAAATTGAATTCATTCGCCGAATTTTCCAAATTTCTTCCCACATTTTTCATTATTTTTCGCGAATTTTTGGAGCGAAAAGTGCCAGAAAAGCGCTGAATTTCTTGTGCAATTGTGTAGAAAAGACGGCAAAATTGATGAATGACAGGCAGGAGACCGCGGATTTCCAGGGAGGGTTGACTGGAAATTTTTTTTGAAATTTTGAAAAAAAATTTTAGTGATTATTTTTTGGTGGCCGAGGTCGGGTGGCTTAGAAATCCAAAATTCGGCTATCAACAGCAAAAATTCGAGATCGGAGGGCCAAGACCCTTCGAATGAGTATAATCATGACCAGGTTCGGAGCACGGCCTCCTGCGGCATCAAATTTTCGGCGAAGAAAGGGAGGCGGCAGACAAAAACACTCTCTCACTCTCTCGCCCGTGCAGATAGAGCGCGCTTGCTTCTCAATCTTTCTGAAGGCGTCACGGGCTTCTGAACAAAAATTTCAAAAAACTGTTCCCATAGAGTTTTAGAAAATTAAAAGACGATTATTTTAAGCTTTAGTTTGAGTAAATTGGATGAAAAATGAGGGAGGAGTTTCAAAAACAAGTTTTCAGTTGAAGATTACGGTAGTTTTGAGCTTTTTTCTATTTTACAGAAAAATGGGGAATTTTTTCAAAATTTCAAGCTCATAAAAAGTTTCTAATTTTTGTTGCGGAACTTTTAAGCTATTGCTCGTGAAATTTGATTGAAAATTGAAAGACTAGTTTCCATTTTTCTGAATTCGAATGTATCAGATTTCGTGTTCATGTTCATATCGGCTGAGAACAGTGAGACTGTATTGTTTTTTTTTTGTTATAACTCATTAGTTTGAGTTTAAAGGATTACTGAGAAAGCAAATTAAGCTCAAAAAACTAGATTATAGCTAATTTCTTCGAAGTTACATGTCTCAGTGATAGAGTCGCATTAGAAGAGCATCACAAGTCGTGACTAGACGAAGAAAAGAACCTTTCTAAACATGCGAAACATAAATTTTGTAGAAGATCACTATTCAATCATTGTAAAATCAATGACTTAGAGCAGAAATTTTCATTTTCTTGAGTCAGAATTACAATGCCTTAAATTTTAGTATAGTGCAAACTTCTACCGCTTGCCTTTCTCGAGTTCATATATGTTTTGTGTATTTTCTTTTTTTGTCAACGTAGATCGAAGATAAAACTATAATTCTGTTAATTTTTAGCCATTTTTATGTTACAGTTCTTTCAATTCAGCTGTTAATAGATCGCTTTCCAGTTGCTAGCGCGGCACTGTGGAGAGAGTGAGGAGGGTGCTAGAGAACGAGAGTGCCGCGACCGAAAATTTGATGCCGCAGGAGGCCGTGTCGGAGCATTCTGAGAAATAGCCTAGGTTGGGATTTCTAGTCCACCAGTTTAAGTTTTCTAGGCCATCCTAGACACATTTTTTAGCAAAACATACCCTTGAAACTTCTTTCCAAATCTGTTCAAGTCTTCCTTCATTCTGCGACAAGCCTTTGCAATTCTGAAAAATTTTCAAAAATAATTTTTTCCCGCCAAATCGATTTTCAAAAAACTCACGATTCTCCGATATCTTTCCGTTTTTCCCGATCTTCCATCACTAAATTTTTCAATTTTTCGACTTTTTGTCCGGTATCATAGAGGAAATTGGCGTCTCTATTAGGTCCTTGATTTGGAGATAGGAAGCAGTGTCGAGGGTCTACTGAAAAAAAAATCGAAATTGTTGGAGATGCAAGCGTGCTCTAGTGGACAGAAAAGGACGGGAAAACATCAAAAAAGAAAATTATTTTTTGAAACTTTTCCAACTTTTTTTTTCAAATTTTTATTGTTCAGTAGAGCGAACTTACCATTATCCTCAAACACTTCAATAACATATTGAATATTATTTGTTAATTCCAGTACTGCTGTCTGTATTGTGGTGATGGCAGGGTCCAGTGGTTTGTTGATATTAGATGAAGAAGAAGATGTGGACGGTTTCTGTAAATGTGGTAATTGAAATTTTCAGCTTTACAAGTGCAGGAATTGTCGAAAAAATCGAATTTTTTCCTGGCCTAGAAATTTCAATTTGGTGGCCTAGAAAACCAAATCTAGGCCATGCAACTTAAATATTTGGAATCAACTTGCTAAGGGCTTTCAAATGAGTATATGCAGGAAAAGAATTGGGAAGAATTTTTTAGTGGCCTAGTTTCGGAATTCTAGGCCACAAACCTGAAAACTAAAATGATGCGAATCCATACTCATTAACAAGGTCTTGGCGTGCTCACACGAGTTTCCAGCGAGGGTAGGAAAGCGCGCTCTAATGATAAATTGATAATTTCGCTGCGTACCTCAATTTCATGCGAACTTTTTCTGGGAACTCGCGTGCTTGCTGGTTCTAAGTTTTTAGGTTTGATGACTGAGCTTTGGGTTTCTATTCCACGTGGGACAATTTTCTAGGCCACCCTTTTCCGGCATTCTGAGCTTTTTTTCTCCGAATTTCTCACCCTAACATCTTCCAGATCCTCTTTATCCAAGTTTTTCTTCACTTCCGTCTGCCATTTTTCGATAAATTGTTGACTTGAGAGCAAGTATTTGATAACCTGTTGGGACGCTAATTCTAGTGCTACATCTTCGTCCATAATCTGAAAAAAATGGGGGAAAAAAAATGACAGATGACGGAAAAATAGGCAAAAAAGGAATGAGAAAACGGAAATTTACCGTTCTGGAGAGAGATTTTTTTAATTCAAAAAATAAAATGCAAATAATTTATCATAAAAAGTGAAAATAAATATATATATATCACAGGGAAAAAATCACAAGACTTATTCAATTTTCTCTTCTTCCGTCTTTTCCTCTTCCTCCTCATCATCCTCTTTTTTCATAGCTCTCGGCAAAAAATCCAAATCGGGCCACGTGGAACAAAAGATTTTTCGGCACTGCAAAAAAATGGGCGTGGCTTAGTCTTTACTGAGAAATCAATTTTTTACCTCTTCAATAACACTAGAATAATGAATTCTGGCATCAACGGGCGGTGCGACGACAACATTTTCTCCCATAACTTTCGGCTCAAATTTCATCGAATTCACTTGGAAGCTCATTTTCCAATATGGCAAAATTTCATTTTCCGCAAATATTTTCTCCACAATTTGCTCGATTTTTGTCTCTTTGTCTTCTTGGGTGCCAGTTGCGTGGACGAGGACTGCAAAAAAAAATCAGAATTTTTTTTTCGAAAAGTTAGTTTCTGAATATCCTTTTCTCAAAAATTTCTGTATTATGTAACACAAAACGCTTCTCGCTGGTAATCAACAGCGATTTGACTCAAAATTAGACAATTTTTCTCAAAAAGACGAATCCGGCATGTTTTATTTATGGCCTAGAAATCCGCTTCTAGTGGCCTAGAAATCTCAAACTCGGAAACCTAATTCAGCTTTTTGAAATCAACTCGTCAAGACCTTTCAAATGAGTATCATCATGACTAGTCTAGCTAAATTATGAAATCCGGGTTAGAGACGCAGGCACTCTTGTTTCTCTGCGCTCGAACTCAAAATTTCAAAATTCTACGAATGGAGCCTTGATTATACTCATTTGAAAGGTTTTGGCGAGCTGATTCGGAATATCCTAGTTTGGTGGCCTAGTTTTAGGCTTCTAGGCCACTATGATCGTTTTCTCGTCTCTGCTGATGTTGCTGCCAAAACCTTTGCAAGCCCAATCCAACTATTCATGATCCGATTTCGTGTTTCTCGGTTAAAAAAACTCACAATGTCCTTTAGGTGCCGTACACGCCTCAAAACCCGCTTCGACAACTCTTGAAATTTGAGCATCAGGTCGAAGAGCAGCCAAATTCAACAGTGTAATCTGCTCTTTTTCTGTCTCTTTTATGGATTTATCCGTCGCAAAAACGATTCGATCAATGGATTCGGACTTTTGAATTGGGACATCTTCTGGAACAAATCTGGAGGACATGATGACGTGACGACAATTGATACGTTCGTTGTTTGCGATGATGGCCGTGATTCTGCAGAAATTTTTTTTAATAAAAATCGCATTTTGGGCCTAAAAATGTCGGAAAAAAGCGTACTTTCCCTCGTGATCCTTGACCATTGCCTGAACAGGTCTTCCCAAACAATAAAGACTTCCAAAAACGGCGGCAAGACGACAAAAACATTGAGAAAGTTCTCCACATCCATAGAGTGGGAAAAGGAATGGAGACGGTCCGTAGAAACCGACTGAATCCATGAATTCACAGCACGCCGTCATTCCCTGAAAAAAAAGAATTTCAGAGTTGTGGCCTAGAAATCGCAGACTGGTGGCCTAGGAACCCGGACTAGACCATGAAACTGAGATATTCGGAATCAGCTTGTCAGGGGCTTTCAAATGTGTATAATCATGCCTAGATTTTGATGGCCTAGAAATCCAAAGCTAGGCCACCAAATTCTTTTTACGCAAACCTTGTTATGACTATACCCATATGAAAGCTATTAGTGTGCTGAATTGCGTTTTCTAGGTTTGGCAGCCAAATTTTGATTTTTTAGGCGACGCGGTGAAAAATTAGGCCACCAAACTACTTTTCTCAGTACTAGTCATGATTATACTCATTTCAAAGGTCTCGACTAGCTCATTTTGGCGACCTAGTTTTCAGATTCTAGGTCACTTTCAGCCAAATGAGATAGCTTACACTCAACGCAGTGGGATTTGTCTCCAAAATCCCGATAGTATGAATAATAACAGTCTGAAGTGTTTCCGAGAATCCCATTCCTCCCAAATATTCTGAAAATGGCTTTTCCACGTGGTCTCCAAGAATCTCAAGTCTTTCTTCGGGGCTCCGAGTGCTCCATTGTGTACAGTGTTTGATGAATTCCATTAGGCCTCGTTTTTCCATTAATCTGGAAGAAAAATTTGAAAAATTCACATCTTGAAATGGAAAAACTTTTTGTTTGTCAACCGAAGAATCTCAAATAAAGATGACAAAACTTACGACAAAACTTTGCTCTGAAAAATTTCTCCTTTACTGCAAGGCACTGGATTCAGTGTGATTTGACCATTTTCAGCGGTTTCAGTTGGGCATAATTGACGATTGACCAGCTTGAATTCGGCATAATTTGATACTTGTGAATCACATAGGGTTCGGACCTGGAAATGAGGGAACATTTTAAGATATGGTGGCCTTTAAATCCAGAATTTAGCCATGAACTTTAGATATTCGGAATAAGCTCGTCGAGAGCTTTCAAATGAGTGTAATCATGACTAGTGCAGCCTAATTTTGAAGGTTAGGCTAGTGACGCAGGCACTATCGTTTCTCTGGGCTCTAACCCGGAATTTCAAAATTCAGCTAGACTAGGCAAGATTATACTAATTCGAACCGTTTTAACTTGCTGATTTTGTAAATATAGGTTTGATGGCCGAGGTTTGAATATCTAGGCCACCAGGTTCTTATTTCTCGGCCATCGTTCAGTGAGGTTTTTTTTTCATGTTCCGTTTGGTAGAAATGAAACTGTTAAAACTCGAAAATTCAAAAAAAAAATTTTTTTGGAAATACGATTTTTCAAAGCTTCGATTATTTTCGATTTCTGATGCATTTTCACAACAAATTCTCCATTTTTACAGCTGAATTTTTCAATGAGAAAAAAATTTTTAAGTTTTTCCCCCACTATTCCCTTACCATTTCTCCTTTGGAAAGCAACACTTTTGGTAGAATATCAATAGAGAATCGTCTCATTTGTCCCAATTCTTCCAATTTTTCCTTCATTGATTTCTCGTCTTCTTCACGTGGAATCCATGTCATTTGAATATCATCTATCACTTTTCGATCGCCTAATTCCACTAGTTTTTCGATGTCTGGATTCAAAAGTTCCGAGATTTTGGAGATTTCTTCTGGAGTCAGTTTTGTTGCCTGAAAATAAAGAAGCGTAGACTTTTTCACTGAAATTTTCGCAAAAATCTGAAAATTTGAAAAAAAAATTTTTGATAAAAATCGGAAAAGTTCAGACTTTTTTTTGAAAAATTGAAATCTCGATCTTTTTTCAATTTCCCACCTTATTTTCCGCCACCTCGTGTACCATAGACATTGTGAATGAAGACCAGTCGCCACCATAGTACTCGTTTCTGTAAAAACAACATTTTTTCCCATAAAACCATTTTTTGACGCTTCGAAAATTATCTACCTAAAGAGGATCTTCAAAGCTGTGAATCCCATTCTTTCGCTGTATAATCTTTTTCTTCTCTTACCTATCCAAGTGAAGTACGGAGAGTCCGGCTCTGGAACAAGCCGAGGCTAGAATCGCTTCGGGTAATCCGGTGCCCAGCACCACTACATCCACGTTTTCCGGCAATTTTTCGTCCATTTTTGATATGAAAAACCTAGGAAACTGAGAGATTTTTAGAAATCAATCGAAAAGTTTGAGTGATGGTCTAGGAATCCTTAACTGGTGGCCTAGAAATCGAAAATTCGGTCATAGAAAATATATTTTTGAGTTCAGTTCGATAAGACCTTTCAAATGAATATAAACACGACTGGGTTTCAAAATTTTGATGGCCTAGAAATCGAAAATTAGGTCGCTAAAATTTCCCGAACCTAGCCATAATTATACTCATTTTGAAGACTTCTTCGAGCTAAATCCAAACATTCTTTTTTTTCATTTTATTTTAACTTCGGGTTTCTAGGTCACCTGGCCGTAATTCTGGGAGAGCTCACTCAAAGTATAAGGAAGGCTCTAAAACCTCAAAACTAAATCCAAAAAAACACAGAAAAAATAGGGATGTTTATACAATTAATAATAAAAAGAATGAATTAGATGGTTTTTTTCTTCTGGCACTCTGAAAGACACTGTAATAATCATAAGGAGGACGGTACGGAAGAGAGGAAGGCACACACGGGGAATTCTAACTATGACCTAGAAAAACAGAAAATTTGAATAGAAAAGGCGGAAAAAAAATGAATGAGATACCAGTGAAAATTGGAGATGGAAAAGGAAAAAATGTTATTTTAGGAAAAAAAGTTAGCTAGAAGTGACAAAAATCAACGAAAAAAAAAGAATTTAAGGTGAAAAACATTGCTGCAAATGGCTAATTTTCAGTCAAAAATTAGTTAAAAACGTCTATTTATTCACACGCAGTCTATTACAAAAATTTATCGCTCATAGAGTCGATGTGGTCGGACACGCTCGTAGAATAGCATATAGCTTTGGCATGAGGCGACAGTGGCGTAGCCGACACGATTTACCTGAAAAACAGAGAGATTTTTTTGGGGTCAAATAAGGTGAAAGGGGCTGAATTAGAAAATAGCTGAAACAATGGACATTTTCTTAGAAGGAAAATGTTTTTTAAAAGAGACATTTTTGATTGCAATCTAGCAGAAAAATGTGGGAAAACTCATCATTTTGTCGAGTTGAAATTTGAAAAAAAATGAAGCGACTCTAGGTTGAAATTACCGGAAATACAGCTCTGAGAATAGGGAGCTTATGGCATGAGAAAACTATTTTCCAGTAGATCTTAAGGGAAAATTGACACATTTCAATGGAAAAAAAAAACGTAAGAATAGTCAGAGTTCTCCCTTTAACCCATAGTATGAAGCTCTCAGGCGTTTGAAAAAAAAGAAACTATAAAACATTGAGCACAATTATAACTTTTTATGAGGAGTTGAGGATTTTTAGATAAAATAAGGTGGAAAACATTTAGAAATGGTGTATTTTTCTCTTTTTTTTTCGCAAAACTAAATGTTCAGAGATAAAGATATAGGAAAGCGAGCTCGACTAGCCAGAAAACTAAAATGATGAAGGACGGAAGGGTTGATCATGATCTATGCTTTTTTTTCAGGTTTTGTGGAAGACTGTGATTTTTTTGTAAAACATCACAGATAATGTAACCTCTTTCAATTTTTGTTGGAAAGCCGTTTCTCCAAGCTGAAAAAAAGCAGAAAAACCGCTAAATATGAAGCTAAGACAATGCGCGGATATTAACAACGATGAAAAGCGGCTGGTGAAATGAGAAAGAGAAGAGGTAAAAAGCGCAACCAATTCCCTCTTCTTCTACCCCCGAAAACAACACCGATATCTGCGGGAGGGAAATAGGAGAAGAATGAGAAGGGGGGTAATTATAAATATGCACATAGGGGACTCTCACCACATATAAATTGGTATCTAGCGATGAAAAAGGAGGGAGGAGGGAAGGAGGAGAAGGGAACATACAACAAACAGATGGTTGTTGATGAGATTATTATGACTAGAGGTGCTCAACAGAAAAAGCGGAGAGGATGGATGACAGGAAATTGGAAAGGTATCGCTATGGAGATGGGCTAGAAGAGATGGATTGTTTACTGTGGTTCTTGGTAAGAAGTTATACGTGAGTTTATGATGATCTCTGTGTAAAGTCAACACTAGCTAGGCTCCTACTCTGCCAGCTCCCATTACATTCAGGCAAAATTTAAGAAAACAAAGAGAAAAGTAAGAAAGCAATCGTTTTCATCACTGTTGGAAAGTCCAGAAAGCCAAGTTGCATAGAGATTGGTATACCAATAGCAGACAGGTTTACCAAGGAGATCATCCGAATGTGAAGACAACAAAAGCTTAGAATCATTACTCAGAAGTACTTCTGCCACAAAAGATGAGGTCAGGCTACTAAGGTAACAATCACTATGGAGACGAAAGATACTGTTAAATGAAGTGATGAAAAGCCAACTAGAAGTGTGCCTTTCTGGTTCATTTTAGCAAATTTTTATAAATTCTCGAAGTTGTAACAAATTCACTAAAAAACGGTCTGTTTTATGACGCGACAAATGGCCATCAGTCAACTAAAACTTGCGAAATCTGAGGTGAATCATCCAACTTGAAAAAAACTAGCAACATCGGAATTCCTATGATTTCAGATAAGCTTTTTTCAAGTTTTTAGATGACGATTAGGTTGGTATAACAATACGGTTGAAGTTCCAATAATTTTCTTGTTTTCAGCCACATTCGTCTCCTCAAAAACACTGAAATTTTCTGTCTTACCTGTGCATCACTGGTATAAAACCACGAGTGATGATTGGGAGCCGATGCTCGTCGATAGGTGACAAAATGTCCCGAGTATGGACCACCACGATGCTCACTGACTGCTCTCAATTGATATGCGTACTTTTGGGCTTCACGTCTTTCAGCCACAAATGAGCCGCCGCTGAAAATCAACTTTCGTCATGAAAATGATAAAACTTGGAAGTCTTTGATTCATAAAGGTTCTAGATCTGCAAATTTCAGCTTGGAAACTATGGTTTTTGAGCCGATTTTTGGCAGAAAAAACTCACTCAATCATGGCATAATTTGGTCCTAATTCTCCATATGCATGACGTTGTGATGGATGAATTGGTGAGCTTCTTGATCTTGTCTCTTCGGCTCCACCAACGACACGAGACGTTCCATCGGGCAGTTGCCACATGTTATTCGAGTCGTCGTAGGCTTTCTGGAATATGGAAAATTGAGGGTTTGGTGGCCTAGAAATCCAGGGTAAGGCCGTCAAGTTTAGGGGTTTGCGAACGTTGAGTTGCTTTTTGAGAGAATTTTCGAGTCATTTTCAAGGAATCTCGATCAACTTTTTCCATTATTATAGAAATTTTTTTTTTGAAAAACAGTGTTTTTTTTTGTGCTACCCTTTATCAGAACCGGACGAATCTGAACTGATCGGTTAAGGACTGGAACTGCCCCGGAAAGAACTTTTCAAAACTTTTCACATCTTGCAGGCTATTGCGGTAAGTTATGTCAGTTCCCATCCGGGATTTCTGGTAAGGTACAGTTCTGATTTGTCCGATTCTGATTCGTCCAGTTCTGATTAAGGATAGCACTGTTTCTCCTGGGTTTTCTACGATTTTTTGACGATTTCAACTGGATTTTTCTGACTTTAAAGGCTTTGAAAAAGGGAAAATATGAGTTCTTCTTCGGTTTTCACCAAATTCTGCATTAAAAAAAGCTCTGAAAATCGGTCAGAATCATCTTGTTCTGAAACCTTTATTTGAGTTTTTCGAGCAGTTTTTTTCCCACTTTTCCACCTTTTTCTTTTTTTTAAAGCTTATTTTTTACCTGATTAATCTTGGGATTTTTTCTAAAACAGACGTCCTGAAGTGACAAACATTCTCCAAAATAGACATGTTCCGATAGTTTCATACTTCCATTCGGCAACATTCCAACCCTTTCGATTCTTATCATCAGTGTCTGTGGAAGCTTAACAATCCCGTGTTTCTTCAAAAATCCCTGTTGTTTTCTATCGGCTGCTTTACACTTATCACACGTGGCATCTCGAATGATTTCAGAGCAAAAATAACGGCGAAGAAGGGCTTCTGTGTTGGTTGATGTACCCATTTGAGAGTTGGGAATAGTGAGGGTTAACACGGTGAATGACTCGTATTTTACTGTCTGAAAAATGGGATTTTAAAAGGGAGAGACTAGTGCTTTTTTATAAAGGAATAATCGAAAATTGGATTTTTGCAACAGAAAATGCTGAAAATGACAAAGAACAATTCAAAGAAGGGGTTTTTTGTCTTCAAAAACCAGCAAATTTCGACATTTCCCTCCTCGAAATTCAATAAAAACTCACTCTATATCCACAGAGTGTATTACAACATCTGTATTCTGTAGCGGTCAATCCAACACATGGAGAACGAAGACTCGCATCGATGCGGGCCATTGAGGCGACTCTGAAGTGATGAAAAATTGATATTTTTTGACCTGAATTTGGCTGTAAAGACCAAAATTGACTAGAAAGGAATGTGTTGTGTCACTGATTCGATAAAGGTTCTCTTAATAAAATAAGTTTTTCAAAGCTGTGTTATGAACTAAAATGTTGGTTCTTTCAGCAAGATCGTGTTTTTTCTAGTCTGTTTCAGAGGTACTTCTCCAGCCAGATTGATGGCCTGGAATCCAAGTGGTGGTTTTTAGGTCAAACTGCGGTATATTATCAACCACGTAGCGCTCTTTTTGGGTAACTTTTTAATGAAATGAAAACTTGAACTATTATTCGAATGAAGGCCTAAAAACTTTTCTGCTGACCTGGGGATGCAAAACTAATAGTAAGCCATCAAAACCTTCTCTACGAAGCCAAAAATTTTCGGCTCTACTGGAGAAGACAGGTCCCGTGGAGGCAGAAAGGTCCAAAGGTCCCATAGAACTGAAGATACAAGAGTGCTTATCTAATGTTATTTTGAACATTTCTGTAGCTTCCAGACTTCTTTTTTTGAGGTGATAACTCATCCCGCCAACATCTACCATGTCACAATTTTCAATAAAGCTACATGTTTGAACATTCGTACATTTAACTTTAAAATCAGTTATTAGGCCTGGATATCGTCTGAAATAGAGTAAACGTCTTGCTTCTTACTACTTTGTGTGTGTTTTTCAGAATTTTTTTTCACAAACTAGAATTTTAGTTAGCTATATGGAAAACTAGCAGGACCTTACATGAGTACTTCAGCAATTTCAGTTCTATGGGACCTTTTTGCCCGCACGGGACCCATTTTTTCCAGTAGAGCCAAATTTTCTTTAAACTCATGAATATACCTCTGAAAACTGAGTAATTTCCTTGTAATCGATGGAGTATTTCCATTTCCACCCAAACTTCCGGTAGTACTCTCATCTGAACTACTATCCTCCCGACAATTCTCAATCGATTGATTCATTAATACTTTTCGTGACATTTTCAGCTCATCCTCCCAAGTGGTTACAAATACATTGAATAATTCATAGAGATCATGTTCAACACCAATTGTGATACTCCATCCATGCGCCTTTAAACTATCAACAATCGATTGGGCTGTTAGGGTGGCACCGTTTGATTCAGTGAGAAGGGACAGAAGATTCCCGAGATGATCCACGAAGCCTCCTGGAAAAATACCGTTTTAATGGTGGATTTCTAGGCCACGAAACTGAAAATAGGCATGATTCTACTTATTGGAACTGTCTTGACGAGCTAAATTAGATCGAATTGGTGGCCGAGTTTCCAGTTTCTAGGCCATGAAACTGTGAACTTCAAATAGTCATTGCGATTTTCCTGTCGTCTCAAACTGAATTTGGGTTCCTAGGCCACCAAACCTTTGAAACTGAGGCCTCGGGTATACTCATTTGAGAGGCCTCGACAAGGTATATGCGATGGGACAGGTTCGGTGGCCGACTTTTGTATTTGTAGGCCATTTCTCGGTTTTTTTCTCACCTGGAACCGGTTTCAATGACTTCAACCATCCAACGAACGATGGACAACTGGCGAGTCCCTGAAGAAGAGCATTCATATAACAAGTGTTGCCCTGGTTCACTAATCCGGGCGGTTGTTGACTTGTGGAAGCTGAAAATAGAATTTTTAAGTATATTTTCGGCATAAATTGGGCGTTTTCATGTTTAAAATTAAGTTTCTGAGTGAATTTTTAGAGGCTTTTTGAAATGGGGAGTTTCCGGCCAAAAATTCAAAATGTTTGGAAAAATTTTGAGCTGCTTCTTGACATTTGTTCGTTTTTTTGCCATTTCTCTTTCGAATAATAAGATTTTTGTGGTTTTCAACTTATAAAAACTCAATTCTCTCGGAAAAAATCAAAACTTTTTGCATTTTCTAATTCATCGGTTTCTAACGAAAATTTCAATTTTCGGGGTTTATTTTTCACTGTTTCCATATTTTTCTACTTGAATTTTCCTTTTTCATTCAAAAAATGCACCTTCTGTTTCATTTCTGCTTGTCAAATAGGCATAAGTCACCGCTGCAGCGAGTGTTCCACCAATCAACGTTCCGGCCACAATCGTCTGCAATTTTATCGATTTTTTCATCATTTTTTATCAATTTTTTATTTAAAATTATGATTTTTCACTCTAGAAAGCCTTACTTGTGGCGAATATCCCCTCAAATCCATGGTGAATGGAACAAGGAACGAGATAAGCGCAGCACAGACGCTTAGCAAGAAAGCGCGGGCATCGACGTCGGGTGGAATTATTCTGCAAATCGAATTTTAATTTTTTGTTATTTTTTTCTCAAAATTTTAGTCAGAAAATGGTGATTTTTGAGCTGAAAATGATGAAATTTGCTCCAGGCACAATAGTCGTCAAATTAAATGCAAAGTGTGCACTCTGGCGTGAAAGTGTTTGCGTACCGATATTTCGAATAAAAAAGCTTCGAAAGTTGAATTCATTGTTTTTTCGTTGTTTTTTCCACTTAGAATTCTTCAAATTCCTTCAATTTTTTTTTTCAATTTTTCCAGCAAAAAATGAACAATTTAGTGGATTATGGACCAGATAGTGATGAAGAGTCGCCGAGACGCAGATCGAGTGAAGGTTTGTTATCAAATTTTGGAATTGTTTTCAAAAAAACTTTCAGGACAAAGTACAGCGCAAAAGTTCAGAGAACACCAAGAAAAATTGAAGGAGGAGCGTCGAAAACGAAGAAGTTCTGAAGTTTTTGGAGGTATTTTTGACAAAATTTTTTTTCAAAAATTAATTTCCGAGAAGATTCAGATGACGATGACGATGATGCGCCAATGGATATCAGTGAGCCACCGGCTCCGAAACGTCACGATGATCATTCTCCAACGCCGGCGGCTTTTAGAACACCTCAGATTGGAATTCCACACGTAAGAAAATGAAGAAAACGGGGAAAATTTTTATAAAAATGCGGCTAAATTTAAAAAAATTGCCCCGAAGATAATACTTTTAGAAAGAAAATTGCATGCATTTTCATATATGGCTTGAAAAATGCTGGAAAAGTGGTATTTTTCCGATAAAATTATCAAAAATTTTCGGTTTTTTGACGGTGCCTTTGTGCTCATTTTCTCACTGCGAAAACGGCCAATATAGACGAAAAAGATGCTGGTTTCACGCATCAAAACTATGTAATTTGCCTTTTTTTGACCTGATATTCGAAAAAAAAACTCCCATTTAGACTCGATCCGACAGCAATACATAGCTAATTCCTTCGAAAAATGCACGAGAAACTACCAAAAATTCACACTTCAAAGGGCAAAAAAATCACTTTTTTCCCTATAAAAACCCACTAAAAATCCCCTTTTCATTCTCTAATTTCCATTTTTCAGGCCGCCTCCACCACCTCCCTCGTCTCATATTCTGGAGATGGAGACGATGACGACGACTCATCAGAACTTCCGAAATTGCCCGGATTCAATCAATCATCTGATCTCGCAGAGCCCGCCCCTCCGATGCGTCAATCGAGAGATGAATTGGATGAATATGAGGAACAAAAACTGATAGATGCAGCGATTCGAGAGGGAAATGAGGCAATTATGAGAATGAATAGAGAAGAAGGATCATCACCAACTGATACTCCTGGACATGATTCTGTTGTTGATTCACCGTTTTCTGGAGAGGTTTTGGATGGAAGTAAGTGCCAGGAAAAAAAACAAAAAATCGAGATTTTGTGTAGCTTTTTGAGCTTCAGACGTTCGAGTTTTTCGTTAGGAAAATGGTTGAAATCGGAGAAATTCTAGCATTTTCTCATGAAATCCAAGTTTTGCAATTTTTTTTCGAGCAAATGCGGATTTCTAAACAAAGACCAGTTATCAACAAGAATTCCCAGAAACTTCAACCGTTTTCATCATTCACAAGAGCAGTAGTTCCTCCGTTTTCGGCAAAGAATATCTCCATTCTTCTCTCTCTTTAGTCTTGAAAGCGACTATTTTCCAGCTTCCAACTGCGAAAAATTAAAATGGCCGCTGCTGAAATAGTGCGGAACAAGCTGAAAAATTGCAGAAAAACAATATTTTTTATCGGAAAAAGTGCATTTTTAATCAGAAACCTGACTTGTGATGCCTGTTTGTTTTAGTTTTTCCCTAATTCGGAAGCTTTTCCAATGAATTCCGTGTGAAGAAGCACCTCAACTTTCTAAATTTTTTTTTCTGAACACTATTCAGTAGCATTCGTTTAAAAGCAGCTGAAAAAGCAACAAAAAGTTTGCTTTCGATCAAAACTGCCTGAAAAAATCGTTTTTTTTTTGCTTTCCAGTCTATTTATCTCATTTTCATAATATCAAAAAGCTCGGCTCGGTCCTTCAAAATCTTGTTTTCACCAAAAAAAACCACTGAAAATAACCTGATATTTGACAGTTATCCTCACTTCTACCCGTCAAAACAAGTAAAAAATTACCTCTGCACACTAAAATCCCCCATTTTTCCAGCTCCATCGCACAACTCTGCTCCACCGGACACTCCAGACGAGCGCGAAATTCGAATTCCGCCTGCACCGGACGTTGAAGTGAATCCAAAGTTGGCTCAAGTCTTCGAGAATGCTTTCCGTCAAAAAGCACAAGGAGTTGATTTAAATCAACAAATTCAAGGAAATTCAAAATATAATAATCCAATGATATACACAACATTCATCGAAACATTCAATATTGATGAAAAGGGAACGAATTTCGCAAAAAATATCTTTGATCCACACGTTTTTCCCGATAATTGCTTCTATGATGCTATTGGAGAGGAGCAACGAAAAGCACAGGAGCCACCAAAGAAAAAATAATTTATTTATTTCATTTTAGTTTTTTCGCTGATTTTTTATGAAAAAAATGCGTTTTTATTCAGAAATTTTTTGAAATTGATGATAGAAATTTTTAAAAAAATTCACACGAAAATTTCTCAATAGAGCGCACTTTCTTCTTTCCAGTCCCATTTTTCCAACCAAAAATTTTCCATCAATATCTCATTTTTTCTCTCTTTTTCTCCCAGCCCAATGCCATTTACTGTACTGTATCTTTTCATATTTTTCTTTTTTATCAATTCGGTTATTTCTTTTTTGATCAAAATGAACATCTGGTCCGTTGTACTTTTTCTTGTCTTCAAAATTTTTATTTAGCAAAACAAAAGTTGAAAATTCAATTATTTTATACTTGTTTTTTTTTTCATTTTTTTGGCAACTTTCGGCTTTTTTTGAAAAATTCAAAATGTTCGAAAAAATTTTGTTTCAATTTTACCAAAAAGAAAATTTCCAAAAAAAAATCAGTCAGTAAAAAAAGAAAAATTCAAAAATTCCGTGAAAAAAAAATCTGAAAAATGTGAACTTATATTTTCAAATTCTGAAAGCATCGTTTGATTTTTTTGAATTTTTTTTTCTCAAAATCTCTACCAAGAAATCTTCCAAAGTTTCGAAAAAAGTTTCTTTTTGCCTCCCTTTCTCTAATTTCCGTCAATTTCTCCCAAGAATTTTCAAATTCTCACCACAATATTCCCCACATTTTCAGCCAACTTCAATCCCAATCATGTCCTCCTTCTCCTCCTCCCACAAATATCATCCAGGCCACGGCCACAATCAACCCGGACCGTCTTCTCGTCGTGGATTCGCACGTCCAGATGATTCCGCTGATGCTCCAAGAACTGGACCACTTATTTTAGAGGAGAAAAGCACTGAAAATAGTGGAGCCACTCCGGTGGAGGATCAGTTGAAAGTGCATAATAATCCATATGCATCATTGAATATCCAACAACAACGGATTAGATTGCCTATTTTTAAGGTAAACATTTGAAAAAAAAAACCTTTTTTGAGTTGAAATTCTAAATTTTCAACGAAACATCTACAAATCCAAAACTAACATGTATTACTTCCAAAGTGTCACCCCTGGAATCCATCGGGTCTAGGTGCAAAAGTTAGACCCCCCAAAGGGTAGATCTTTGGCGGAGTTCATTTTTTGAAAAGCGGCCTATTTCCAGATTTATTGGTTTTTTTCAGTTTTTCAAAAATTTTGGGTTTTTTGACCGTAACTCGGTTAAATTTAAAGATTTTGACAAATTTAAAAAACGAAAATGTAGAACAAAATGAGATCATGTTTTTTGCTCAATTGACCGTTTGAGCCAGAAAACGATAAAAGGACCAAAACGGACCCCAAAGCAGAATCGAAAAAATGAGCGATGATTCGTTTTTTTTTAATTGCGCTCATTCGATTCAGCATGAAAAATTAGGCAGAACCTCACTTTCACTTTTTCCAAGTTATTGTCATTTTCGAAAGAAAAATTTGATTTTTTAGTTGAAAATGACTTTTTTGACTTGGATTAGTTAGATTTGGTCAACTTTTGATCGATCTAGGGGTTGTTATGTACAAAATATGTTTTTTTCTGGGTGATTTACATCATACTAAGCCGTTTCCCATCAAATTTTTCGAGTTTTGAAAAATAAAATTTTTCAGAAAAAATTTGAAAACTCAATTTGCCAAATTTTTCAAAATTTCAAAACTCGAAAAATTTGATGGGAAACGGCTTGGCATAATGGAAATCACCCAGAAAAAGCGTATTTCGTACACAACAACCCCTAGATCGATCAAAAGTTGACCAAATCTAATTAATCCAAGTCAAAATAGTCATTTTCAGCTAAAAAATCAATTTTTTCTTTCGAAAATGACAATAACTTGGAAAAAGTGAAAGTGAGGTTCTGCCTAATTTTTCATGCTGAATCGAATGAGCGCAATTAAAAAAAAACGAATCATCGCTCATTTTTTCGATTCTGCTTTGGGGTCCATTTTGGTCCTTTTATCGTTTTTTGGCTCAAATAATTAATTGAGCAAAAAATAAGATCTAGTTTAGTTCTACATTTTCGTTTTTTAAATTTGTCAAAATCTTTGAAATTGACTGAGTTACAATCAAAAAACCCAAAATTTTTGAAAAACTGAAAAAAACCAATAAATCTGGAAATAGGCCGCTTTTCAAAAAATGAACTTCGCCAAAGTTCTACCCCTCGGGGGGTCCAGCTTTTGCACCTAGACCCGATGGATTCCAGGGGTGACACTTTGGAAGTAATACATGTAAGCCTTGAAACCTGAATTCAGATACTTTTCGCCGAGGCCTTTCAAATGACTATATTCCTGAATAGGTTTCGAGGTTTTTGGTGGCCTAATTTTTTAATTCAAGGCCACCAAATCTCGCAAAAACAAAATGCTTCTAACCTATTCGTGATTATACTCATTCGAAAGGGGCTTACAAGCTCATTTTAACTAGCTAGGTTGGGAATTCTAGGCCATCAAGTTGAAATTTCTAGGCCATCAATTAAAAAAAAAAGGAAATTTGAAATAGTTCGTTTTGAAAAAGACGATGTTGTCTGACTTTTTTTTTCAAATTTTACGTTTTCAAACATCTAGGTATTCATGGCCTAACTTTTTTCCAGGCCACCATCTCAAAAATACCGAAATTTTCAGAATCGCGGTCACATCCTCTACATGTGCGAACGGTACCGTACTCTTATTATTGTCGGCGAGACGGGATGTGGAAAAAGTACACAAGTACCACAGTTTTTGCTGGAAGCCGGATGGGCATCGGACGGACGCCAAATCGCCATTACACAGCCCAGAAGGGTGGCTGTGGTTACGGTAGGTTTTTGATGGCCTAGATATACAATTTTTTGAAATTAGCTCGCCGAAGGCTTCAAAATGAGTATAAATGGCTGGGGTTTTTCGGTGACTTAGAAATTCGAAACTAGGCCACCAAACTTCTTCCCCCAAGATTATAGTAATTTTGAAGCCGTTGGTTTGCCGATTCCGAATTTTCACTTTTCATGGCCGAGTTTTAAATTTCTAGGCCACCAAATCCTAATTTTCAAAAAAATTTCAGCTTGCCACTCGAGTCGCCGAAGAGAAAGACTGTATTCTGGGTCATGATGTTGGATATACTGTACGATTCGATGATGTGACTGATAAGGATACAAAAGTCAAGTTTATGACTGATGGCTTGTTGTTGAGAGAGCTTCTGGCGGATCCATTGTTATCGAAATATAGGTAAGTTTTAAATATTTTGAAAATTAGATGAAGGTGGCCTAGAAAAACAAAGCTAGGTCATGGAGCTTGAACGGATGAGTCAATAGCTTCACAATAAGTATAATTTTGGATAGTTTTGGAAGTTTTGGAATTGGTGGCCTAGCTTTGAAATTCTAGTCCACCAAAACCAAAGTATCCAAAAACAGTCATGGTTATACTCATTTATGAGAAATCGACTCGCTGATATCAAATATCAAAGTTTGATGACCGAAATTTGGTTTTCTAGGCCACCATTTCGGTTTTTCTAGGTCATGTCTTCTTTATACTCATTTCTTAGGCTAAAAACGTGCTGATTTCGAATTTCCACTTGAGCGGCCTAGTTTATCCTTCACCGGCCACAATTTCCCCATTTCCAACTCAAAATTTTCCAGCATTATCATGATTGACGAGGCCCACGAATGGTCGTGTAACACTGATATTCTCCTCGGACTTCTTCGAAAAATTATGCAAATTCGAACGGATTTAAGGATTATCGTGTCTTCGGCCACCCTAGACGCCGAGCTGTTTAAGGATTTTTTCGAAATGAATGAGACACGAAATCCGGAAAAAGACACTGCCGGAATAATATCAGTAGAGGGACGAACTCATCCCGTGGCGGTTCATCACACTAAAACGTAAGATTCTTGTTCGGAACGTGGGCGGAGCCTAACCAATTTTTTCATTTTCAGATCCGTTCCTGACTACTGCCAGGCCGCTGTGGATACTGTGATCAATATTCATAAACATGAGCAACCCGGTGATATTTTGGTGTTTTTGACGGGTCAAGATGAGGTTGAAGACGTGGCAGAGAAGTTGAGAGAAGGGGCAAGAGCCCTAAGAAATGTGGACAAATTATGGGTTGTGCCGTGTTATGGTGCACTTCCGGGTAAGAATTTTAGACTTTGGATTTCTAGGCCGTGGGAGATAAAACTCGGCCACCAAAAGAAACTTTCTGAATTTGGCCAAAAAGGCCTGATTCTGAAGTTTCTGTTGTTGACCCTTAAACCACCAGACTGAGAAAAAAACTAGGCCACAAACAAGACGTAGAATCTGGCTGTGAACTCAAAACAAAAAGACAAAAATTTTAGGGTTTCAAAATAGTTTATTATCAGATTAGTAATAAAAATTGGTTGAATACAAAAAAAATTAAAAAATTAGTTGATGTGGGTTTTCCTGAATGATCCTTGAAAGTGATTCTAGAAGACGTTGAGTCCTGGAAACTCTGGGGTTCTTCTGAAGACATTGACGAAGTTTCCGGTCCTTTTGACTTTTTTGGGGAAGTCCACAAATGCTTGGAGAAGTTTTTTTCGAGCTTTCTAGACTTTTGAAGACGTTCTGGAGAAATTTGGAAAGTTCGAAGGCTTCATAGCTGGCAATAGTCCTGGCTGGTCTTCTGGAATCTTTTGCAAAGTTTTGAAGAGAACCTCGAGACTTCTGGAGACGTCAACAGGGCTCTCGCTTCTTTCTGAGCTTTCCGTGTGTTCCTTGGAGATTCCGGGATCTTTGAAGGCTTCTGAAGACGTCATAGTCGAAGTTCGTTGCCTGTTGAGATCCTGAAGACGCTCTTGAAAAATTGGAGATTTTTGGAGATGTCCATGGAGCTGCTGGTCTTCTTGCAAAACTTCTTCCGAGAAGTTATTCTGACGGCCGACCTTTGCCAAGGGTCCGAAATTAAAGCGGTGGTGGCTTCGGGTGCTTTCTGGACTTTTGGTTTAATTTCCGTTTCAAAGACAAATCTTTCGGAATACCATAGTCTCCCATTCCAGCACCAATACTCCCCGATTCCTCCGGCTCACCTTAATCGAACACCCAACGCGTTGGCTAAACCTCGCGAGAAGTTCCAACTGAATCTTCGGGATTTTACCCGGTGAATGATTCCCGCGTCCAGTCTCCAACTGAATGCGGTGGGTTTTTTGTGGGGCGTTCGATGGAGTGGTGTGCCCTGAGTCACTACTCATGATTTCCTCCACGAAATTGACTGCTCCCCTCACAGTCATTCCGTGAAGATCATAGTAGTTTTTTCGTTTCGGATGGAGCTCGTTGAAGCGCACCACCGCCTCGTTGATTTCTGCCGCGTACTCTTGTCTCGTTGAGTACGTGGCTGCAGGCGCGTTCAGTTTTGCCTAAAATTGAAATTTTGAAAGTTTGAATAGAAATTTTAATGATTTGAAAGCCCACATTTTGCTCGTTGAGACGGTCGAAATGAGTCTGCTAGAGCTTCACGGAGAAACATTTTTTGCTTTCTGAAAACGGAAAAAAATAATTTTTTCCGGAAAACAGAAATTCCGTAGAATTTCCAACTGAATTGAATTATTTCAACAAGTTCAGGAAGTGTCCGGTATTTTTCGTAAATTTTTTGAATGAAATTCTTTTCAAAATTCTCAAAATTTCTAACCCGGAAAATTTATGAAAGTTGAAAACGAAAATCGGAAAACGGCACAGCAAAAAAACCGGAAAACGGGGTTCCGCGAAGCTCTGGAGTCTACTCCTGACCAGATTTGAAGGAGTTTGAAAAAAGGCCTAAAAATGGCCTAAGCTGGCGGCCTGAAAACCAGGCTTGGTCGGAAAAAAAGTCGGAAAAAATGCCGAGAACACCGTTTTGAGAATTTTTTGCTTACTTTTTTTATGTGTATTCTTGTTGATCTTAGCGAGACGATCATTTTTGTACCTCTATTCAGCCAATTTGATATTTTCAAATTGAAGATATAAAGATTTTTTCCGGCTTTTTTTCGGAAAAAAAGTCGGAAAATTTTTCGGAAAAAAACGCTATAACTTGGCTAAAAATTTTTCAAACTATGTCAAGTAGGATCTTAAAATGATCGCACAGTAACGATAAATCCATTTGTGCAATTTTTAAAATGGTTTGAGCATCGAGTACGAGTACCACTTTTTTCCGACCAAGCCTGCTGAAAACCCGAAACTAGGCCACCAAACCCACATTTGCAAACTCTAAGACCTTTCAAGTGGGTATAATCATGGCCAGGTTTGGAGAATTTGATTTCCTAGGCCACCATGTTTGAATTGACCATGACTGAAAGTTAGCAGGACCTATTCTTGATTTGAACCATTTGAAAGCTTCTAGTAAGTAAGATGAATTAAACTATGCAAATTTCATAGTCTGGTTTTGGTTTTCTAGGCTATTTGGTTTAGATTTCTAGGTCATCACGTCAAGTTAGCGCAATCCACCCATTTCCATACTCAATTTGAAGCGCGGAAAAAACCCATAAATAAAAAAGACAAAATAACTTACATGAAGGATCTGCAGCTCCATGTGAAGGGCCTTCTTTGCCTCGTCGCGTCCAGCATTCATCTTGTTAATTTTTGCGTCTGAAATTAAGAAAAGAATTAGGGGGGATTATTCAAAATTCAAAAAAAAATTGTATCCAAATCAAAATTTTTAAAATCACTTTACTTTGGTTTTAAACAAACGAAGCTAGTTAGTGATTTGTAAGTTTTCCTACAGTAACCCTTTTAGTGAACCCTATCAAAAAGTTTTAAAATAAGAAAAATTTGTTCTAAAAAACTAAATACGAGAGAGACCCCAAAAATAGGTCACCACCACTTACCTTGTATTGTGAGCAATAATGAATTGATTAAGACGCTAGGTCTTTCCATTTTTACAGTCTTGTGTACGCCCGAATTGAACGCTCCCCCCCCCCCCCCCTTATCTGACGGCTACATAAAAGTGTACATCTGGTAGATGTACTTGGTAGATGTTAGCCATATTGTACCATAAGCACAGTATCAAAAGGAAGAATCAATCGATAAAGGTTGTAAAAAATTCTGGAACAAGGGTGAAAGAGTCTGTTAGAATATGTGAAGATTAGCATAAGGTAGACCTGAAATAGTCAGAATTCTGGGTGTAAGAAAGAAAGTAAAACTTCAGTCAGGAAGCGACCGAAAGTAAGGATCTAGACAAGAGTTTAAATCTCCAGAGCCCGAAACAAAACGTTGAAAATTATTCAAATTGCCAAAAAATATCTGAAAAGGCAGTTTTCGAGTCGAGTCTTTTAGGGTCAATTTTCAGTCAAAAATTTCCATCTGAAACTCGTATCTTTGGTCATGGCAAGGTAGCTTATTTGTTACAACGACACTACCAAGGCTTGAAATTGCGATGAATTTATCCGAAAATCTCTGGATATAAGCTGGAAGTTGCTCAAAGTTTGACTCAAATGAGCCAAACAACGAGTTACAAGATGTTCGTCCTGGATTGTCTTGACCTATTTTGAACATGGTTGAAAGAGATTTTACTGTTATTGCAATGTTATGGAAATCCATATTGGCGCTCTGAAAAACTGAAAATTTCTTTAAATTATACCTAGAATATTCGAAAAATGAGTCTGAAAATAGCCTTTTTTTCACAATTTTTCCAATCAAATAGCCAGTCGTTTCAAACTTTTCGTACACTCACTTTTTTGTAAGAAATTCCCATTCCAAAAACCCTCTATTAATCATACTTGTAATTTGATTTTTCAGCCCGCGAACAAATGAAGGCCTTCGATTCGACACCACATGGCACTCGAAAAGTAGTAGTGGCCACAAATATAGCTGAAGCCTCAATCACAATTCCCGGAATTTGTTATGTTATCGACACGGGATACGTGAAATTACGGGCGGTCAATGCAAAGAATGGAGTGGAATCATTGATGAGGGTTACTGTATCAAAAGCGTCCGCCGAGCAAAGAGCCGGAAGAGCCGGAAGAATTCGGCCAGGAAAATGTTATCGATTGTATCCGGAGACGGAATTTGAGAAACTTCCCGAGGGGACTACTCCTGAAATTCAACGATGTCATTTGGCGGCCACCATTCTTCAGTTGAAGGCACTTGGAGTGCAGAATGTGCACAAATTTCATTATTTATCGGTTGGTCATCAAAATTTGAGCTTCGCAATAAAAAATTCAGATTCAGCTTGTCAAGAACTTTCGAATGATATAATAATGCCATGGTGGCCTAGGAATCCAAAGTTAGACCACCAAAAACTTTCAAGCAAACCTAGTCATGATTGTACTCATTTGAAAGGTTTCGGCAGTCTAATTTCAAAAATCTAGCATTGACGGTCTAATTATGAATTTCTAGGCCGTGAAATGAAAAACTAGGCCACTAAAACTCGATTTTTAAGAGAGTTTTAGTGGAAAAATTTACCACCAGTAGTGATGGGCATGGCATTAGGATTTTCAGAAATAAAGGTATGGTCCCCATAAAGTCTACCATAGGCATATTGAACCTTTTGAACATTTTGGCACTTTTAGTTTTTGGCTCCGCCCCCTTTCCAGCAAACCACGCCTCTTTTAAGTCTGAAATAAATAATTTTTCTCCGGGAAGATATCAACACGTACTCAACGCGGTCTTGTAGAAGACACTTTTTTGAGCATTTTTGCAGTTTAGAGCTAAGCTCTAGCTCTCCTCTATCATACTGATAATATCAGTTTTTCATTCTGAGCACACTTTTCAGCTCATTTTTTCGTTTTCCTGATTCGATACATCCCGGCTAAGACTAGTGCTCACCAGAATCGTAATCTACGCGTATTTTTACCCCCGGGTGCAAAAAATGAAAGTAAGTTTCGATATACATATAGTCACTTTTTTCTGAAAATATCATAATTTTCTTAAAATTTCATGTGGTCCCCCCTTTTGTCAAAAAATCGAATGTCACCGATTTGGCTCAAAAAATTTTTCTGAAGTCTACTATTCATAAGCTACATGCACACAAAAAATTAGCACTTCCAGTCATCGTTTAGAGCTGTGGCAGTATGCTCCGAAATTGAGCCTGTAAAGCCAGTGTATTTCTGAAGTCAAATTAGGTGGTGTTATAACATGCTCTGAAGTCAGCCGACTGATCTTATTTTTTGTGTGCATGTAGCTTATGAATAGTAGACTTCAGAAAAATTTTTTGAGCCAAATCGGTGACATTCGATTTTTTCACAAAAGGGGGGACCACATGAAATTTTAAGAAAATTATGATATTTTCAGAAAAAAGTGACTATATGTATATCGAAACTTACCTTCATTTTTTGCACCCGGGGGTAAAAATACGCGTAGATTACGATTCTGGTGAGCACTAGTCTTAGCCGGGATGTATCGAATCAGGAAAACGAAAAAATGAGCAAAAAAGTGTGCTCAAAGTGAAAAACTGATAATATCAGTATAATAGAGGAGAGCTAGAACTTAGCTCTAAACTGCAAAAATACTCAAAAAAGTGTCTTCTACAAAACCGCGTTAAGTACGTGTCGATATCTTCACGGAGAAAAGTTATTTTTTTCAGACTTAAAATTGGCGTGGTTTGCTGGAAAGGGGGCGGAGCCAAAAACCAAAAGTGCCAAAATGTTCAGAAGGTCCAATATGCCTATGGTAGACTTTATGGGGACCATACCTTTATTTCTGAAAATCCTAATGCCATCACCTGATCAATTCTTCCACTAAATCTCTCTTAAAACTAATTTTCTTTAATGCTGATTTTGAAGATTTTAGCAAGCTGATTCTAAAAACTTTATTTGTTAACCTAGTTTTGGTTCTCTTTTTTCAGCCACCACCATCCTGGTCGATGATACAGGGACTGGAGCTGCTCTACGCACTCGGAGCCGTCGATGAAACGTAAGCGCCTGTAAATTTATTGTGTATAGTGACCAGAAAAAAATCTGAAAGATTCACATCAGTTTTTCGATAAGCTAATTTAGAATATCTAGCAGTGACGGCCTAGTTCTGGACTTCGAGGCCATGAAATGGAAAACTAGGCCACCAAAGTTCGACTTTCAAAATTATACATTTTTAATCTAGATTGACAAAAAAATTTTCTCCGAAAAATTTCTCAATTTTTTCATTTCCAGATCCCAACTGACAGATCCACTTGGCATCCAAATGGCTGAATTCCCTCTTCCACCAATGCATTCAAAATGTCTTTTAAAATCAGCTGATTTCGGATGTTCGGATGAAATTGTTACAATTGTAGCCATGATGCAAATTCAGGACGTCTTCATAACTCCATTCCGTTCACGTCATCAAGCTGACATCATCCGAAAAAAGTTCTCTGTCGAAGAGGGTGATCATATGACAATGTTGAATGTTTTCACGAAATTTGTGGAAAGTGGGCGGAGCAAGAAATGGTGCTCAGATCATTTTGTCAATTATCGTGGATTGATGAGAGCGGATAATGTGAGAAGTCAATTGGTTCGATTGCTTAAACGATTTGGAATACCGAAAGTGTCGTGTAGAGGTCTTATTAGTGAGTTTTTACAGTGGTTTTGAGGATGATTTTTAAGGGACTTAGCGTTTAGCGGGGTCAGATTACGCTGGGCCGGTTCGAAAAATTTGAAAAATTCGGTGTTCGCGTACTTTCGAAACTACAGTAGTCTCGGAAAACGAAAAATAGGAACTGCGACCTCAAGTTTGAATTGAGCGCTTTGAAATCGTCATAGGCTCCCGTTTTCGAAAGACAAGCCAAAAGTTGAAAAGTTTGGTGTTTGCGTACTTTTTGAACTACAGTAACCCTGATAAAATTTTGAAAATGGGCGCTCCAGTAGCTTTTTTAACTTGGAAGATAAATCCAGCGGGCTTCATTTAGGCGAGAACTCTGCTTCTAAACAGTGAATTGCTTCACGGTTTCAAACCGGTGTTTGCGTACTTTTTAACCTACAGTAATCCAAAAATTTTCCCATACTCTACTCGAAATGGCGCTAAAAAGTTTTAGAAAAAAAAACATTCAGATTTATTTTTCGCACAATTTTGTAAGCTGAATTCGCATTTTTGAAGTTTCCGTGTTTGCGTATTTTTCAAAATACAGTACTATCAAAGTAAAAAACGATTCCCTGACACCGTCACGTCAAAATGCACAGCAGGGGGCCCGCTGACTCCGCCCCCTCCAACATTTGCATTTTTAGCTGTTTCAGCGGTTTTTGCATGTTTTTTCCAGTTTTTCTTATTTCTCTTGACAAAAATATGAATTTTATTGCTAATTATGTTACAAAAATGCACAAAAACTAGAAATAAAGCCAGAAATAGAGGAAAAACATAGATTGACGATTTCGGACTGAAATTTCAGAATTGCTTGAGTTTTTGTGCATTTTTGTAACATAATTAGCAATAAAATTCATATTTTTGTCAAGAGAAATAAGAAAAACTGGAAAAAAACATGTAAAAACCGCTGAAACAGCTAAAAATGCAAATGTTGGAGGGGGCGGAGTCAGCGGGCCCCCTGCTGTGCATTTTGACGTGACGGTGTCAGGGAATCGTTTTTTACTTTGATAGTAATCCAAAACTTTTTCAAAAAATCTGAACGACGCGAAAAACTCTAAAAAACAGCTTTCAAATTCATCTTTCTTAGCTTTTCAAAACCACTATCAGCACCATTCGAAACTTCCAAAACATTCGGTGTTTTTGTGTAATTTCTGAACAGTAACCCTTCCTCTTCTTCCAGATTCTTCTGAAAACATTCGTCAATGCCTCGTTACCGGATTCTTCTCCCAAGCGGCTCAATATCATTACACTGGGAAATATATGACTGTTAAAGAGAATTTCCCATTCAATGTCTACAAAGGATCGTCGATTATGTTCAAAAAGGATTATCCCAAATGGTATGGCGGGAATTTGAAAATTTCAAAAAAGTTTTCAAAATTTTTCAGGGTAATATTCACAGAAGTAATGCAGGATTCGATTCGTGACGTCACTGTAATTGAGCCCGAATGGCTCTACGAGCTGGCTCCCCATTATTATGAATTTGGAACCGAAGGAGAATTAGCGGAGAAGAGAATGAGAGGAGAATAATAATTATCTCTTTATTTTAGTTAATTTATTCAATAAATTTCGTATTTTTTTTGAAAAAAAAAATAACAGCTAAAATGGGCGGGGTTTAAAAATTAAAAAAAATTGAGTTTAAAAAATTGTTTTTTGAAAAATTTTTCATTTTTCACGTGGAGCCCGAGGTTAATAGAGCATGGATTTGTCATCATTTTCGAAGGTCAACGCTGATAAATAATCAATTTTCCAATCATTATCAGTTTGATTGGATACGGCGATGTCGTCAATTCTTCTGCTATTCGAACTAGTCATAGTTCTTGTGGTTTTAAGTGAGTTTCAGCCCTGTTTCAGCCGTTTTCTTTGCATACTGATTTCCGTTTAGAAACCATATCAGCTAGTTCGATTGATAAAACCACAACTGATGATGAGTTTTTGAAGCTGTCGTTTGTCAATGGTGGTCCTAATTGTGAGTTGGGCTACTGGATCCAATGGGGATTTTTCAGAAAAATTTTGAATTTCGCGCTGCAATTTTTGTGATGAAAAATTTCGTCC
Organism: Caenorhabditis doughertyi; assembly: GCA_963572265.1. Taxonomy (NCBI): domain Eukaryota; kingdom Metazoa; phylum Nematoda; class Chromadorea; order Rhabditida; family Rhabditidae; genus Caenorhabditis; species Caenorhabditis doughertyi. The sequence continues at coordinate 18,934,443 of OY751555.1, forward strand.
AAAATGAAAAGCTTTTGGCATCGGAAATTGGAACTTTCGTTTTTGGTTCCGACGTCAGAGCTCCATGTGCTCAAAAAGTTTTCTTCGCACAGTACTACCGGAGATAGGGTTGGAAAGTGCGCCCTAATGAGAGAAGCATTTCGCTGCCTGAAAAAATGCAAAAAGTTGAATATTAGTCGTACGGGCGCTGCGCCAAATGCGCTCCACTGCGTTCAGTACTTCCACTCTCGTCGCCAAATTGCTTTTTTCGAAAAATTGAAATTATGTTTCTTGAAGTGATAAGAATTTTAATGAAATTTTCGGCAAAGGTTTTTTAAAAATTGGTGACCAAAGTCAGAATTTCAGAGAGCTGATCTTCAACTGAGTGCAGTTGAGCGCAGAGGGCGCAGCGCCCACACGACGAATACTCAGTCAATGCTTGCGTTGAGAGGTTGAATACTCAGCTCAGGCAGCCAAATTACTCATTAGGGCGCATTTTCCTAACCCATCCCCTAGAGTACTGTGGGACTTTTTAAGCCCTCTAAATAAGAACTGACTATGCTAAAAAATGATTTCCACGCAGATAGCACGTTCATACTACACTTTCGGCCGACTTTCGTTGATCCGGAAAAAGATCATTTATTGGGTATTTGGAGCTCTGACTTCGGAATCGTATAATTGGAAAAACTGTTCATTTGGGCTTTGTGAACACAGGAGTCGGGAGAATAGCGCTAATCTGGCTCCGCCCAGTCTCAGCGGAACAATGCTCAAGTCAGAAAGAAAGTGGGCGTGGCCAGATTAGAACGAAGTTTCAAATTCTTTTGTATGCGATTGTTTTGAACCAATTTTGACAACATTTGCTACGCGCTGGGAAACACAGCCAAAAAATTCCAAGTAATCTGAATCATTTTTTTCAGACGAGAACTTCAATTCCATCGCCGAAAAGCTCTCCCGAACCGCTCGTGTCATCTCGGCGATTTCTCTGATAAATGGTCTATCGAATGGCACCATTCCAATTGACAATATGATCACTGAATTTATGAATCTGGAATCGTCTGTTGATTTGAAGAAATTGGAGACATTTGACACGAAATCAGTGAATGATTTGGCGGATAAGGCTCCCACAGTATCAGGCGAAGGTGCCTTCATCGAAAAAAATTTAGCTGATGCTTATTCGATCAAAAAATTGTGGACTTCTGTAGGCGATTTAAGCCAATTGCCGGATGATGCCACGTATAAAAAGTTGGAGGATATCGAAAAAATCGATATCGATGGTTTGAAGAAAATACAAATCCCGTCGATTATTGACTCAGTTGAAAAATTCGATAGTTTGGATGCGCAGGGTATCAATAACCTGAAAACGGCTATCAAATCTATCCAGAATGAAGCCAAAAAATCTGAGAAAACGATAAATTATCCCGATACTTTATCCACTTTGGAGAAACTCAAAACGATTGGGAATATCAATCAAGTTTTTCAAATTTATTCCAGTATGGGTAATTTTAATGGGAAGACACCGGAGAAACAAAAAGTTAAAGCTGCATTTGACAGTTTATCCGGTGTAAAGCAGTTGATTTCAAATTCCGAACCTACTTTGCAAGTTATGAAATCTGTCATTTCTACGCAAGTTTTGTATCCGAAAACTGAAAGATTATACACATCAGGATTTGTCAAAGGCTATAAAGATTTGGATAAACTTGCTGAAGATGCTAAGGATAATTGGATGCTCCAACAAATAAATGGATCAATCGATATCAATGGGATTATACACTTGATCCGACTAAGAGCTCCTATGCAAGTTTTGGAAGAAAACTGGAGCGGATTGTCCAATAGAAACGAATATAGTGATTTGAATCAAGCTGTGATGTTCCATCAACAAGCAACTTCTTTGCCAGATGCTCCAACTGGTGCGGAGCTGGATAACGCAATAAACACGCTTGCCAAGTGTGACGTTTCCGCATTTGACCCGAGAGTTGTCAATAAAATCGGAAAGGTTGGTCAAAGTGTAGACGAACTTCATACTGGACTAACCGCTTTGAAATCAATTCATGAGCTAACTGGAGACAAGAATATCGAAGATATTGCTAGCAAACTGTCCAGCACCACTAGCCAAGAGGACATGTACAAACTTTCGGAGTTTCTTCAGAAAATCAAATTACATCAGGCTATTCTTTCCGATGGCTTTGCTCAATTTGTCATTGATTTGACAACACAAGATACCAAATACATAACAGATTTTCAAACTAATTCCGAAGTGATAAAAAAACTCGGTTGTTTCAAGAATTTAGACGCCCAATTTGTGAAGGTCGCTGAAACGGCTGAGGCGAGTTACCATCTCCGCCAACTAAAAGACTCAAAATCCTTGGACAGTGTGAAATCAGTTGCTGCTGAAATGTCTAAATCATTTGCACCGTTGAAAGAGATTCGATCCGTGGCCACGAGGATTCAAAACGATAAAAGTGAAGAAATCACATCATTATCCGGGCTTAAGGAGCTTCAGAAGACATCGAAAGCATTTGGAGAAGCGGCCACAGCTGTTGCAATGATGAAAACCGCATTTGATAAAGCCGAAAAATTCCAGAATTTTGTGAAATACGGACGTCTGATTGCTGGAGATGCCTCATCAGGTCTTATGCCGAAAAGTGAATTTGGAAAGTTTTGGGGGGATTTTGAGGAAACATCTCGTCGAATTCAGTCAATGCTCACTGGAGTTAGGAGTCTGATAAGTAGCTTGAAAGTGTCAAAAACTGCAAATCTTCAAGATTTTGGCCAAATCTTTAATTCTTTTCCAACGATTGATGACGTGGATTTGGAGACTGATAATCGATTGATTGCTTTATTGGAGTTGAATAATGGTCCAGTTTCACTTGCTTTCATTGATCAGATTGAAAAGTTCGAAAAGCACCTTTTCGAATTATCCAAGATGGATTTAAAGTTTTCCCGATTCCAGTCCTCATGGAAAAGCATGCCGAATTCTTTGAAAGAAGTTTCGAATTCTTTCGCAAAAAGTTCTATTCCGAACAAAGTTGGTGGAAATTCCAAGCCTGGAGCATCGAAATTAGTTGGTGTCAACAGCACTACTGCCGCTACGCCACTGGTTGCTTCCGGATTTGAATGGTGAGTTCCAAACGCGATTTTGCAACAAAAAATGAAAACATGGCCGAACTTTCTTTAACTTCGGCCACAAAATACAATTGATGATAGAGCGTACTTCCACTTTTTTTAATTCCAGGGGCGTCATCATTAGCATCGCTCCTTGGATCATCAGTGGTTTGGCCATCGTCTTCTGGTGTCTTATTCTGATCATTTTTTGTTTGAGAAACAGATCGCAATGGTGTGGTAAACAGTGCGATAAATTGATTTCGAAATTGGAAAAAAAGAAGAAAAGTGAGTTTTTTTTTTCGAAAAAAAATTGAAAAAAAATTGTTCGGCTTTTTTTCTAACATTTTTTTGCGTTCTGTGAAACAAGTTCCAGATCAGAGAGAGGCTGAAGTTGAACTTTTTTTTCGTTAAAAAAATTTTTTTTTAATTGAAAATTTGAAAAAAATTTTTCACAAATTTCCAGAAAAGCCAAAATCATCTGCCTCGTCTTCGACTCCACAGTCTCCATCAAATGAAGCATCAGCTGCAACAGGATCTAAGGAAACGACGAAAAATGAGAAAGAGAAAAATGCTCCACCCGTCACAAACCAAGTTGTTAATGAGACCGCACCACCAGTTCAACCATCCCCAGCAGCAGCTCCAGGAGCTCTAGCAACTGCTCCAGTAGCTTCAGCAGCTCCAGGAGCACCAGCGGTAGCTCCGACAGCTTCAGTACCAGTTGGAGGGGGAACAGAATCCAGTGCCCAAGCACCTCCAGTTCCACCAGCTGGTGATGGGTCGACAGTTAGTTCACAAGCTCTAATGGGGAACGGAGCTGTTGCTTTGGTTCATAAGGTGTGTCAGTTTACTTACGGAACAGTGTCGTGCATTTTGTCGTAAGATTAGATGCACTAATTAGTCAGTTTGGCGTTACCACACCATAAAACGGTGTGCAATAAAACTGTATCACAATAGAACTTTTACAAAACAGAACTCTTGATTTCGACGCCCCTGGCTTCATTTCTAGAAGATATTTTTCGAAAGACCACTTTTTCGAAGACCCACCTAACCGTTCCAAAAACAATCGCGCTCAATGTCAGCCGCGTTCTATTTTGTAGCAGTTCTATTTCCGCACAGTTCTATTGTGTGGTACCGCCAGTCAGTTTAGTGAAGCACCATTCCGTTGTTACCATATTTTGAACGCTGAATTGTCTGAAAAGCGCTCGAAAACTTCAAATCAATGAAAAACTGGTCTCTTTTGAAAAAACCGTTTTCTAAAAAAAGTTTTTCAGGACCCACAAGGTGCTTACGACACAGCAAACCATACTGACTGCACAGAGAGAGAAAGACTCACTTACGAAGATGCAAGAAGTTCAATTTTTGACGATTCGAAGAAAGTTCCCAAGTGATTAAATTTTGATGAAGTATTTTCTGAATATCAAAGCTTTTTGAACTCTTTTTTTCTTTAGAAAAAGTATTTTGTACTTTTCTTTTCTCTTTTAAGGTCAAACAACGTGGGATCCCTCTTCTTCGTGACTTTTTTGTCCTTTTTTGTTTTTCTCTTTTTTTTTTGTTTCCAGAAGATTTTGAAAATTCTCAAGTGTTTGCACTGCAAAATTTTCACAAGACTAGCCAGCAAAAACAAGTCAAAAAATGGGATTAGTTAGAGAAGGAAATAGACAGAGTTCTGGAATATCAGGGGGAAGATTTGTTTCAGATTCTTCCAGATAAAACTAGGCTTCATTTCGTTCGAATTTAATTGAATTCCAAATTAATTGGGATTTTTGAAATCAGCGGTTTAAGAGCTTTCAAATGAGTATAATCATGACTTGGTTTGGATTATGTTAAAAAATTTGGGTCTCGCCACGACATTAAAGGCGCATCGGTAGATCAAATTTCAAAGTATTCTAAACCTAGTCAAAATTATACTCAATTTGAAGCTCTCGATGTGCTGAATCCTAAAGTGTTGGTTAAATTGGCAGCGGAGCAAATTTGACAGAAATTTTGAGCAAAAAATCCCTAGTCAGACTAATTTTTATGTATTTTAAAAGGTAAAAAATCAATGTGTCAAACTGTATCACTAGATTTATTGAATTTATCGGTGATTTTTTTTGGGGAGAAAAAAAAGAGGGAAAATATTGAAAATTAATCAAAAAATGAAAAAAAAAGGAGGAGTTTCATCATCGTCGTGACATCAAATGGGCGGAGTTTTGTGTGTGTTTTTTGAATTAATGAAAAATCAATAAAAATCAGAAACAAAGAAGAGATCACGAAACTAGTAAAAGTGCCAGTGTTGGTCGATAGGGCCGAAGGAAAATTGATGGGAATTGTGTTCGTTTTCGCATGTAGGATGGTCCCAATTCCGACACCTTTCGTCCTTGCTTTTTGTCTTTTGTCGGTTCGGATTGCGATCTGAAAAAAATTAGAAATTTTTAAAAAAATTTTCGATCAAAATCGAATTTGCGTCAAAGCACCAAAAGTGCGTCAAGGCACAAAAAATGCGTAAAAAATAAAAACTAACTGTACTTGTGAGACGAGCAGCACGGCAAATAGTAGTAATATTATCCAGCGCCGCATCGGCGCCATTTGTGTTACCTGGAAAATTAAAGGGGTTTGGCGGGAATTTCAAAGTGTGACAAGTTATGAGAAAAGTCAAGCGGGAATTCAAAATTTCAAAAATGCTAGAATAGAGAAACACTTTTTCAAAGATTTGGCGGGAATTCGAAAGTTTGAAAAGCTACGGAAAAAATCTGACGGGGATTCAATTAAAAAAATGGAATACAATTTTCTGATGATTCAACGAGAGTTTGAATTTTTTTGAAAAAAATTTCAAATTTTTTTTCAAGTTCGGAACTGAAAAAAAAAGAAGTGGAGAAAAGATGTAAATAGAAATAAATATATAAAGGAAACGAAAATTATAGGGTCTAAGTGACAGAAATTGGAATTGAAAAGGGGAAGGAAAGTGGGTTAAAAGTGCCGGAGGACTATTATTTTTTGTCGGAGATTTTCCGTTTTTTTTTCGTCTTGAAAAGTTATTTTAAGAGTTCAAGGGAAAAAAAAATAGGGTGAAGTGATTAAAAATATTTTTTTGGGAAAATTTTTTTTTCGGTAAAACTGATTTCCAGAAATAGTCCAGATGAAAAATGTTTGAAATTGAACTATTGGAAAGTGTGACATGTGGCAAATCAGAAGAGAAAAAGGCGGAAAAGAATATAAATATGATGGGCATAATCAATTAGGAAGTAGGTCAGAGGAGGTCAGTGGGAGGAGGATTTTAATGATATCTTTGGTCTTGAAAAAGGAAGAAAAATGAAAAATTTTCTTGATTTTATTCACCTTTTTTTGAGCCAAAAACCATTCGAAAATCTTGATAAATAGCAATTTCTTTAAAATTTCCTAAAAAATAAGATTTTTCCAAATAGGACTACCGTAACCAAGTCAATTTCACTTCAAAATAAATTACACTAACATTTTCAATTTCAGCTCTTCGAGACCTTCAAAATAAGTACAAACACGATTAGGTTTGTTAAAAAATTCGAAAAAAAGTTGGGTCTCGCCTGGAATTTAAAGGCGCAGAGCTGGGCTAATTCTTGAACAAGGTGCAGATGGGGCTTGTTTATACTTTTTTGAAAGGTAACAATGAAATAAATTCAGATTTTTGGTCGAATTGAAATTTAAATGGGAACTTGAAAAATTTTCGAGAATTTTCAAAAAATTTGTAAATTTTTCCAACTTTTTCCAAAACTACAGAAATCTCTACAAAATAATTCCATCACCAAAAAACTCTAGTCAAAGAAATGACGCTATTCTGAACTCAAAGTTGACCAAAGAAAAAAGTTGAAAAAAATTGGTTTCCTTTCAAAAAAAATTTAAAATTCATAGCCGGGATCTTTTTTTTCTTTGGGACCCCTCGTCATTTCATTATAAATTTAAGATTTTTTTTCAAAATTTTCAGTTCTTTATTGTCTGTCCTATCTAAATTTGGATCTGAAAACCAAACATCTCAAATATGGAAATTTCCAAAAAAAAAAACATTTTTTCAGACAAAAAATAAATAAAAATAAAAACTTCATAATGAATATTTTTCCATAGATGAGCCATTGAGCAAACACAAATTAGATGGTCTCGATTCTAAAAAGGTTTCCCCTCCTTTTGTTAGGCTCCGCCCCTTTTTTTTGGAAGAAAAACGAAATTCGAGACTGAAAGGTTTCCGGTGGTTAGGAAGATATTAGGGAGAGAGAGAGAGACGCAGAGAAGAATAGAGGGAAAAGTTAGGGGATAAGTGGAGGATAATATCAATTATTGATGATTGGACCTGCGTGGGTTCGTCTTTTTTGGGGACGTGGAAGTACAAAGAACACGTGGCACGTGGCAGAAAATAAAAAAGGGAGGGGGTACTGTAGGTACTGTACTAAGGTTTTCATCAAGAAAAAGACTACTCTATTTTATTTGTAAATCCCTTCGGAAATTGGAAGGTTTTGGAAAATTTCGAAAACCATTTTTTAAAAATTTTCTTCCTTCTCTCTCATACTACAGTATCTTGGTTTTTTTTGCCCTAGCTCAAATCTAATCGAAAATTCGAATCCACTCTTCGAGACCTTCAAAAAGAGTATAGTCATGACTTGGTTTGAAAAATTGGGTCTCGCCACGAATTTAAAGGCGCAGAGGTAGGTCAAAATTCAGAATGGTCCAAACCTAGTCATGATTATACTCTTTTTGAAGGTCTCGACAAGCTGAACCCAAATTTTACAGTGAAAATTATTTTGGAAACAAGCCTTTGAAAAATTTTGAAAAATCTGGTTTTTTATTGGTTTTCGTCTCGAAAAACGTGGAATAAAATGAATCACAAAGGTGACTAAAGTCCAATTTTTGTTTCATTTTCAAAAAGTTTCAGGGATTAAAATTTTCAAAAATCAAATCGAAGCCTTTTTCTGTTCAATAGTAAACATAGAAAATCCAGAAAAAACACAATTGTGACGTCGGAATAAAAAGAATTTCAGTCAAAAAAGAGAACCGGAACTACTGACTGGAATTCATTCTTTTCTTTCCTTATTTAGCAAATGATGAGGACTGAATGACTAATCTTCGAATTTGATGGCTTATTTTTTAAAAAAAGCCCGCGAGCTTTTTGAAGTTTGAAAAAAAGTTAAACCTCTATGTCGTTCCATAAGCACCGAGCCTTAAACAAAAAGTAATCCTCCCGAAAAAAGGGGGCGTGGCATCCTGAAAATAGGACCAAAGACAAATATAGGATTTTTATGGGACCGCTTTTATCGGCGCCGGCGAGCAGAAATGAAAAATGACCAGAATGGAACGGCTAGAAATGAGCAATTTTTGATCTATGGGACCAAAAAAAAGTGCAAAATGGAATTTTCTAGAAGAAAATTTTTTAGGGCTTTTGAAAATTTGGTCGCCGTGGCATAAAAATCTAATATTAAGCCATCGAACAGAAGAATTTGGAATCAGCTCTTCAAGAAGTGAATTCTCAAATGGGAACGAATTTCAATTAGAATTTGAAGGGAGTAAAATAAAGCCCAAGAAAATTGGCAAATTCCGATTTTTTGTCTAAAAATTAGCAAATTTGGATAGATAATACATGACAGAGTTTTCTTAAAGAGTTTTTTACTGCAAATTGAAAAATATCAAAAGTACATATTGATTCTGGGATCTTAATCTAGAGACAAAACAATGAAAAAAAAAAACGATTTTTATGGCCAAATTTTCGTTTTGGAATAGTGCAATTACACTCCAAATATAAATGAAAAGTAGGGATCTAAATTTTTGACTTAAATCTAGCCATCATTGTGCGAAAAAACTATAATCGTAGCACGGAGTAAAAAAAACAGTCCTGAAATTTTCAGTAGAGGGTACTTTCTTTGCATAGCAAATTCATAGCGCAGCGGCTTATATCATTAGGTTCGATAAGTAGCTTAATCAAAAATCGCTAGTTTCTCCGGAAACCAGAGACGAAAGAAATTTTTGCATTGAAATCAGATTGGTCAGAATCAGAAAAATTTTTGAAAAAATTTTCCTTTTTATACCAATTTTTAAATTTAGAACCCTCATGTTTTACGAATTCAAAAATGTACTCAACTTGTGTCTGTTCCCTTAAGCCCCACCCCCACCTACCCTCCCTCCGTCATCATTCTATGATTGACCGACTAAAGAACAACTGAAAAAAAGAGATGTCCAGTAGTAAATCAGTTACTCTCTCCCCTCCTTTTTTTTCAAAAATAGATACTTTGTGTCTATTTTTAAAGAGAAGGAAAAAGAAAAAAAAGAAAACAAGAGGGAAAAGTGTAGGAGGAGGGAGAAGTCGACCCTATCCTTTTCCACTCAATTTGGTTTTTAAAAGGAGATGGAATAAAATAAAATAAAAAAAAAGAGGAGGGGCGACAGATTTATATGTATTTCTGACGACATTTTGACCCCTCCCAGACGGGCGGTTCAAAAAGTCAAGAAAATCAAAAGTCTATCGCGCGGGGGCCCATTGAAAAAAAGATTGACAGGCAACTGGTCAACATGTCTGACATTTTGCGTGTCTTAAAATAGGGAATAGATTTGATTTTTCATCTTTTTTATTGTCAACTTTCAAAAGTGTCGAACGTGAAAATTGTCAAAAAAAATGCGACTCAAAAAACGAGGGGAAATCAAAATAACAAAAAGTGTGGTTGGAGAAGATTGATAGGTTCGTCAGCCCCGGACATTGCGTTGGTCACTTTCATAGATTTGTCTAGGAAATGTCAGAAAAGTTCAAAGTGATCATTAAACAGTTTCATTTACAGCTCAAAGTTATTCCGAAATCATTCCGAAACGATTTTGTTTTCCACTTTTTCTAGCCTATAGAATTCGTTTGATAGTTCAAAAACCTGACAGAAAACTTGGGAAAATAGCTTTGAGAAAAACTCCTAGCACGGGCATTCCGACCTTCAGAGGACCAAACCTCAATGAAGACTTAAATTTTGGAAAATGATATCAAACATGTTCGTGTACTGTAGGAAGTATGAAAACGTAAGGAAAAAAGATTTCGCGAATGGAACACAAAACCACAAAAAGAGGTCAAACTTTTCGTAACAATTCAAATTTGTCCAACCAAAACAAAGTATACTTTACAGGCACTACGAAAACCATGTCGTAAAATGATGGAAAATAAACTGTCCTTGGTTGAATTCGTCAACTAACCTTAGCGAATAAGGTTTCTGCTTTGATGGAAAAACAGGCGCGTCTTCAAGTAGTTCACTTTTCGATTGGTACGCAAGTTTGCGTCACGGTGAACTCCTCAGTTATGGTATCTAGTTGGCTGGTGTACTACGAAATCGCTTTCTTAGAATATTGGAAAAAATTTGCCATCTATAAAGCCGTAGAGGCCGGTTCATTGTACAAAACCAGAGCAAACGAATGAATGGATTATTATCAAGTCTAGGCGAGCCTTGATAAGTCTAGCCAGTCTGATGCAGCTCAGAATAGGCTTATCAATGTCAGTTAGCCTTAACCAATTTAGTTAGTGCTTCTAATCAACACTTAACGAAACAAATCAAAGTTTCAGTTTCAACAGGATCAAACTAGCATAGGTTATACCGATTTTGGTCAACCCATACTAACCTTAACGGCTCTCAACTTTCCTGTCTTAAAATACTAGGCTGATCACAAGAAGGCCTAGGAATCACAGGTGAAATCTCTAGGCCACATTGACCACTTGGACTAAAGCAGCCTCTAATTCAGTCAGTCGAAAATAACCTAAAACTGCCTCAAAATGGCCTAACCTTTGGTATTTATAGTCCTTTAGCAACTTGAAATTCGAACACTTCCTCAAATAAAACAAAAGAAGAAATCATCGAAGAACAAGGGCGTGTGATAGAAATGACTAATTTTTTCCGGTTTTTTGAAAATTTTTTTTGGAACGAAATTCAAGACGTTCTCGCGTTTAGGTTAGGCAAATCTCAAAGATCTTTTTTTCAAAAAAAAAAAGAAAAAAGCAAAAAAAAAACCGAAGAAATAAAAACAAGCATTGAGGTTAAAGGTTGACCTAATTAAAAATGGGAAGAAAAAAGGAAAAGAATAGGCTGAAAAGGCTGAAAATCTCAAAGATCATCTTCCGTTTCCAGTCACTTTCCGGTATAAGAGAGGATGATGTTTTCTGAGGAAAAAAGGCCAGAGTTAAAGTTTAAGGGCCGAAGTTTGAGGGAATTATTTGAAGATTACTAGTTTCGCGAGTTTTTTTCTTAAGTTTTGGATTTTTGCGGGAAACACAATCGAGAAAAAATGCATAATGTTTTGGTTACAGTAATCCCAAAATAGCAACTTTGCTAATCCTTTGGAACAAAGAACAAATGGATATTGGATTACATGTGTTATTTTTGAAAAAAAAAACTTCCAAATTTTTGGGAATTTGAAATTGATACTTATTCCACCTCTACCACCCACATGCTGTTCCAAGTTCTGGTTTCAGTCTGGATGGAAGGGTGTCTTTGATGAATTTTGAATGATACAAAATACAGTTTCCGAGGGGATTCTTTTGAACTTATATAGTCTAATGGCAGAAGATTTCATGATTATAAACATAGCTGACGAGACGAAACGAGACCCTATTCAAGCTTATCTAAATAGGAAGTTTTATACAAACAGGACTACCCTATGGCGTCATCTCCAGCTAACGAAATATCGAAATTTAGCAGTTCACATCAGAATTAGTACAGGCCGGGCCGCTGGAGGAATTTCTACCGGGCCGCCCCGGGCTTCAGGGTAAAACATGTTTTCTACAACTTTATTTTCTGAAAATGTTTTTTTCGCGGTTTTTTCCACTTTTTTTGGCCTATTTTTAAGGGACGAAATTCAAAATTGGGCTGAAAGTAGGGAAAAACATGTTGAAAAAACATTAATTTCAAAACCTGGGCCAGATTCTGACAAGTCTGGTTCGCATAACCCAGATCACGGTACTTTGCCTGCAGGAGCTTATGCTACGAGTTCGAAGGATGTTGAGCTTTTCCGAGCTAGCATATAGCTAGCTAGCAGCAAGAAAGCTAGCATTATTGCGGTAAAATCATAAGTCAATCCGCAAAAGTTCGATCAAAATCGAAGAATAGGAAACGGTTCTAAGTTGACAGAAAAACAGAATTCTACATTCCAAAGCGATTTGAATTTTCACAAGTTTGGCCAACGGTTCCTAGGTCAGAAACCTTCGTTTTTGTCTCAACACACAAATTTTTCATCAGAAAACTCCGTGCTACGATTATTTTTCGATTCCAAAAGATCACTAGACAAAGATCCAGAAGTTTCTGCAAAAAAGAAAAAAGAAACCAAAAATAAATTGATTTGAAATTCGACTCCATCGCCCTTTTTCTCTGCAACAAACTTTCGGACCTTTTGAATCATTGAAGGTCTTCTTCTTTGGACCCACATCATTAGATGACCACAATCATCATTATTTCAATCACTAGAAAAGATGTTACGTCAGATGAAAAAAAGCGAGTCATCATGTTTTAGAATAGGAAAGGAAGCATGTGGTGGAATAGGATACTGGTGGGAAACGGAGGGAAATGTTGCAGAAGTGATGAATAAGGAAAGTAAATATAGTGCAGAAATTGGTTGATATAATGGAAGAGAAAAACAAGAGATGGCCTAACTTTTTGGATTTCTAGGCCGCTGGTTTCCCAAGTTCCTAGAAAAATGGATTTATACGAGTTATGAGAATAGTCATGACTAGGAAAAAAAGAAAGGAAACCTCTGTGAATTCTGTGAAATTTTTGCGAATTCCAAAGAAAAGACATAAAAACGAAAAAAGCACAGTTTTTCAGAATCAGTTAGGTCTGTTCGGTCCAGAGCAGTTCAAGAAAAAACATAGGTGTTTCTCGAATTCGAAATTGTTGGTGTCATAACCTTTTCCATTTTAGCCGGAACATTCTGAGACATTATTTTTTGAACTTAGAAGGTCGAAACGGTTCAATAAAGTATATGCAAGACATGCTTTTGGAAAATTTTGAAATACCGGAGCTAGAGTGCAGAGAAGCCAGACGTTATGCGTCTCTAGCCGATCTTCGAAATACACAGAAATAGGGCGTGTTTATACTTTTCTTAACCGTCTTGGCTTACTGAACTCAAAAAAAATAATTTCAAACAGTTTTGTCAAAGTTTTTGAAGTCCCAAATTAGCTAAGATTACAAAAAAAAATGTCCTAGACTTCATGATCAGCCGCAAAAAACTTTTAAACTGGAACATTTCAGAAAAGTTAAAAAATGCATTTCCTGGTCCAAAAAGAGCCACCAAAACACAAATTTCTTCCACACAACAAATAAAAGTAAAAAAGGAACAATACGAAATGTATCCATTTCTTCCATTTTCTTCAATAATCAGATAATCCCCTTCGTCGCCTAATTGACTTTTTGATGATGATGATGGGAAAGGGGAGGACACAAAGAAAGGGACATCCCTTTATAGTGAAATGACGTCTAGGAGAGAAAAGGAAGATTAAATCAAAGAAGAGGGGGAGGAAAAGGGAAGATCTAAGAAAAAGAAGACGTAGTAGTAAAGTGACCACCCTTGACGTTTCATTCGAAGAGGGTGGGAGAGATGAAACCTTATTATTAGTGCTCTTGGCTCTGTGCCAAATTTATAGACTCCACTTGAAAATTTTTCGGAGAAAGGAAGCCTTATTTTAGCACTTTCTAGAGATTTCTTGGTTTTGAGATTCTACCGTAACCCTCTGGTTTTAGTCCAGATCTCATCGAGAATTGTATTTACTAAAACAGCAAGTCTTTGCGATTCAGAAAAGTATAAACAAGCCATAGTCCTAAAAAATTTCGAGTCGGAGCGCAGAGAAGCCAGACACACTGCGTCTCTGGCCGATTTTCAGAATGCATTGATATAGGGCTTGTTTATACTTTTCTGAACCGCCCTGGTTTGGTGAATTCAAAAATTTTAGTTCCATACAACTCAGACGAGAATGGGAAGTTTTTTATTCTCGAAAAACTGAAAACTAGGAACACTAAAAAATCTATCTTAACTATCCTGGATGTATTCAGGTCTGCAAGAAGAATTGATTTCTTTGGATCCTGCTAGACTTTTGGTTTCAGTATGAACAATTCTTGTTTGGGAAATACTTTATTTCGTGCTAGAGACGCAGACACTCTGGCTTAGTGCAATTTCAAAATTTCTAAATATCTCGAAAAATTAATTTCCAGATTTTTCTGAAAATCTCAAAAAAAGTTACGGTAGTTATTCAAAGATCATCAGATAAATTTTTCTCGAAGTCTTTCAAAAATATTCTTCTACCGTATCCTTTAAATACATACATCACTTTCAGAAAAGAATAAGCTCCGCCCCCTTTTCACGCATTTTTCGGAACAATGTGCACGTTCGCAGACTACCTCCCACCCAATTAACTACGCTTCCCTACACATTCTTCTTTTTTTATTTATTTCTGCTAAATGTCAATTTACGTCTCTTTTTTTGCGACTTCCCTATGCTAAAAAAGGGAGAAAAAAGTGACGGATGAACTTTGTGCTGAAGGGAGAAAAATGAGAAATTATTGCAGAAGAAATAATTATATTTAATTCATAAAAAACGTTGACAACTTGAATGAATTATTATTCTTAGCAGGGCAACAGACATCAGGAAACATTTGGGTTTTTGATCGGAATAAACGAGAAAGTGATATGAGGAAAGAAGAAGAAAAATGTTTCAAAAGTTTTTTTATCAATCTTGAAATGTCTTGGAAGTTTGAAAAATGGTACTGAAAACTGTCAAGATCTGCTACGAAATCTTTAGTTTCTGTCGAAACTCGACGGGAACCAGCTTTCTGATTCCAGATAATCAATACGAATAAATTTGGAATTTCTAAAAAATTTTAATATCAAAAAGTTTTCATGTCGATATCTAAAGTCAAAAAGGAATGAAAAAACACATGTCGACATTTTCAAAATGGGATTTTCCGAGGTAAAACAAAAACCAAAAAAATTGGACGGGGAAGGGTTTGGACCAAAAAGTCTCCAAACCATAGCCTAGCGCGTTAGCCACTCGGCCACCGGACTGGTAGTTTCAACTGTGTTCAGGAGAGGTCACCTGAATGCAGGCGTTCGGAGGTAAAGCTGGAAATGAGCAAATGTAGTCTACAAACGTGTATCAACTGGGAAAGTACAGAAATTTCAGAAAGGAATAGTATGGTATGGAAAAAAAAATTTAGGATACTCGAATAGTTTTCTTCCGGACTTCCGGACTTCCGGCTCAAAGTTACACGGCGTCTTGACTAAAGTTTTTCCTTTCTTAAAGCTCAAAAAAAAAAGAATTTTGATTTTCAAAACTCTCATCAAGAATATTCTAAAGCTATATAAACCTAAATATCTTTTTGAAGGGGGGATTCCCAAAAATTTTCTTTTTAGTGAAATGTTTCCACTTTTAATGAAAAACTCGAAAGTATAATATTTATTATGATTTTATTTTCCAAGGAAGTAGTCTTCCTTGTTTACTTAGAGCAACCTTTATATACTTCTTCAAATGGGTAGACATCATGGGAAAAAAGTTTGGGTGGGAGAAAATAGGAAATAATAATAAAAATAAAAATGTTTTTTGTGGGAGGAAAATGTTTAAAGCTGTGTGAACTTTGAGATTGTGTTTGCTGAAAGCGGATTTCTGGAAACTTCTGATTTGTTCTTTTATTTTGGAAAAAGGGCGGTCTGATTTGGTCTAGAAGGAACAAATGATATCACCTGTTTCGATTGATGAAATTGAATAGTTAAAGAAAAAATTTGAAAAAAAACCCAAAAAAAAAAATCAATTTCAAATTAGGACTACATAAACTCACTAAAATAAACAATGTTTCTGATTTGAAATTCTACGCTGACCACGATTTTGATAGTGATTTTGGTTGAAAATTGGCATAAATCATGAAAATTGTTCTAAAAAAGCATTCGAAATAACGATATCCCTTTAATGGCCGTTGCCTCCTGGCCTAGAAATTCCACTGTGTATTTCGAGAGGACAAGATGGCCTAGTAATCACAGGTGGGATCTCTAGGCCGCGTTTTCCTCTCGGACTACACGGTGGGATTCCCACAACGGACAACGTGGCCTGGTGATTTCACCTGTGATTTCTAGGCCATCTTGTCCTCTTGAGCTACATGGTGGGATTCCTAGACCAGGAGGCCACGGTCATTAACGAAGTATCTGTATTTCGCACGACTTTTCACGGTCACTATGAAAATCGTGATCAAAAACATTTTTAAGTCACCGATGGGACCGCCCACAAAGATCTGAATAATCAAATTTGTTCTATTTTTTCTACCGATCAACAACTTCCGTAAACCACAAAATGACAACACTTTTATTCCATTTCTTTGTTCATTCTCTTCTTTTTTTTGTAATTTAAACAAACAAAGAAAAAACTCAATTAAAAAATGTAATAAAGTTTGTCTACCACCCTTTAAAAAACACGACTATGAAATCAAGATCACCCGAGAATAGTTCATAGTTGTTTGATTCCACATGTATACTACAACTATGACGGGATGTGAGAAAAAAGAAAAAGATCGGACACAATTTTAATTCAATTTTTTCCATGGGGGGATCCTTTTGTGTGCTTTTTGGGGGCTCTTTGAGCTGCTAGACTCCCACTAATTTCAATTTGGGACCGAAAAAGGTCGGTAGGTTTTCGAATTTCATTTTCTGGTGAGCTGGTGATCTTTTAGGAAAGTGAATTATTGTGAATTGGGTAGACTGGTCTTGGGAAATTAGACCATTAGGGAAAGCTAGGCCATCAAAAACTCAATTTGAGTCTTAGACAAGGCTTTTATAGGTCCTGAAAAAGATTCCAGACAGAAAAATTTTCCATTTTCCCAGAATTTCCTATTTTTTTCAATTAAAATCCCGAACAGACATCATCAAATCAAAATTTTCACAAAGAAAATTTTGCAGTTTTGTTGCAACCAGGAAATTAACAATGGAATCAACAAAATAAATCAGAATTTTCTGGGAAAATTGAAAAAGGAAACCATGAATACGGTGGTATAAATAGGTAAACGAAAAATGAGACCACACATCCCGACTAAAATTAGTTAAACCCGCGAGGATAAGAACGATTAGTCTATAGCAGATTGTGCATGTACCAGATTGTACCAATCGGATAGAAGATTAGTCCGGATAAGGAACATTTTGATGAAAAATGGAGTCTATTTGCAGGGTTGGAAAATCTTGAACTGGTTTGGCCTGGAGTTTTTTTTCGATTCGGTCCGAGCCGGCCCGGTATATCATTTTATGCTCGATCAACAACAGCTGTAACTCTTTTAAACGAGATGAACCACTTTATCATACTCTGATCGGGAAAATGTGGGAGTCAGGCGTCGGGCCGATCGGGCCGGCCCGAGCCGAGCTAAGCTTGGCCTGGACTTTGGAAAATTTATCTCCCGGGCCGTGCTGAAAACTCCCAAGCCGTTCTATTCAGGTTATTTTTTAGGCTTTTCGATGTTCTCTCCCCCACTCATTTTTATTTGGATTCATTCGAAAATAAATGTCAGCAGATTTTTAAATTTTTCTATTGGTGGTCTAGAGATGTTGGAAGATATCTATTAGGGAGAGTCGGACCAAACTTTTGTTAAAGAATGGATAATAATATTTCGCTTCCCCCGCGTCATTTGAACTGATACTATTCATTGTAATGAAATCCGTCGCTTATTGAGACAGTCTATCGATCTGGTCTGTTTTTGAAAATAAATTAAGAAATGAACCTACATAGAAGAAGTAGACCACTCTATTCAAAATGGAAAAATTACTGTGTGGATCAAATTCCACAACAGAATGCATACAAAAAATTCTTCCTCGTCTTCCCCTTTATATAATTTTTCATACGAGTTTCGAACATACATCTAACTTCAGATCAGTACTGGATAAAGCTCTCAGAAAGTTAACCAAAGTTCAAACTAGTATAGATGGAAATTAATCTGAATCAAGCTGATAAAAAAATAGCTTGAATTGGCCAGGATACGTTAGATCACAAATTATAAGTACCCGGCTTCTAGCAGATTGTATCATATTTATCATCTCAACGTAGATCTGATAAATAAATGAACCTAAATTAATGTGAAGAGAAAAAAAAAGTTGAGCGGCTAAGCGGCTCAATTTAGTATAGCTGACACTAATCGGAACCAATCTGATAAATCCTGAGACTTTGTTATTTGGCCAGATATAGTCTCATCTAATTCAAAATTGTAATTATAGTTCTTATGTTATAGTTCACATTGATCTTCTTAAGCTGTTCTTCACTACCCATTTCTCTTACATCACATATACTAGGAATTGACAAGATTATATCATATTTATCAACAAAACGGTATATAGTTATCACAGAAAACCAAAATTCTTACATTGAAGGGAAAAATTGACTAATCCGATGTGCTCAGCGAGCTCATAGCTTAATTTAGTATAGCCGACACTAATCGAGACCAAGCTGATTGGAACCTCTGGATTTATCTTATTAAACATGGTCTTAACTATAAATAAGGTCCATCGTGGTTAGTCTATACAACAAATTTGAAAAAAATTGCTCCAAACTCCCATTCGGAATTCGTATACTTTTAATTTCACGAAGTTGCAAAAGAGGGTAGAAACAGCTGATAATTATGAAAAGTGTAGGTGAGAATTATAAATTTTTCATTGGAAGAAGCAAACTTTTTCTTTGGCACGTATTTGGTATATTTTAATGACAAAATAAGGAATTATGATGTGATGTACTTTTATATAATTGTGGTATTCTGTTTTTTGTGAGTTCGAACTATTCTTGAATATCATTGAAATGTTTTTAACCTTACTAAAATAAGAATAGACTAGAAACAACTAAAATTTGCACAAAATAACAGACAAAGTATAGAAAAGCATGGAACACAATCAGGCTTGCTCAAAATCGGAAAACGGATAATCCGATTTTCCGATTTTTCCGACTTTTTTCGGAAAAATTTTCCGTCGGATAATTTTCCGATTTTTATTTTCGGAGAAATTCTCCGTCGGAAAATTTTCCGACTTGATTTCTCGGAAAAAATTCTCCGTCGGATAATTTTCCGATTTGTTATCTCGGAAAATCGGAGAAAAAATTGATGATTTTTGAATTCATTCCTGTTCAAATTGAACGAATTATAAACAATTTCGTCATTTTCCAAATCAAAAATCGCAAAAATCCTTAAAAATTACCAAATTGACAACTTTTGAGCCAAAATTTCACTAGAATTAACGTTTTTTAGTGAATTTTCTCGATTTTCCGATTTTCCGAATTTTCCGAATTTTTTCGCTCGGAAAAAAATTCGGATATCCGATTTTCCGGAAAAACAATTCGGAGAAAAATTCGGATATCCGATTTTCCGAAAAAAAAAATTCGGAAAAAATATCGGATATCCGATTTTCCGAAAAGTTTTTTCCGAGCAAGCCTGAACACAATAAATGAAAAAACGGAAGATAAAAATAAAACAGGCTCATCAAAAATTAACCAGGAAAAAAGGGGTAAAAGAGTGGAGTATCAGGAAGCGTCATCAAATAAATAAAAGAAGAAACATCAAAGTGATACATCAAAAGGGACAAAAAGTGACCAAAAATGGACATTCGGAGGATCTATGAGTTAGGACCGGACACGTTAAAATTTGGCAAGTAATTTGAAACGGCCTGAAATTTTTTCAACCAAATTTCTCTAACTACGAAGCCATTTACAATTTTAGTTGGGCTGAACAAACCAGGCTTGTCATAGGCCGGGCCGGGCCGCTGGATAAATTTTTACCGAAAAGGGGCTGAAAATTGAATCCCGAATTCAGACAAGTCTGGAAAAAACCCTTGAACGAGTTGAAGCCGGTAAAAAGCACTTTGAACAAGCTTTGAAGCCTAAACTATTTTAAGCAAATCTGAGCTTACGCCTCAAACCAGAATAAGCTTTAAAACACCCCTAACTTGTTTTTAGCCATCTTCAAAAAAGCCTAAGCCAGCCAAAATTATCCTGAGTGACGTTGATCAAATTCCAAGCAACTTAAGCCAAACAAACAAACTCTTCGTGACTTCACAAACTAGCATGAATAACCGTAAGAAGCTTAGAACAACCTAAAATCATGAACCAGCTTAAGCCATTCTAAACTACCTCAAAACAAGCCTAATACAGCCTAACTGACCACTCTGTGACGTCGTACCCCAAATATAGCAGCCCACTTCAAAAAATGTTTGCTCATCAAAAATATTTTTTTCGAACAATAAAAAAATCTCGAGATCTTTTATCTTGGAAAACAATTGCGTCTCTTTTTGGGGTGGTCCATCATCATCCCGGACATGACATAGTTCTTTTTTCTTCTCCTCCTTTCGTTGACAAAAGGCTTCAGAATCCTTCCGGAAGACGTTGTGTCTTAAGACAACGACCATTCATCATCAATTCTGATGTAATTCTGAAGAAGAGGAGAGGAGGAGAAGGGATGAGCAGTTACTACTTTTGATACATACACACGCAATGACATTTTGAAAATAGGGATCGGAATGGGAAAAGAGGGGAAGAGATACGAACTTGATTTTTGTAGAATCTGAAAATTCCTAGATTTTTGAAATCAGCTGGTTTGTTAATTCCTCTAATCAGTAAAAAGAAAAGTTTGGCTCTGTACGGTATATGTTGATCCATGAAGAGTTACGTGGACCCAAAATAATTACGTGGACCCATCGGTGAAAAACTAAAATTGCTCAATATCTTCATCTTTCGCATGATATGTTTTCACAAGAAAACTATTACAGAAAGCAGAATGTTCGAATTTCGAGTAAGAAATTCTCACAGTTTCAATCCAATTTTGGGAGTGGCTATTTTTATAGCTCTAAAATAAGTGTCTCAGAACGAACAAAACTTAAAGGAGGACTGAAGTCAGAATTTTTTTCTTTTTTTCCGAACCAATTGCGATGCTGAATTCAACTGAACTCAAGAAAGCTGTCAAAAATCTTTCTAAGCGGCACAAAACTGTGTCAAAAAACAGCGATTGGTTCTGATGGCAGAGTTTTTTTTCCCGCTGTGTACTCCTCTCGAACAAAAGAGTTTCTGAAAAAAATCACTTTCTGACTTTTTTGATTGAAAATGCTACAATTTTCAGAAATCCTGCTTCAGATATCAGAAGAACTAAGAAAATCATGAATTTTGATTCATCAGAAAGCGACTTATTGAGAAACTCCATTGTCCGAGAGGAGCACACATCAAAGAACGAATTGTCCGAGAGTAGTACACAGCGGGAATAAAAACTCTGCCATCAGAATCAATCTCATAGTTATTCGATGCGGTTTTGTGCCGTTTAGACAGATTTTTTCGCAGCTTTCATAAATTGTTGAATTCAACATCGCAAAATAATTCAGAAAAAAAAAATGGATAAATTCTGACTTCTGTCTTCCTTTTAGACGTACGCGGTACCACCTCCAAATTTTCATTCATAGATCCTTTTTGCTGTTACTTTCTGAACAGATAAATAAAAAATTGGTTTTTTTTCAATGCCCATATGTTCCTTTAGAGTTTCAGAGATTTCTCTGTACTCTATTCACTCTCTTGCCTAATTTGATCTATTATATTATTCGGAATTGCACCTTTCTTCTAAAATTGCTCTGAACAACCTTGTTATTATTTTCTCTGAATTCACTTTGCCAAACATTCTTATTCTTCAACAATCAACTTTCTGCTTTTCCTCCAAATCGATGCAAGTATACCGAATCTTTCGGAATGACACGAATTGGTTTGTGTGGTTGGATGGAGTGGAAACTTTTGAACGAGACTATGTGAAATCTTTTATTCATATTCCATTTCCGTTATTTCTACTTGTTTCTTACTTACTAAAACTTTACAAAAAACAAGTAAGTTTTCCATAGAGCATTGAAGCACATGGCTGGTTAGCCGGCTCTAGTCGGAAACAATGAACCCAAGCGAAAAAAGAAAGGACCCAAAACATAAAAAGAATTGATCCAAAATACAGAAAGAATGGGCCCTAGCAAAAAAAATGAACACAAAAATAAAAGAATGGACCCAAAGCGCAAGAAGAATGGAGCCATGAACAAAATAAGTAGTACCTAAAATGTATTTGTTCGAAGGCTTAGGCACTTTCAAAGCTCTCACGTGACTAATAGTCTCATTCCAGAAGAATACCGAGTATAAACAGTTCAGAAAAGTGTTTTGAAGTTGCCTACGCCTTCAGAATATCGTACTTCTGGTTTTTACCTGAGTCCATTCTTTTCTTATTTTGGGTGAATTCTTTTTTTCTTGGGTCCATTCTTCCCGACTAGCGCCGGTTAGCCTAAACTAATGAATATATTCTAAATTTCTAGTTTTTTTTCGGAAGAGCGAATTATCTCCAACTAGCATTGAACAATATATAATTTTCCAGACAAATAAGCCAAACCCGCTTCAATCATTCTCTAAATTCATGTGTTACTCAATACCCGCCACTGCTCTGTATTTTTTATTTCATCGTGTCGAAAATGTATCTGCAAGTACACTGGCTGGGCTCATTTGGCCCAATTCGATGTGCGTTTATTACGCTGATTTTATAGTATCGTATCTTGTTTTTTCTCAATTAATGTTTATAATTTTTTATCACGAGGAGGAAGAAAACAAAACATGTGTTGATTATGCTTATCGGGTAGTTTTCCATTGCTTCTTTCTTTTGGTTTTTTTCTTCGTCAAAACTCCACTTGCTCGTCGTATGCTTAGATAACCAAATTAAAGAAGAAGACTATCGTTGCTTTCAGACGCTCTTGTTATTGAACACAACGGAACCGAAATATATCTGGAAGAATTCGGAATATTTTTGACTTCGCTCAATTCAATCTTATTGTTAATTCTATCGTTCAAATGGCAGTTTACTAGTTTTGAAATGAGAAAAAATAGATTCTGTATGTATTTGAACGCAAGTCTCACTGTTATGTTCCTCCTGGTATGTTCAGAAACCTATCCTAGAAAAATGAAAACTTTTAGATTTCACAATTCATAATTGGTTTTAAAAAGTTGATTACCGGAGATGGACCAAACTTTGATAAATTTGTATGTAATGTTTATTATCTCCCATTTCTTTGGATATTATCTCTTCATATCTGTGACCTTCCCCCTATTGCGTATTGGATACAAAAACGAGTGGAAAAACAATTAGCGAAGAGAACAGAAGTGGCTCCTGAGTTTCAAATGTCTGATGTATCTGGAAGAAGGGAAGAAGTAACTACGGTATCCCATTTGACAATTTCTAATATTAATTTTGAAATTTGATTATTCTTACTTTTTTTTGAATAAAAAACGCTTCCGAAAAATGTCAGTCGGTCATCGGCGCTCCACGCCTCCTACCGACTGACTCCACTTTTTTTAGAAATGAAAAACTTGCGAAAACTGTCAAGGAGTTTATCATTTTCACGTGGCCCCCTGTGTGTCTCTCTCCCCAATGGAAATTCCAAAAAAAGGCCTGAAAACATGGTTTTTTGAACATGGTGACCCCATTTCTATCAGTTTCCAAATTAAAAATAGACGGGCATCATCGCGTCGCAATTCTGGACTGACCTGTCTAGGTCCCATTAAAATCGGTTCAGTAGGAATCTCGCTACACACACACAGAATTTGTACAGTAATAATAGTAAAGATAACTTTTTTTCTCGAAAAAAAGTTAATACATGTTCATAGTTTTTGCACACGTATATTTTCTATACCCCCACAAGTTACAAAGAGCCACGTTTTGTCAAATCTTGCTCACTAGGGAACCACCAGAAATGTCCGAGAGCTTTTGCTTAGTGAATAATACCATTCGATAGCTGAGAACACGTTGTTCATTTATCTGTAATCAATTTTTGCCCTCGTGACCTACTTCCCACGTTATTCGGCTCCAAAGTTTTGGTCCGATTATCCCCGTGACCTCTCCCCTCCCTCTTTTCTCTGCAGAAATTTTGGAGATTTGAAAATTACAAAGAAAATTGATAGAAATAAAAACGTGGAGATCAGAAATGTGTTCGCGTTTTGAACTTCCTGAAAAGCTTGGCAGTTTGGATTAGGGGATAAAACGGATGGTTGCAAATATATCATTGTGGTTCGACGTGGTTCGATTCCTCCCTTTGAAAAATGTTTTTGTTTTTCGAACAAACAACGAAACTGTGCTCTTCGAACGTAGCTATCTGGCTTCGTACTTGCACTCCTCAAAACTTTCGAAAAACTTCTTTTCGAAAAAAAGTTCTCATGCAAGTGAAGGCCACAATTTCCGGACAAAAAGTGGAACTTCATAAAAGTTTTAATGGACTCTAAAAAACTGAAAATTATAATGGATTTATGCTTGTTTGACCGATTCCTATTTTTGTTCGAAAAAAAAACAGTTTCGTTGTTTGTTCGAAAAACAAAAACGTTTTTCAAAGGGAGGAATCGAACCACATCGAACCACAATGATATATTTGCAACCATCCGTTTTATCCCCTAATCCAAACTGCCAAGCTTTTCAGCAAGTTCAAAACGCGAACACATTTCTGACCTTCACGTTTTTATTTCTATCAATTTTCTTTGTAATTTTCAAATCTCCAAAATTTCTGCAGAGAAAAGAGGGAGGGGAGAGGTCACGGGGATAATCGGACCAAAACTTTGGAGCCGAATAACGTGGCAAGTAGGTCATGAGGGCAAAAATTGATTACAGATAAATGAGCAACGTGTTCTCAGCTATCGAATGGTATTATTCACTAAGCAAAAGCTCTCGGACATTTCTGGTGGTTCCCTAGTCAGAAGAAAGTGATGTGAATGTCGCGGGAACACACACGCAATTGGCAATAATAGTGGACCCAACAAAAAAATATTGGACCCAAAAAAATAGCGGACCAAGAAAAAAAATCGTGGACCGATTGAAATTTGTGTTTTGAAAAAAATCGTGGTCCAAAACAATGGTGGACCGAAGTTGAGGTTCTGTTTTTGAACACCTGTTTTGAATAGTCAGAACCACTTAAAACAATTCAGAACTGGTCGGATAAGAACTGGACAAATCAGAACCGACGAGTTGTGAGTTGTTCTGTCTAGTTCTGGAGTCCACGATTTTTTTTCTGGTCCACGATTTTTTTCGTTGGGTCCACGATTTGCGAACAGTGCCCTCTGCACAAGTTCCAAATTCAAATGAAGCTTAAGAAAAGTTCTCTCTCCGGAGCGAGGTACCGCCTCTTGGGCACTGTACAGTTTTCAGTCAAAGTGCTTCGATTCGATTGATATTTCATATAGTGAATACATAACAACTTCTAAGACATTTGGTATACATTTCATTAGGCTCCGCCCACTACCTACAGTAATCCTTCCAGAAATTTCGAAATTTTCCTGTAAATGATAGGGCTCAAATTTGAACAGGAATCGATAGAGAGCATTTATTTGAGTATTTTTCATCACTTTACGGAATTCTAACTCCTCGTGTTTATAGAAAAAAATTCCATTTTTTCGAAAAGTTGATCATTTTTGACAGTTTTTTGGCTCTAGCGCTCCACACAGGTCCTGTCCCATGCTGATCTCTCCGGATTCAAATTCCTCATGAAATTTGCCGTCGATTAGCCTATATTCAAAAAAATTTCGAGGTTCCTATTTTTTTATATTTTCGATTTTTTCAAAAATTTTGCCTTATTTTCACGTATCCTTATACATGACGAAAATGGTCATGGTCACCGATTTCAAAAATAATTTTGTCACATGATGCCCCACCCATACCTAGTATGCTCACAAAATTTTAGCTCATTCTGATTGAAATTGTGGGCGTGGCACCATCAAGTAAAAACCACTCATTTTACTGTGTCAAAAACAAGCCATTTTTACTCGATGGTGCCACGCCCACAATTTCAATCAGAATGAGCTAAAATTTTGTGAGCATACTAGGTATGGGTGGGGCATCATGTGACAAAATTATTTTTGAAATCGGTGACCATGACCATTTTCGTCATGTATAAGGATACGTGAAAATAAGGCAAAATTTTTGAAAAAATCGAAAATATAAAAAAATAGGAACCTCGAAATTTTTTTGAATATAGGCTAATCGACGGCAAATTTCATGAGGAATTTGAATCCGGAGAGATCAGCATTAGACAGGACCTGTGTGGAGCGCTAGAGCCAAAAAACTGTCAAAAATGATCAACTTTTCGAAAAAATGGAATTTTTTTCTATAAACACGAGGAGTTAGAATTCCGTAAAATGATGAAAAATACTCAAATAAATGCTCTCTAACGATTCCTGTTCAAATTTGAGCCCTATCATTTACAGAAAAATTTTGAAATTTCTGGAAGGATTACTGTAGGAAGTGGGCGGAGCCTAATGAAATGTATACCAAATGTCTTAGAAGTTGTTATGTATTCACTATATGAAATATCAATCGAATCGAAGCACTTTGACTGAAAACTGTACAGTACTATACTCGCGAAAGATGGAAAATTTGTCTTAAAAGCTGCTAAATACTAGATTTCTTCATCTCTAATGAATCGAAGTTAACAGTTCAGAGAGTTGCTATGATGTTAGCAACGAACCTGCAAAACAGCTGGTTAGCCACTTCAACAATAGCTCGTTTGAGGAGAAAGATCGAAAAATTGAAATTCAATTTTCAAGTTTATTGAATTTATTTAAATGACAATAGAAGCCTTGCAAAGTTGAAAAGTGAATATCAAGTTTTGACAATATCTTTCAATTGAGCTATTGTTAAATCTGTTGACAAAAGAACATAAACACTTCGAATTTAGGTATAAAAACAAATTTGGAAGAAATTTAGGACAGCGAAAAAAATGAAAAAGGGATTTATTCGTCTCGCGGTCTTACTCCTAATTTTTCTTACAATAATTTCGGCTGCAGAACCAGAAGGTGATGAGAGTGAGGTGAGTTTGAAGTTACAAAAAAATAAAACATTTTTCGAGAATTTTACAGGGCTTCTTCAGTGGTCTGGCACAATCTATTTCCAAAACCATCGTTCCAGCTATTGCCAAAGCGTGGGATAAGTTAGTTGCTGGTGAGCTGGCGTTTCATTATCCATCCGTAGATGTCTTTTCCAGGAGTGAAAGAAGTACCGGAATTGATCGAAAAAGCATTTGATAATCGTGCAGTCCGTGCAGTCATCCGTGCAAAATTTGAAGACGTTCGACAGCATATGAAAACTGCCATAAAAAATGCGGTGTTTAAGGCTGAAACTGCCTTACAAACTGCCAACTGTAGGTATCAAGAACTCATAGCCAGCGTTTCGAAACGACCAATTTTTTAATTTCCAACACATAAAACTTTTTGAGAAATAAAACTTCGAAGAACATTCTTTATTGAGATTACAAGTAATACAAAACTTCCTGAATTGAATGGTAAGCAGTGAAACATAAGAAAGGTAAAAAGAAAGGCAGTGAAAATACAAAATCCTTAATAAATTGTCTATCTTCTGCGAACAGTTCCATCCTCGAAGAACACTCCTCCATCGATAGAGCAATACTTTGGACATACTCCCTTGTTTCCAGATCCTCCTGATTGTCCTGGACGTCCAGCTTGTCCTGGATGTCCATCTGGTCCTGGTCTTCCTGGTTGTCCTGGGGCTCCCTTTGGTCCTGGTGGTCCTGGGCGTCCACCTCCGGAAGATCCTGGTTGTCCAGCTTGTCCTGGAGCTCCACGTGGTCCTGGTGGTCCTGGTGGGGCGACTCCTCCTCCATATCCATGAGCATCTTGTCCTGGGGCTCCTGGAGCTCCTGGTCGTCCATCGTTTCCTGGGGCTCCACGTGGTCCCTTTGGTCCTGGTGGTCCTGGTCTAGAGGAGCCTCCTCCGTGAGCTGGGCGTCCTGGTTGTCCGTCACCTCCTGGTCTTCCTGGTGGTCCTGGTGGTCCTGGACGTCCTCCTGGGCATGGTTTGCATGGAGTTGGAACAACTGGTTCACATGGTCCACTGCTTCCTCCTCTTCCTGGATTTCCTGGCATTCCCCATGCTCCTGGTGCTCCTGGACGTCCTGGCTTTCCTGGGGTTCCGGCGGCTCCTGGAGCTCCTGGACGGCAGCATGTGGAGCAGCTTCCTCCTCCGCCTCCTCCGTGTGGTGGTGGAAGAACTGGTGGTTGAACTGGTTGAGCATAACCACCGCCACCGTAACCGGCGTGACGAGCGTTACGAGTGGAGTTTTGTTGGGATCCTACGGAGGCGCGAAGGTGGTTGACCTCGGAGAAGACCTCATCGGCAGAATGTTTGCAGAAGGAGACTTCTTGGGAGAGGCGGACACGCATTCCGGAGACGTAGTTGTAAACCATCGGAAGGGTGATGCATACCTAGAAGAAGTGTGGTTGGGAGATGTTAAAAGTTGGAATATTGGGGAAAATGACCAGATTATTTCTGATTACTGAAATCCTTTTTGGCAGTTAAATTTCCGTCGATCGATTCGTATATGAGCCCGGCTAGGCCGAGCATAGTCTAGTTGACATAGGCCTGGACATTATTAGGTTTTAGAATTCGAAAATTTCCGAGAATTTGAAAGGAATTTTTGAGTTAAAAATCGTTAGACAAGCTGATTTTCAAAAAAGTGAATCGAGCCTAAGAATTAAATTTTAGCTAGTCACAATACCATTCTGAGCTGAATCGAGTACTGAATGAAAAAGGATCATTAGAAAACATCAGACTTATCAATTCAGTTTATAAGAAACCCCTGGTTTAGTTCATGGATCATTAACATTAGCTAAGCTTAACCACCACTTAACCCTCAAAAAATCCCGAAAAAAAACTCACCGAAACAACGGAAAGAACGCAGAAAGCGACGGCGGAAAAGGCGACAAGCCGGTAAGCCTTTAGCCTTACGTCAATGTCCATCTCCCTTCTTTTTGTGTGGTGTGATTTCACACTGACTTCCCTTCCCGTCAAACCTCTCCTTTTATACCGGTCATCGACGGGGCCGGCAAAAACCGTTTAGTTAGCATCCTAAAGTGTTTTTCAATTTCTCGATTCTGCGTCTCCTCGGTTTCAATTATCTCTCATCAGGTAGCAGTCCGCCCCCTTATAAAGTCATGGTCACTTTTGAATTGTGGTTGGAAGGAATGGGCAGGCAGAAGACGGAAAAATCTAACGGAGATGAAGAAACAGTTGATGTTTTGTCTGTTTTTTCGAACCGGTAAACAAGAAAAGAAGATACGACACAAAAGGGATATTACCTGTCTTAGCACCACCATCGAATTCTTATTACCTTCCACAAGGAAGTTAATTAATTTCCGCTTATCCCACTTTTTTGGAGGGGAACTTAATGCATCTAATCTTCCCGGTTTAATCTGTTTATTCTTTTTTTTTGTCTCTTGGAACTGAACATCTTTTAAAGTAATATAATCAACCTTGATCATTCGGTTCTACCTGTTTATTTCCTGCACGTTCCTTTTAGGCAATTTTTGATCATCTGAGGCACGGAAATTGCATAAAATGAACTTGGAGGAGGGGAGAAATGTAAAAAAGCGCTGTATGAGGACGAGAAAAGAGGGAGTTATAGTTTTTTTCAATAGCCTCTTTTGCTCTCTTCTACAAATATAGATCAAATTCTAGAAACGCGATCTGGCGAATATTGTTGCTTCGATAAATTTAATTTATTTATTTGGACTGAAGACTTTCCTACACTAAATTTACTAATAGTTACGGTAAAAACTGTATTTGAAGAGCACGCTGTTCTATTGTTCCTATCAGGTTGGCCGGAAAGAAGTGCGCGCTAAACGCTAAAGCGGACTTGCATATCTCAGCTATAGTAAGTGATATCAAAAAGTGGCCAACTAATAAAATATTGATCATAAATATACATTTCTTGCTGAACACGCTGCAACTTCCTAAAATTAGAACCATTTTGTTTCTCGATTCTTCAAAAACTTCACACCTTTTTTCCGTCTCCTTCCTTCCCAGTTCCAATTAGCAAAAAAACGTGCAAACCCCGCTACGGAACGTTGACTTAATTCGACTAGTTCATCATTTCTCCCCCTAACTAGTTCTTACCTTCGCCAAACAAGTCAAGTGGACAGATAGCAACAGATCAGCAAGGAATGATAGCTAGAAAGGAAACACATGATTTTGTGTATTTCTGGGAAAGAAAAAAAAAAGAAACGGAAAAATAAAAAAGGAAACAGTGAGAAGTTAGAATTAGCAGTACGGAATGTTTTCCGTTGTGGTGCTGACCAGAAAACAAAGTACTCTTTGAAAGTAACTTATTGTTACTCTGATATTATAAGCTTTGTGAATTAATGTAGCTGACTGTGTTACAGATCAATATATAAAACCTGAAATAATATATTGTTTCCGGCTCAATCAACTCGTTGGTACGACTCTGAACTCATCTATAAATTTAGGCTCAATTTTAGTTGAACATTTTTCATTGGGGCGCATTTGCCGAAGTCCTTAGTTTCAAGACCATTTAGTTTGTCTGGAAATTTGCGACCTAAAAATGCGGCTATACAACTGGAAAACATAATTGAAAAATCTCAACAAAAATTCTGGTAAAAACCAACAATTATCGGAAAATCATTCAAATGGCTTATCTTATTTTAGTTATACTTCAGGCAAGTTCTCAAAAATGATTTGCGAAGCAAAAAACTTATAGATTTCTGTCGAATTCAGAGGAAACAATTAACAGAATTAGCACGAAAATGATTACTGATTGGAGCGCATTTTCATCTTCTTTTTTTCAAAAACTTAAGTTTTGTTTTTTTCTCAGCTTTTGCCATAAACAAACAATGTTCTTTTGACCCTTTCTCATAGACCACCACTATTTTTTTTCTCCGTGTGTACTCTTTTTTCTATCTCTTTTCCCCCTCCCCCTTTTAACCGCCTTGCGAGGTCGGTTGACCCGTGGGCCCGTATAGCTCAGTGGCAGAGCGTCTGTCTCGTAAACAGAAGGTCGGCGGTTCAATCCCGCCTGGGGGCATTCCTTTTTTGCACTTTTTGGTTTTCAAAATCAACTAGAGAAAAGTTCGAAAAAGGAGTGTTCAAGTGCGCTCTAGTGAAAAATTCCGGAAATCTTGAAAATTTTCTAATCAAATTAAGAGACACTTTCACTTCACTAGTTTCTCTTTTTCCACTCTTTTTTCAAAAACCTCTCCCTAAAACAGTCTCGAGTACTATTACTAGTCTTCCGTGTTTACCTCCCAAGGTCTCAACGACCGAGAAAAAAAAGACATTGCAAGATGTCCTTCGATTCCCTTTTTTTGGAATCGAGAATGACTTCTTTCGACTTCCTTGACCGGCCGGCCATCGAAGACTATTGGTTTGGTTTCAGTGAATGTCACTCCCAAAATGTTTTTTTTTTCGTTTTGCCCGATGATAAAATTGTATGTCAAGGGGTTGACCTGATTTTAGACAAATCTTCAGGAAATACTTCCTCCAGGAAGTGAATTGGGAAAATTTGAAAAAAGTATATAATAATTTTGAAATTGAAAAATTTTATCAGTCAAGTTGATGTCAATGGGGTGTTATAGTTTCCAAGTGTTGGCAAGCAACTCAGCGGAATTTATTGATAACCCAGAGACTCCGGACTGAATGTTAACATAAGAAAGTTAAGGTGCTTATATAGAAAGGTCTTATCAAGCAGCCGACATTTGTTCTGGAAGAATTTCGAAATTTTCCGTTTCAAAATTTAAAAATTTTGAAAACTTTGCAATTGAGAAGAGCTGATATCATGATTTTTCAATGTATTCAAATATAACATCAATAAAACACATCAAAATCGAGACAATTTAAGACAATTTCCAATTTTTCGTATTTTCCAAGAGTTTCTGAAATAGGTATTACTTGTTTGCAAAAACGTGACACCTCGGCTTAAAGGCGCAGCGACAATTGTCTATTGGGTCCCGCCAAGATTACAGTGTTTCTCAGTTGAGAACAACTTTAAAAGTGACAGGACCCGGTGAACATTTCAAGCCGTGCCTTTAAATCGAGGTGTCAGGGTTCCCCAAATGAATAATATCGGATTCACAGAACTCCCAACAAATTTATTTTAAGCTAATCCATTCCGTTTACGGTTGATCTCTAATAGAGTGACACTTGTGAACATTTAACTTTGAAATTCATGTTTACCAGAATCAAAATTTTTATGGTTTGTCAAACGGAAAAACTTCAATTCTTAGCATTTTGAATCGTTTTTATCTCGCGCGTAATTCCATGTTCCCCAATTAACCCAACACCTTATACCAAAGATTTATCCGATAAGCTCCCCCTCTCTTCCAATGACCTTTCTCTCTCTTCCGATTTGAAACAAATAATTGGTCGATCACCAATAAACACTTTTTTGGTATATCGCGGAGGAAAGAAACCGGCAAAACTAAGAATCAACTGATATCTGATGCTAACCGGACGAGAAAAAAAGAAGGAAAAGAAAATGATGAAAAACTGGTTACAGGGAAAAATGAAGACACAAGGCATGAACATTTCGAATTGTTTTTGGCTTTATTGAACACAAAAAATACATTTGGGAAAAAAAATTGAAGAAATTGAAGACAGCATCGCAATTTGAGGAATGGTGTGACTTGATGAACGGATAGGAAAAATTTGATGGAAGAAAGTACAGAAAGTTTGAGTAGAGAGGAATATCGTTGGGAGAATGCATACTCCGAGTCAACACTTTTTTTTTCAATTTAAATTTCAGATTTAGAGTCTGCCGCAAATTATTTATTTCATACTGCACCAAAAGAGAAAGAGATTTCAAATAACAAAAACGGGGTAATACATTACCACTCACCTGGAATTTTTTCAAAATTTTCAGATTACTAGCCGTTTGAGGCAGAGCATCGTTTTTATTCACAATAAGGTAACATGGAAATGATTTTCACGAAACTATCACTATCAATTCTGAATACTGATAGCCATACTTGCCCTGCCGATTCTGCAGGGGTCAAAATTTTTTGCACTAAAAAAAAGTTGTTTTCTTGTTTTTTTTCAGTAATCGAGACATATCTTTTTTTTGAAGAACGTTTTTGACTATTTTATTTGTGAAAAGTTATATATTTTGTTGAAATTATACAGAAAATGCGAAAAAGTTACTTCAAAGTTTAAATATTTTTTTTGAACCCGTGTCGATTGGACCGGGCCGGGAAATTGAAACTATGATGATAACTGTTTTTGTTATCTAAACTCCAAAAATAGCGGTTTATTTTTTCTTCCATTGTTCATTCTCTTCATTTGAAAATTTTCTGGAGTTGAACAAAATTTTTCCGGGATATCGATGGGGCTGGCAATGGAAAATTTTTATGTCTGCTGTAAATTTTTTTTGAAAGTTGTTTGTGGTGTTGATTTACGCATTCCTGTTTTTAACTTCTTCAGGAAAACGCGATCTCCATCAAAAACTTTTAAAGAATCATCGACATCGGAGAAATTTTTGTCATTTAGGTTCTCTTGAAGTGTCCTTTCGACTGAATCAATTTTTCAGCAAAACACCAAACCTTCTAACCAAATCTTTACTCTAGTACTACACATTTTGTGACCTGGTTTTTGTGTGTTATTATGTTGTGACCCTGCCATTTCTTTCCGTTTTTTTTTTCATTTACTCCCCCTCCCCATACTGACATCACTCGAAATTCGGTGAAGAAGAAGGACGTCGTCGGCGCGCAGATGAACATGATTGTCGGTCGACGGAAAAATTAAATGAAAATGTTTGGGAAGAGATAGAGTAATAGGTAGTAGTAGTAGGAGTAACCAGTCAAAACACCTATTTGAAAAGGTTCGGGAGAAAAATGAGAATTCGGACAGAGATCATCGAAAAAAAAATTGAAAATATTAGGAAGAGTTGTACCCTGAGGCCAGAGATTTTTTCAGGGAGTTTTTAGAAAATCCATAAAAACATATATTTCCTAGAAATGTGTCTTTGTAACTAAAAAGAACAATGCCACTCACACAGATTTCAAGTGTTTTCCACTAATTTCTAACCCATTTCACTCCTTCAAATGACTTGTATTTTGGGACGTTCATTCGGAACGAAAAAAAATCATGAATTTTACTAATAATTCTCTTCTAGTTTTTCTGTTTTTATTACATTTACTCATTGCTTGCAACCCTTTCAAAGTTTGGAAAAAGTCGGATTTGCCTCAGTTTCGGTATGTTCTATTTGGGAAAACTTTTTATTAGTTCATATTTCGAAATAGTCCAAAGAGGTTCAAATTTTCTATATTGAAAATTTAACTTCTCGGAATTCAGTTTTTTTCAGACCCAAGCAAAAAGAGGAAGTAATTCCTAGTGGACCTCGAAACAGGATAATGGACTGGAAAAAAAGCTTAGCTTTTGAAAAGGTCACCAAGGATAGTGATGTCTTTTGTAGGGTAAGCTAATACTTTAGAATTACTTCAACCAGAAAATTTCAAAGTTTGGAGTATCTCGAAAGTTTGGGTTCTTCGTGTGAAACTTTTCTGTCTATGAAAAACTTTTTCAGTCAAGTTAATGTCAATGGGGCGGAACATTCATAACCCAGAGACTCCGGACTGAATGTTAACACAAGAAACTCGAAGGGTTTATATAGAGGGGTCTTGTCAAACGGCCGACATGTTACGGGAAAAATTTCGAAATAAAATTGAAATTGTTACTTTCTGACAACTTGATAAGCAGTATTGTCCTCTTGCAGAAATTGCGAAAACCTGAAAAAAAGAGATTCAAAACTTTTGAAAAATTTCAAAAAATTTTCTCACAAGGGACGTTACTTTAGATAGTCTTTGGGAATTTTCTGAAAATTTGCAGAGAGACTAATTTGGACCCCCCGAGAACGAAAATCGACATTAGAATCGCCACAAATCCCGTTAAAAAATTTTCATTTTTTTTGTCTGAAAATTTTCAGACGAAAAATTAGAACCCAGATTTTCCCCCGGAAACATGATTTTGGGACTCCCAGTAAGTGTCCTGAACACATCAGAAACAATTTTCGATAGTTTTTTGATTTTGGAGGCTCTTTTTCAGAAATTCGCAGATGTCGAAAAATAGCTGATTTTCAGAAAAGTCATAATATCTCCTCTGAAAGTGGTTTGTGGTGCGAGAAAATTTGTGAGAAAACATTTCTGAACCTCCTGATAACATCCAAAAATTTTGAGACAATTCTGAAAAATTTTCCGAAATTTCAATTTTGGAACCCAAATTTTCATGCAAATTTTTTCAAAAAAAATTTTTTTTCTAAAAAGTATCAGAATCTGTTTCTCCATGTCTGAAATGCCCGTGGTTTCTCTAAAACCTCCTGAAACGTCCTAGAAGCTTCAAAAATTCATGATTTAAACGAAATTTTGTACTGGACGACGTCTGAAATTCAGAATAACGGGCTTAAACGGGATTTGTGGCCCTTCGCACTATGATTTTTGTTCTCACCCGGGTCGAATTAGTCTATGGTAAAATTTATAGAAAATTCTCAAAGACTATCTAAAGTAACGTCCCTTGTCAGATTTACGGCTTGTGTGCTCACTATTCTTTCGGTATTACTTTGCTGAATGTCCTCGCAAAATGGAAGGATCGTGGAATGATTTATCCGTATAAAAAGTTTGATGGATCTCCCGATGCTGATTTACCGATGACTAAATTAGAGAATTTTGTTCGTGAGTGGTCCGAGTTTGATAAAAAAATATATTTACGGAATTTTAGGCACATTTCACAACAGCCGGACTCAACGGAATAACAGGCTTAACTGAAAATTTTTTTTGTGAAATTTTTCTCTAGAAATATCAAAATAAAATGTCTTCACATTGGCCGGACTTTCTGAAACAAAATTAAAAAATATTGTAATTCCAAACTCTTCATTAATATACAGAAAACTGGAAAAAAGACATAGAAACAGCACGGATTCACCCGAACTTTTGAAGGCAAAAAGACCACCACTGGGGTATGTGGCAATAGGAGATAAGTTAGGAAAAGGGGCGGAGTCTAAGAGTTTAACGACGTGTTCCATCCTCAAAGAAGACACCTCCGTCCAAGGCGCAATATTTTGGACAAATTCCACGTTCTCCTTGTGGTCCTGGTTGTCCGGGTGGTCCGGCTGGACCGGCTTGTCCTGGTTGTCCTTGTTGACCTGGTGGTCCTGGTGGTCCTTGTGGGCCTGGGGCTCCGTCGGATCCGGGGCGGCCTGAAAAGGAAGATTTTTATTAGCTTTGTCAGTTTGGACAGGGATTGATTCAAATTTGTATAGTTTCAGATTTATTTTTGCCGGTTGGAGAGGGGCGGTTTGGAATTAAATTCGGCTAAAAAAATGAAAATTGTTCAGCTAGGCTCAAATTTTTCAAATTTGATGAATGAGTGAAAAAAAGATTGTCTAAACCAACGGAGACATTCGGAAAAATATGATTTCCGTTCAAAATTTCAAAACTTTTTGGTTAAAATTTCAGTTTTTTTTAGTTTCATAAATTTCAAAATTTCATCAATCATAAATTTCAGTTTTTTGAAATTTTGGAATTGTCAGATTTTGCGGTCGAATAAAATTTCAAATTTAAATTTAAATTCAAAAGTTATTTCAAAACATTTGAGCCCCATATTGTCCAACTTCGAGCAAAATCTAGAGTTCGGACCAAAGCCAATAATTAGGCTTTTTGCCGTTTCGAGCCAGTCCGGACATTAAACCGAACCCGATTATTGCCAAGTTTTGGCTTAACATTCTCCAAATTTTACTCAGGATTCAAATATCTCAAAAACCGCCTACCAGCTTGTCCTTGATCTCCTGGAAGTCCAGATGGTCCTGGCTCTCCTGGTGCTCCTGGATCTCCTGGAAGTGCTGGTGTAGAGATTGCAGGTCTTCCTTGCTCTCCACGTGGTCCATCTCTTCCTGGTTCTCCATTATTTCCTGGTGGTCCTGGTGGTCCTTGTGGTCCAACTCCTCCATCATTTCCATTTCTTCCTGGATGTCCTGATTGTCCTGGATTTCCAGCATCTCCTGGTGGTCCTGGTGGTCCTGGCTCTCCTGGTGGGCATGGAGTACATGGTGGTTCAGTAATCTCCTCACAAACTGCTGGAGGTCTTCCTGGGAATCCTGGAGCTCCTGGAGCACCTGGTCGTCCTGGTGCTCCGTTCTTTCCTGGTGGTCCGTCTGGTCCTGGAAGTCCTGGAAGGCAACATCCTTGGCAGGCGGCTGCTTCTCTCTTCAGACGTGTTGTTTCGTTAGAGGAACGACGGAGGAAGAATGGCAAGTTCTTGTTTGGAGTCTGACGGAAATTGTGCATTTCCAACATGACGTCGCGTGCCGAGAGCTGAAATAGTAAAAAGATTTTTTTGAAAAAAAAAACTGATTTTTGAATA
The DNA here is from genome assembly GCA_963572265.1 of Caenorhabditis doughertyi. Taxonomy (NCBI): domain Eukaryota; kingdom Metazoa; phylum Nematoda; class Chromadorea; order Rhabditida; family Rhabditidae; genus Caenorhabditis; species Caenorhabditis doughertyi. The sequence goes on from OY751555.1 coordinate 18,971,662, forward strand.
ATTAGGCAAAACATGTTTTTTTTGAAAATTTTTTTCGCGGTTTTTTCTACATTTTTGGCCTATGTTTTCCAGAAGGAGGGTTTGACGGATTTTCAAGCAGGGAATATTTTCAAAATTGGGCTAAAAATCGGGAAAAAATGCTGAAAAAAACAAAAAAAATTGAAAGCCCGCATTTTTACCAAGTGTCAGACTTCACAGTTATCCTAACCTTCTCGAGTCACTTTACCATCCACAAAAAGATTTTCACTACCAACTATTCAGGGAAACTATTAGGCTACTTCAAGATCAATTTCAATTACACCACTCCCTCAAACCCCTCATAACCCACGTACCTTGCAGAACTGCATCTCATCATGTACACGAAGATGTACAGAGTGAATATAGTTGTTAACCAAAGGCAACGTCACAAATACACTGACAAGAGCCACCAAAGAGAATGACACTGCCGAGTAGGCGACGAAACGGAATGCCTTCTCACGTGAATCCTCCTCCATCTCGTGTTTTTTAGTCCTGCAAATATCACTGGATTTGAAGATAGAAAAGTTCTTGAAAATTGAAAATAAAAATGAAATGAAATTAGAATGAATCAATGACAGTGGGATGAGGGGTATTTGAATAATCAAGTAAAAATTAAATGAGAAGAACGAAAAAACAAAAATGTGTACTTTGGAATGTCTTGGCATAGAACAGTCAAACCCCAGAAAATCAAAAATTTGGAAATTCAGAAAAAAAAATCCCCAGAAAAATTTACGCCCCATATTCATCTATCTCGGACCAAAGCTAAATTTCGGAAAAGTACCAGACTAAATCAGAGCAGAATTTGGACCAAAAGTTTATGGACTCAAGAAACTCAAGAAAAAGGAAAACATTTAGACATTCCAAGTTCAGATATGATTATGAAAAGGGAGAAGTTTTCAGATTAGAAAAAGTATTTCGAATCAATTTAGGCTATGTCGGGCCAATGCAAAACTAGGATAATGAGGCAAAAATGTCTTTTTGTGTTGCTAACTTTTAAAAATTCTAAAACAGGTCACCTTATATTAGAAAAAGTTTAGAATTCGAGCTGTTTTGGATTCTTCTGGGCTGGGACCAAAACTCAAAACTCAAACTCGAAAAACTGGATACTCGAGGAAAAATAGAAAACATATCGGGAAAATCAATGATAGAAACAAAAAGTTTAATTCCATATCAAAAGTAAGAAACAAAAGATTTCAAAAAATCGAGATAAATGAAAATAAACTGTAAGATGAAAAAGACTTCACTCAAATTGTTTTAAAAGATTAAAATAACCAACATTTTATAAAATTAAATTAAAATTACAGTCAAAAGTCAAAATTAATAATTTCAGTTAATCAGAGTCAATTCGGAAAGAAAATGTAGAATCTAGAAGGCAACAGTAGTGAGGGTATCAGGCAAATGGCATTGCCACTGAGACTCTTTTATATGACTGAAGCCTTTCGTCACTATATTGTACACGATACTACGACGGTGGCGCGCGCCAAAAGTGGGCGGAGCTCGAGGTAGTGAAGGGAAGAAGCTGACGATGGCGACACGGTATAACATCATCTTTCCCTCTGAAGGGAATATAAAAAAAGGGAATTGAGGGGGCGGAGCCACTTTTGAAGGGGGTCGAGAGTCGGAGAGAAAGTTGTGGAGAAGAGGGAAGGAAGGAATGGCATGAAGGAAGAGAGGAAAGTATGATTAAGGGGTTGGGAAAGTTATGAATTGGCTTTTTGATGATTTAAAGGATCAATGATCAATAACGGGGGCTGAAGTGACTTTTGGGGTCTAGTTGAGTTTTGAAAATGATAATACTGAAGGTTTTGTGATAATATTGACTAAATTGAGGTATGTTTTAGAACTTAGTCCTTTCCCATTACTGTGGTTTTTTAAGATAAAGTTTGTGCCTTTAACCAGGACTTAAAAATACAATTGATTCAATTGGGACAGGGCCCCACGTTGGTCTAAGAAAGTTAATTGAAAAACTACAGACTTTTCAAAATGCAGAGCGGGGCCTGGCCGCTGGAGGAAGGTGTCAGCAAAGCCCGGCTCTTGACAAGTCGGAATAAGATGGTATATTATGTTTCCGGTTTAGATTTGTCCGAAATTTTTTGTTAATTTAATCTGAAAAGTTCAGTCGAACCTTTGCGTAAAGCTTAGAAAAAATTAACGATACCTTTAAGAAAATGGCAGAAGAGCTCGTTTTTCAGTTTGTGGTATTCTTAAAACAACACATTCGTGTTTCAAATTGCGAAGAAGCTTATACATTTTAAGCAAACCTTCCGTCATCATTCAGATTCAAAATTCTGAAATTTGCATAGATTTTGGCTTGAAATCTCACGAATTCTCAGTCTTGATTAGAATCAAATCCCGAGGTACCTAAACTGATAAGAAAAGGCCTAGCTCTTTTTAGTCCGAGCCCATCTATATTAATTGGTTTTGAGATGAAGTTTTACGGTTCTTATAGAGTCCATACGAGAATTCTTTCTGCTTGGTTTTGAAATTTCAAAATATTCATTTTTAAATTAAAATTTGACTACTGTAATGCAACTCAAACTACTGTTAGAATTGAATGGATTTTTGTAATTTTTGTAATCTTCTCTTCACATATCTAAATTCACCTGTTGCGCGTGAAAATTATAGGTTGTCCTACTATTAAAGGTGAAAATTCTGCCTCAATGCAGTTCAAAACGTGCGAAATTCTAATAAACCCTTATAATCTAAAGTTTTGCCATCATATCACTTTAACCGAATCATTTTCTAATCCCTCAGGTAAAAAATAACAACACAAGCCATCAATCATTTTCCCTCTATCCGTTCTTCTTCTTTCCTCTTCTTCTTTAACATCTTCCGTCTGTGTCAACGTCTTCTTCATTTTCTCCCTCCTTCTTCCTCTTCTGTTTCGTCTTCTAAACCAAAAAAAAAGATGCGCGCGGATCGTCTCGGTTGCGCGACCGCGACGCACGGTGTATTCTGATGACACTTAGCTTCTTCTTCTTCTGAAACAAAAATTCTCAGAGAGACTTCTTTATATTATTCATTCGGTAGTTTTTGTTGCGGAGAGAAAAAGGGGGAGATCGACATGAAAAGAGAAAGCAATAAAGGAAGGGGGAACAGAACAGTAATCATACAGAAATGTACAGAGAAAAAAGAAAAAGAAAAAGGGAAATTGTATTTTTATGATCGGAAATGGAAACGGCGGAGAAAGGAAAAGTGCAAGAATGTCTGAGGGTTTATCTGGATGTTCAGAATACGAATTTTGAGTTAAAGTTAGCACAGCAAAATTTTTCTGGGATTTTCGAAAAAAAAACTTTACACCAAAAAAAAGTTTTGAACAGAATGAGATCGAAATTGTTCGAAAGGTCAAAAAACTTTTCAGGTTTTTGGACCTTTCAGACAATTTCGAGTTGCTAAAAATTAGAGCCCATTATTGGCCTTTTTGAAATAGCTCCATTTCCAGCGTGAAGTTAGCCCAAAACCGCCTGAAATTCATAACTAGGGTAAAATTAGGCAAAATTTAGCTGAGAAAACTGCAAATCGTTCAGAAAATCTGTTAGTAATTATCAAAACTTTAAACGAAGTAGTAAAATTCGAAAATTCGGAAGAAAAGTTTTCAGCCAAAACTATTTTTTTTCCAAAACTGATAATTTTTCTATTTTCTACAGGCCTATTTTTGTGTTTTCCCATAATTTTTAGCCCTTTTCAAGCCTATTTCGGATTGTTTGATTTTTTGAGCCGTTTTGAGCCGTGGGAAGCCTAAGCAGGCCAAGACTGAGAATCGGTCTTAAACAGTCAAAAATAAGGCTCGAAACTTCAGAAATTGGCTAAAAACAAGCCAAAACTTTGAAAATTTTTAAATAAATTTTTTTTTGAATTCCCAACTTTTCTAAAAACTCGTCCAGTATTTTCAGACATCCTCAAACCCTTTCAACTTGCTCTTATTCCTTTCTTTTTCCATTTCTTCTCTCTCCTCTTGCATTCTTTTTCTCATTTCCATTGGCATATTCGGCAAATCCTCTGGCCAATGTTGGTAATATAGTTTCTTAATTCTCTCTGCCTGCGTCTCTTTTCTTTGACGGAACGATTCGTTCATTGTCTTGTACTTCCACGGAAACCCGATTTGGTCTGGTTCGGGCGCATAGAAGTCAAGTCTGTAATTTGAGGACACGTATTAGAAACTGGGGTGAAAACAGAGAAATAAATGGGGGACTAATGAAAGATTTGAAAGCTCAAACAGTTCGAACGAAATTCTGTAAATCAGACTTTTTTTTAGAGATTTTTTCAAAATATGTCAATTTGTCAAGAATTTTAAAAAGAACTCTACACCGCTTTTTTTTGCTTTTTCAAGTGTTCGGTTCAAATTGGGCCCGAAAAAGCATGAAACTTCAAATTTTGGACAAAATTTGAAGCATTAATGAAGGACAAAAAAAAAGCCTGATAGAAAATATAATTACTCGAGAAGTCAATCAGAAGCTAGAAAATATAAAAATAAAACTTGAAAAAAAAGTGAAAAATGCAAATATTTGTTTTCTGATTTTACAAAAAAGTACAAAACTTGACAAAATTTGCCTTTTTTTAACTTTTTTCAGGGTTTTTTCAGGCCATTCAGGCTAAGACGGGCCTAAAAAACTACGAAAATTTGTGAAAGCTTAAAATAAAGCGACATTGCGTCTAAAATTTCAAAAAAACAGGTTGTTTTTTTTTTGAAAAAATTTTTTCGCGTTTTTTTTTACTTTTTTGGCCTATGTTTTCATAGAGGAAACTTCGATCGAATTTTTAGTAAAAAGACCCAGTAAACGTTTTGAAATTGAGCTGAAAATCGAGAGAAACATGCTGAAAAAAACAAAAATTTTGGGCCGGCCCGGATTTTGACACGTCCAACCCTAAAATTTCCCCGATCTCACAACTTCCTTTTTTTCAGAAATACTACAGAGAAAACACTCACTTTGTACTAGGCTCCATTGCTCCTACACCCCCAGGGCCAGGTGGCACATTATATCCTAATCTTTTCATATCTTCTTTCTTTTGTTGTTTTAAATGTCTCTGTAATTGTACATCTGGAACTGATGGCCACTCTCTTCTCCAATCTGGAATTCCTTCTAGAACCAATACATCTCCTTTTGGTTTTGGAGTAAAAAGTGCAGCAGAATCTAATGCCAGATAAGGAGCCGCATGATGAATTGGCTCAGGAGGAGCTAATTGAAGCTGTGGTGGAACCACTGGTCGACTGTAGGAATGATGGTGATGACGATGTTTTCGTCGAACGTCATCTGGATCTAAATAAACTTTTGTGATATGTTTTCGACGTCGTCTTTTGCTATGTTTTGGGCGAGTTGATATTAGGGAGCCGGATAGTCGAGAGAAGAATACAATGACCACGATTATAGTTATTACCTGAAAAATCGAATTGAAACAATTTCAATTTTTTTTGGCTGAAACTTTTCAGAATGTTTTTCAAGAATTTTGAGCTATTATCAAGTTAAGATAGAAAGGTTCTAAAAAGCGTTCTGAGCCAGATATTTCCCGGTTTCGCCGCTATTTTTCAAAAAAGTCGAATTTTGTCACAAAAATACACTTTTTGAAAAACATTTGTTAAAAATGGGTTTTGCGACAAAAATTTCCGGTGCGACTCATTTTTTGATTAGATCTACCGTGTCCCAAGTTTCAGAAGAAAAAAACAAGTTTGTTACAGGACGAGCCGAGCCGCTGGTGAAATTTTTACCGGCCCGGGGTTCAGGCGAAACATGTTTTTTTTTAATTTTTTCGCGGTTTTTGTACTAATTGTTCAGCCTGTTTTCCAGAAGGAAATTTTGATGGATTTTTAAGTAAAAAGGTTCAAGAAAAATTTCAAAATTTGTCCGAAAATCGAGAAAAACATGCTGAAAAAAAGAAAAATTTTTTAACCAGGGCCGACACTTTCGACCGGCCCGCATACGAAAAGTCTGAAAAAAAAGCTTACATTTATCGCCACTGACATCACAAACTCAAAAATTGACATTGTGAGCTGCTCATTGAAAATATCCTGCAAAAAATTACTTCAAGCTCCGCCCACTTTTTTTGAAAATTTTTACCCCGCTCCACCATAAAACCGCATAAGTTGTTGTCATAATACAAAGTGGAACGGAAGTTCCAAACCATGGCCAGATCAACACTTTTAGATACTGAAATTTTTTGGATGAAAATTTTGATGAGAACTTTTTTTTCAAAAAAAACCTTAACAGCGGCATATAGAAGCAAAACTGATGTAAGCAAGTTGAGAATTGCAAATATTACACAGACAATGATAATGACGTACATGGCTGAAAAATTTTGAAATTAAAAAAAACAAACAAAATCTCTTAGTTTTACCATTTGCTCTCCGTCTTTCCGGAGTTTCAGTATAGATTTGATATAATCCTGGAAATCTTGCTTGGAAGCCATCAATTCTAAAAATTTTAAATATTTGAAATGTATTGTCCACGTGGAGTACAAATTAACTTACGCTCCAGTAGCTGGGAGTTGCCGATTTTCATATTCTGCAATGATATTTTTTACGACTTGAAATTGCCAACCGAGGATTCCGAATTGAATGAAACAATAAATCTGAAAATTTTTTAAAGTTATTTTTTTAATTAAAAAATGAACTCACAATATTCCACACAGCGATCGCTATAGTGGCTCCCCGCAGACAGTACAGCGGGTCCGCCATTCAATAATAAAATTCGAAGAAAAAACCAGTTTCTATTTTCCTGGAAAGTGCTTTTTCGTTCTGAAATTTAAAAAAAAATCATATTAAAAACGGGGTTCAAAAACTGCTAGAAATGGCGCTTTATTGAATTGATTAAACCGAAATTGATTTTACAGAAGGTTTACATTTTGATAAAGTGGAAATCCAGTGAAATCAAAACCGAAATACTCAGTAACTACTTTCAAATGTGGTGAAAAATCTCGAAAGATTTCAGAGAAATTGGAGCTTCCTTATTTCCAAAATTCTAGCAATTTTTTTTTATGAAACATCCCAACAAAAACTGATTTCCTAGTTCAAAATTGATGAAATTCCAAAAATCAATTTGAATAGAAAAGTGAAGCATGACTCATTCCAGTTGTATATGTCATACCTGAAGGAAAAATATATGTATGAAACAGAAAAGAAAAGTAGAGAAATAGAGAAAGATAGAAAACAAACAGTGTATACCTCCCGAGAGGGGGAGCCCCGGGAAAGAAGAGACCAAAGTCACCTCAACCCGATATGCATGTGTTTGTTTGCTTAAGAGAAGAGGGAATAGCATCCCTCTGTTTGTATGTGTCTCATGTTGTTTCAAATTATTAAAATTTGAATATTGATTTATGTAGAATATCCTGGAAGGAATCCATTTTGAGGCATCTAAGAAAGTGAATCAGTGACAAAAAAGAATGCAAAGTGAACGTTTTTGAAGTACAATTTTTAAAGTTGTGATATTATTCAGTGTATTTTTCTTAAAAGAAAAAGTCTGAAGTGTTCATTACTCAGAAAGCGAGTCCTTCTGTGTTCTAATCAACTGAAAATAGGAGGCGGAACTAAAGTTTTTCGAGGAAATGAACATGAAAGTTTTGTAGACTTTTTTGTGGACTTTGTATGCATTCTGTCCTAAAATGTGGTGTATACACTATTTTTTCATTTTTGAATATTTTCAAGAAAAACAATTTGAATATCGATTTATGTGGAATATCCTAGGAGGAGTCCATTTTGAGGCATCTAAGAATGTAGATCAGTGACGAAAAAGAATGCAAAGTGAAAGTTTCTGAAGTAAAAGTTTGAAATTTGTGATATTATTTAGTGTTAAGAAACATCAGCTAAAGTGTCAGGTGATCAGAAAGCAAATCCATTTGTGTTCTAATCCACTAAAAACGCTTCAATTGACCTAAATTAATCAAATACAGAAGCTCTAGCGTCCTAATCCCTTGAAAATGCAGTTGTATCTGAAAGTGCAATAATTGATCATCACAGGAGTTCGTGACAGCGAAACCCTCGTGTTCCTGTTCGGAAACTACTAACAGCTAGTAGCCGATAACGGTTTAATGACCAGTGACACTATGTATTTCGATTTTCAATTGCTCACAGCAGTTTAATGTTTATTTTCGTTTGCTGAATCACCAACTGATATTGGTTCAACACGTCTGACCCTGTAAATAAGTACATGTCCCAAAAGATTGGTGCTGCTGGTAAGATGGTTTCATTCGTTTCATCTTTTTTATATTATTGATCTGTAGTTCTTAGTTCAACTATCTACTCTTAAGTTTTTCCCCGTTTTTTAGTAATTTCAACTCAAATTAATTGAGATCTCCGAAATGCTCTTTGAGAACATTTATATTTTTCATGTTTCTTTCTTTTTTCATTTTTACCTTTTTCCACGATACCATTTGATTCCTATAAACACTATTCGTATCTAATACAGCTATCTTAAACTCTCAATCGACAGATGTTTTTTTTCTCTAACTCTCCTTGTTTTGCATGCACACTAGCTACACACCACATTGATCCACATGCCGTCGAGCGTCTTTGTCTTTTTGCATTGCCCTTGCATTGCTTTTTCTCATTACCGACTCAAAGAATATGGCTTTCCGTTCATCTTTTCTTCTTCTTTTTTGGTTCCCCTATTCTTATTTTGCCCAAAAAGCATACATTCGAAGTTACAGATGGAGACTTCCTCGGACGAAGAATTCAAAGTTCAGTTTATTCTAGCTCATGAGAAGTTTGAAAAACTTTTGCGGAAAGCCTTGAAGAGTGAAGCGAAGTTTTCTCCATCGTCAATTGATGACCAAAAAGAAATCCATTCTAAGTATGCTTACCTGGTAAGTAATAAATCGAATAATTTCGATACAAAGAATTTTTAGGTTCATTGGCAAGGATCTCCAATAGAGGAAAGAACTTGGGAGACGGAGGAAGTGCTTGGGGGTTCACCATTGCTCACTGCCTACAAGACAGAGCACGGATTGCCCCTCACACATGAGAAGTTTGAAAAAAAGTATGGACGTCGTGTTTGGAGGAAACTTTCGGTTTCTCATGTATCAGGAATTAGGTATCTTCTGACTAAAAGAGAAAAAGAAGCGGAAAAGAACAAAAGAAGAGAAGACAAACAAAGACGCTCGAGAAGACCAGTCGAATGAATTGGAGAAAACAAATGTGAGTTTGTTTCAAGTTACGATTGGACACTTGGAGAACAATTCCCACAATCTTCACATTTTCAGACCATACACTGCTTTTTATTTCAAACACGTGCGCATTCAACTCAAATAAACGTGAACTTCTTGTCCTTATTTCTTCAATTTTGTCGGAGTTATCATGTTCATCATTACTGATCTTTTATACGGTTTTACACGTTCTAAACATTTCCTGATTCTCTTGTTCTGATTGTATAAAAAAAACATTTACCAAAATACCTGTTTCCTTGTGCAAACGGAAAAAAAAAGCATTTTACTCTGCTTTCATATAGGCAGGAGTTCCATGACCCATTTATTTACAAGTGGCTTTGGCAACACTAATACTAGTGCAGCGACCGTTCCGCCCATGAACCGGTAGCCTAGATTATCGTTTGATCTGTTTTTTTAATTTTTCATTTCTAAATAAAACGATGTTTATATCAATTTCAGAGTCAGCATACAATCAAATACTTCATTCAGTTTACAGAAAGGAATCTTTAATTCAAGAATATCTGTCGGAACGAGTGGCTTAACTTGAAGGTTTCCAATTATCCAGATTCGGATTTAGCCATGATGATCATATACACATGAATGGGAGCAGTGAGACAATCCGTATTTTTCAAGGACTCCTGAATGTCTTTTCCATCAACTGAATCTCCGAAATCAATTGTCCTCAATTGTTCGTCTCTATTATACGCGAATACGGCGCCTGAAATTTGAAAATAATATTTTTTGTTGTTTTATTGGGACATTACTACCTCTTGGCTTATAAGACCGTTCTCCGACGACACAATTTGAGTTTTGCAGTATATAATTGAAGTTCAAAAGGATCCCACTGTGTTTGTTGACGAGTAAGATAATCTCTCCAGCGGTAAAAGAACGAGTTGACTTCATGACGCCAATGTTGCAAAATTGACAAGGTTCACGAATTGTCTTGTTGAGTCCGGCAAAGAGGGTATCCAATGGTTTGTCTTCATGTAGTCCTAATTTAAGGAAATAGCGGGTGGTTTGGAAAGTCTCATTGAACGAGTACTCGCAACGCTCATTGCTACAGTTGTGAGTCTTCCAACGAATAAGAGAACTGTAGTTGGAGACAGCTTCTGGAAGAGTCTGAAATCCATTATTTGATAGGTATACCTATTCTTGGTGTTGCACACTTACTTGGAGAACTTCCATTAGGAGCGTCGCCCAATCATCCTCCCCTTTACGGATGCTGATTTGTTCGGTGATGAACTGGTAGAGCTCCCCGTTTTTGAGATCCGAATGGAAGAACGTCAGTATGAAGAGGAAGACCTCGTAGAGAGTCGAGCTGACAGCAGTAGATGTCGGTGGTGTGGACATTGGTGAATGTGTAGATTCTATGCTCAATTGTTCTCCTTATATGGCCACAAAAATGACCTTAGATCAGGGTTATTGGAGCAAGGTTTGTAGGTTAGTAAACCGGGTTAGGAGGAGACGTGAGTACAGAAAAGGGATAACTAGATTTTTGACGTTTAGTTGGCCGGGTAAGCCTACTTTCCAATTTTTCATTTCTAAAAGCGTTGCTTAAAGTCAATCTGGCATGTAAAAGTTAACTTTAACTAGTAAGTAAGCCTATAACTTTTCACGTTTATTTGATGATTTATTGATTTTTTTGCAAATTGTAACAGATCCTTATCATTAAAACAGATCTTATCAGTTGTTTCGATCGACCTTTCTACGTGGAAACCAAAACATGAAAAAGAGATCTTATCAGTAATCTCTGACCTTTGAACTTTCAAATTTTTATATTGATTTATTGATTTTTTCCGACGTTCTAGTTGATTCTTATCAGTAAAACAGATCTTATCAGTTGTTTCGATCGACCTTTGCTCCAGAAATACTCCCTATATAAGGAGGCGGATTTCAACAGAAAGAGTATTCAATGCAGCTTTCAAAGCCTTCAACACCTTCCGTCATCTACCATGACTCAACTGGCTATAGAGTGCTCAACTCACCGAATCACACAATCCACTTTTCGAAATGTGTTGGTACTCCTCGTTCAATTCATCTGCTCACCGGACCTATTTGAATCAGTTGTCGATTAAATATTCACTTGCCATTGCCCCAGTCCGACCCGGACTGGCCCGGCCCGGACTGGCTGGCTCGGACTGGCCCGGCCCGGACTGGTTGGCCCGGACTGGTTGGCCCGGACTGGCCAGGCCCGGACTGGCTGACCCCGACTGGTTGGCCCGGACTGGCCCGGCCTGAACTGGCTGGCCCGGACTGGCCCGGCCTGGACTGCCTGTCGCGGACTGGCTGGCCCGGACTGGCCCGGCCCGGACTGGCTGGTCCGGACTGGTTAGCCCGGACTGACCCGGCCCGGACTGGCTGGCCCGGACTGGTTGGCCCGGACTGGCCCGGCCCGGACTGGCTGGCCCGGACTGGTTAGCCCGGACTGGCCCGGCCTGGACTGGCTGGCCCGGACTGGCTGGCGTTGGAATTGGATGAGTGACGGATTGGCTAGGGTGAATGATAGAAAAAAAATTAAAAAAGAAAAGGAAGATAGCCTGACCTGCCCTGCTCTGAAAAACCAGGGCAAGGCGACCGGTCAACGGTCGGTTGCCCCAGAAAAATTGCATAATTGCATAAGCATAAACAAAAACTAAAAACGTTTAACTGAAGATTGTTCGTTTCTACATTCCGGAACACGATGAGAACAGTCCAGTTTCGTAAGATTTCTATCGCCGGATGTGTCTTTTATTCATTCCTTGGAGAGTCAAAGCTGAAATTAATTCCCTATATGGGAAAACGACCTACTATGAGACTTTCATGGAACACCTTGAAAATCTTAAAAACAGAAATCAGCCGGCAAAACTTCAAAGACATGGAAAGAAAAGCAAAGAAGGCTAGGAAGAAATCACTCGAGCTAAGTGTATGTTTTTAAGCGTTTTATGAAAGAACCGCCATTTGATTTAAAGTAATCAATGAAAAAAATGAACTTGGAAGATTGTGAAAACGAAATACAAATCCAGCCGAGAAATTTGGATATTACAATACAATAGAAAAGTTCAACGAATAGCAAAAAACATTCTGAACTCAATCACACTTGATCAGTTATTGCTGTTTGTGAGTGGCACAGCTGGCGTGGGAAAAATGTTTGTTATTGATGCATTGGCCGACCAGCTCAAGTAATTGTATGGATCCGACGATCCTTTCCATCCTGTGACAATTCTGACGGCTCCAACCAGATTAGATGTATGGAGGATTCAATGTTGTGGTGTTTGGTGACTTGTTGCAGCTCCCTCTAGTTAGTTCATACCCAATATTCAAAGGTACGCTATTCTTCTTGTTGCTAGATGGTAATGATGGTGCTTTCAAGGATTGGATATGCGAGTTGTTTTGAAGGTTTTCGGCGGATGTGGAACCTCCATCAATCTGTGGCAATCGTTTGAGTTTTTCGAGTTGTCAATAAACATGAGACAAAAAAGGACAAAGTGAATGCAGGAATCTTAGGTACGTTATGAAAAATAAAAATGAAAATTGAGTACACAAAAGGTTATATAGGAAGAGTGAGGTTGAGGGAGGAGACAGAAGGCAATATTAAAAAGCTTCGAACCCGAGTGATTCCAAACATAATTGATGAATGAGGTAAACTATTGTCAAATTAAAAAAGTTGCGACGCGTGAACCTCACAAAGCTGTGAAAAAATCTCTCGAATAAACTCCACCTTTTTTTTGCAAGAGTGCGGCGCACTTTTCAGATTTTCTGAATACAATGGATTCCTTGCGCCAGTCTCGAAGTAACTAATTGAAAAGTTGATTATTTGATTAAAATAGCAATAAAATATCCCTAACATCATATATTCCCGTCGATTTCTTTTTAAAAAGGTTAGAAAACGGCGTAAGATAACCAGTGTAAAAGTGCGCCGCACTCTTGCAAAAAAAGGTGGAGTTTATTCGAGAGATTTTTTCACAGCTTTGTGAGGTTCACGCGTCGCAACTTTTTTACTTTGACAATAAGAAATGCCGTGGTATATTATGTCGACCAGTTCGAAAAGGATCCCACAGTGATGGCGTTGTTTCCACTGAATTCCCAAACCAACGAATTCAATAATTCTGTTCTGAATGAGTCTGGATTATCAATCATCGAAATTGATGCAACTGAGAATCATATTGTATCACGATCTAACCGAGTTTGCACACGACCATATCAAAGCAAAGATAATTTAGTAAAATTGAAAAATATTATCCATTTTAAGAGTATAATTTGACTTTAACCGCTCATCGGCAAGTGAACAAAAAAACGCTAAGTCTGCCGCTATTATGGCCAGAGGTTTATCTGCACGGTTAACACTTGCTTTGAATTGTCGTGTAATGTTGAGAAGGAACATTGATCGTGTAAAAGGATTGGTCAACGGCATCACAGGTGTTTTGGAAAAACTTTTTTTTGAATTTTCAAGTCTGTTTTAATATAAATTTGCCCTTCACAAGTTTATTTATTCTTCGACAAGCTCCATTTCTTGTTGCTAGGTAACCAACTCTCCACTCAAAAAGGGTGTGCTCCTCAGCTGCCCGCTTTTCATTTTATGCTTGTTACAAGATCGAAAAAACTTTTCAAACTGAACTTTTTATTTCAGAAAATGGATTTGACCACAAACTCATTTGAGACACTTTTGAAGATGAGTGAGCAAGCAAATGATATCTCAAAACTGTTACAAGAACAGCTGGATATGCTGAAAGAACAGACAACGGATCTTCAAAAGAGTTTGGAGACGTTGAGATCCAAAAATATTGGAATTCAAAGGGAAGGAAAAATGAAGCAACTATCGGAAAGAATGGAAGATAAAACCGAAGAAAAGGTGACTTCAATTTGAGAGTTTTAATCAAAAGTCGATAATTTTCAGATGTATGAAACGCCCAACGACAGCGACTAGAACTCTGGTGACTCCGTGTGCACTATCCGTTTTTACTAAGCTTTTTTACAAAGCCTCAACTAAACTTGATTGATAAACTTTTTATTTTTTTGCTGAAAATGATGAAACTGGAACCCATAACAAAATTAAAATTGTTGCCCTTAAACTATGTAGATTATTTGAATCGAACTTATTTGAACATAATTCTTCTATTTTTGGCTGTTCCATGAACAAATGACGTGCATCTTGTCGCCCACTTTTTACGAATCAATCCGTCATAGTTTTCTGATTTCGATTCAAAAAATTCCATATCTGATAAACAGAATTTTGTTGTCATCCTCAAGAAGGCGTCATCGCATCACGCTCCTCTTCACAAGACGGTCGCCTTGGTTACCAATGCTCCCAAAGGACATCACTAGTCAACATAATCTCTCATCTGACAACCAATTCATTCTTTCTTCAGCCTCTTCCCCTTGATTTCCTCATTCATTTTGCTCTCGTTTCTTCAGGTTAGTTACTTTTTTCGATAGTTTTTCCTTAGTAAAAATAATTACATCATTATTTGGATATGAGAATTTGATAAGACTGATTAAGAGAGTTTTAGTGGAAAAATTGATCAGGCGATGGCAATAGGATTTTCAGAATTCAAGTTATGATCCCCATAAAGTCTGCCATAAGCATATTGGACCTTCTGAACATTTTTGCACTTTTAGTTTTTGGCTCCGCCCCCTTTCCAGCAAACCACGCCCCCTTCAAGTCAGAAAAAAATATTTTTTTTCCGTGAAGATATCGACACGTGCTCAACGCGGTTTTGTAGAAAACATTTTTTAAAGCATTTTTGCAGTTTACAGCTAAACTATAGCTCTCCTCTATCATACTGATAATATTATTTTATCACCTTGAGCACACTTTTTTGCTCATTTTTCCGTTTTCCTGACTCGATACAATGCGGGCCACACTAATGCTTATTAGAATCGTAATCTACGCCTATTTTTACCCCCGGGTGCAAAAAATGAAGGTATGTTTCGACATACATATAGTCACTTTTTTCTGAAAATATCATAATTTTCAGAAAATTTCATGTGGTCCCCCCTTATGTGAAAAAATCGAAAGTCACCGATTTGGCCCAAAATTTTTTTCTGAAATCTACTATTCATGACCTACATGCATACAAAAAATGAGATCGATCGGATGACTTTAGAGCATGTTATAACACCACCTATTTTGACTACAGAAACACACTAGCTTTACATGCAGAATTTTGGAGCATACTGCCGCAGCTCTAAACGATGATTTCCAAGGCTAATTTTCTGTGTGATAGAGGAGAGTTATATGATAGAGGAGAGCTATAGCTTAGCTTTAAACTACGAAAATGCTTCAAAAAGTGTTTTCTACAAAACCGCGTTAAGTACGTGTCGATATCTGCACGGAGAAAAAATATTTTTTTCAGACTTGAAGGGGGCGTGGTTTGCTGGAAAGGGGGCGGAGCCAGAAACTAAAAGTGCAAAAATGTTCAGAAGGTCCAATATGCCTATGGCAGACTTTATGGGGATCATAACTTGAATTCTGAAAATCCTAATGCCATGGGCATCACTACTGGTGGTAAATTTTTCCACTAAAACTCTCTTAATTGGCATTCAAATTTATTGGAAAATTTTTAGAAAACTTTACTTTTGCAGGATGTCCGTCAACGGTCATATTCATATTCATGGCAACGAAGATGAAGAGCCATTCGTCTCTCTTCGTTACTACAGAAATAGATTGGAAGTTATGAGAATGCAAATCAGAGAAATCGAAGAAAGACTCATGACGATTCGTCAGAACAATTTGGAGAATATGGATGAGGATCAACGAATGGATATTGAAGAAATGGAGAAACAAGTCAGAAACACTGTCGACGAGGGACAACAAATTGAGGACTTGATCGATGAAATTGAGGATGATATTAGACACAGTATTCAACAAAGAAATGTTAGTTCGGACTCCACTTTCAAATTGATCGCGTTAGAAGAGTCTTGATATTTTTGAATTAGTCTAGGAAAGCAAACGTTTCTGCGCCTCTTATATTTTCGAAGTTGAGCTAGCCATATTTTTGCTTATTTGAAACACCTTGACAAGAATATTTCAACTAACATTATCTAGATGGGTGATTATGTTCTCAGTTGCCCATAGGAAATTTTTGAGATTGTGCTATCGTATAAACTTAAGTCACAAGATGTCAGAATACCTTATAACAAACTAATCAAACTAATAAAAGAATTTTTCCAGGTTGTTCTCAACCCAAACGACGACTAGGAACCTGATGCTACCTCTGCTGCCCGATGACCGACTCCGACCTCTGCCCTCCGAACTTTTGCTCTCGTCTCGAATAAAGCTTCAAAAATTTCCGTCTCATTACATCAGACGAAATTTGTACTTTTTGTTCTGCCTTCCGTTTTTTTTTTGAAATTTCCATCTTGATCAACTTCACCAACTCCAACTAGCTTAAAGTTGACTTTTTCATGTTTTTTCTCTTTGTTTTTCATTGTATTCGTAATGTGTTTATTATCCCGTATTAATTGCAACCTATTATTTGGCAACAAAGATCATTCCGTTTCAAAAATTTTCATTTTTCATTGAAAGTTGTTATCAAACTTCATTTGTGATAACTTTTTCATTATCTTCCCATATTCTCATATCGTGCAATAAAGTCATTACATAATAAAGATATTTTCTTGAAAATGATATATACATAAAAAGTCGCCACGAGTGCTGAAATAAGAGTACAAAAAAGGAAGAAAAACCTTATGAAAAGGTCGTATTAACACCGCCCTTAAAAAGAGATTAGATTGCGTGTACTAATGAGGGGTAAATGCCAAACTGCGTATGCTAAAAAAAAATCTATCTGGATTATAAACTTTTCGTTTTTTTCTAGAAATTTTAATTCAAAAATAGAACTGAAGATAAAAATCTTCCAATTTTTTTTTAGTTTTGAGACGTTTCCTATTTGCAAATTCCAGGCATTCCAACGAAAAACCAATTTTGACCAAAAAACATCTTCTATTATTATATAATATTATCGGTTTCCAAAATCTAACCTTGAGTGCCCTTCAATTTCCCTCCTTTCACTCCTTCAAAGCGTCCTTTAACCTTCTGCGTCTCTTCCCAGCTCCCACAATTCTCTTCCCTAAGCCCCGCCTCTCTTTTTCCGAGGTGGTTTCGAATGTCTGTTCCCTACGCCTCTCACTCTTTTTTCAACATAACAATATATATTTTTATATGGAATAAAAGAGGGAAAATAGAGAAGACGCAGAAGGAAAAAAGACATGTACACTCACGGACGGATGGACGAAGAAGAGGAAAAAGAGGGGAAGATGCCTCATTCAACCTTCTCCCCTCACTTTCAATCCCTCCCCCCAAAAACCACGTTTGTTTTTTTTTTCTTTTCGTTTCTCATTTTCTTTTCCTAGAGCTTTTTGTTTGAGAAGAAGAGAAGTCTTACTACTAAAAGCCAGCGTTCAATAGTTTCGAAAGTTCCGAAATCCCTGTAATAGACGGGCATCAAAACTTAGATTAGATGTTTTCATGTATTTAGAGTTTTTAGGAAAATTTAATATGGCTCTAGATAAAATTATTTGAAAAGCTGGAAGAAAAAATCGATTGATAACATTCTTGAAAAACCTGAGAAACACTTTGTGCCAATAAAACCAACTTTATGATTCTCAAGAAATAAGACATCCCGAATCGGAGAGTGTAAAAAAGGGGATTTGATCAGCAGTCTGTATGTTTCAGGCATTTTTGATTTTCGCCCCAAGATGGTTTTCTTCAAACTTTTTCTCCCGTCGCCGTCCTCCCCCTCCGCTCGCCACCGGGGGACCACCACAATTATCTACGCCCTTCCTTGCCGCGTACAAAGTTCGTGCATGGCGCAGTGGCTAGCAAATTTGTTTTTGTTTCCACGAGCCTCAAGTTCGAGCCCCGCACGTGCAAAAACCTTTTACTTTTTGGTTTTTCGGCGACTTTCGACTTACAATTTGATAAAAACTTTTGAAAAACTTGTTTTACTTTTCCCGCCCTGTTTTAAATTTAACCGAAAAGGTTGTTCTTTTCCTTTCCTTTGGAGCAAGTTTTCTGCTACTCAAAAATTTTCTATTTTCGTTACTTACTTGTATTTGAGAAAAAAAAACGTATTTTACCTTCAGTTCTACCTTTAATCCTCCGTTTAATTAGAACATACAACCTATGGGACCACCCTTTTTAATGAGCACCTGCAGTCTCTTCTGGATTCTATGCTAGCTATGCCGCCCATTTTCTGGTTGACAGATTTTGTAGTTTAATGAGATTTTATAATAAAATATTTAGGTTTGCATAATACTTTTCATTCGATCGTTTTGTAGTCCACTCCTCCTCCTTTTTGACTCTTTTCTCGATTTCACAATTCGGCACTACAAAACTCATTTTTCAATCAGAATGGACATAATCTGCCTTGATGATATATTTGACGCTCACGTCTCCTCCTCCTCGAGTTCAGATGAGCTCTCGGATGACGAAGTTACCTCGACGTGGCTCCGCGAGCAAGGTCAGGAATCAATCGACGCGATGAACGAAGGATTGATCCATTCGGTGGAGTGTCCCGATCCAGAAGGATGTGATATCTTTTGTGAAAATGTGAAAAATGTTATCAATCATTGTGTGAATTGTATGAAAAGACGTTTTGGAGAATGCGATGTTTGCAGTTGTGTAGTGGCGGTTACGGTATTCCATTCAAGAGTTTGCAATGTGACACAATGTAGGATACCGTTTTGTGAAGTAATCAAAGGAGCGATAGAAGTGAGAAATAGTTTATTTGAAAATTTTCAAATTTCTCATTTTCAGACCTATCCCATTGGCTCGTATCACCTGGTGGATTTAGATCATTTGGTGCATCGAGTGATCAGAAGACTTCAAGATTTGAATCCAGAAAAACAGTCTGATGAGGAAGAAGATGGAGAAGCTGAAATGGCAGTGGAAGAGGAATATATATGGAGGCCACAGTTTATGGAACAAGAAAATGAAATTTCATCGACTACTATCGATTAATCACAAAATTTTTCCAGGCTTTTCATGTTTTTTTTCAACTCAGTTCAACCTCTTTTTTTGTGTTATCTCGATCTTTTGAACAAAAATTACGTTGCTCACTTTAAGAAAAAAGTCTCTTAGATTTGTTTCATGCTTTTTATACCTATTTTTGCTCATCACGAACATTTTTAACCCTGAACTTCTTCGCTCATCTTTTGAATTTTTTGTGAAAAAGATTTCTCCCGACAAGCATTTCCAGACCTGTTTTAAGTTTCCAATTTGAAGCCACGCCTCCTTTTTGTACAAATAAATCTATGAATTCAAGAAATCCTCTTCCAGTTTTATTTTAAGATTTGAGGATTATAATCCAATTTTGTAGCCTACATCATAATCCCTAATCCATAACCTTTTCTGTTTCTTCTAACTACTATACGAAAAAAGATATATTTAGAGTATTCAACAAAAAATTTAAGGGATACAAGAAAACAACTTTTCAACAAAATAGTTTATGAAAATTCCCATGCCGGACAGGAGCAGAAAATGATTTTCGTAAGAAGCGGGGATCCTGTTGAGAAGCACGTTCTAACATCCATTTGAACCGGATTAGTACCATTCAATACCATAACAATGCAATTATCATCGAGTGTTTTTTGAGCAGACGAATCGGTTATCCAATTATATTCATCAAAGTTGTCTGGGGGAGGTCCGGTGAAATTAAAGCCCTCAACAAGTAATTTTCAGAAACTTAAAACAAAAAATTTTTGGTGATTCGATGAACAAAGTTTGGAAGAAACTAACTGGAAAACAGTTTTCCGTCCGGGAAATATGTAATTCTTTAGCTGAAATCAAATAAAGTTACCTTCACCGACATACATTCCTCACTAGACGGTGTTGATTGACAAGCAGTTGTACGTATTCCATCGATTCGAATATACGTATCATTCGTTTTAGCAACTTTTACCAGAGTTGATCGCACTGATTTTGCAAATGCTCAAATTTAGAACTTATCACAAATTCTGATTGAAAAAGCTAACCTGAAAAGTATGCCGCATCTTCTGGGTACCAAATACCAGTTAGGTGAGTTGATGGAGTAAATTCATTACAATAAGTTGCAGATTCTTCATATGAATATCCTGTAGTAGTTGAGTTCGAACTATCTATTAGTCCCTGGAAATCTTTTTTTTGGATTTTTGAATTAAAAAAATCGTACATTAATGCATATCGCCGTTCCATCAGATCGTTCAATAATGTCTATAAAATTGCTCGGGCAGCTGTTGTTGACTAAAAATAAAAATAATCTGAATCTGAGTTAAGAAATGTCACAAACGATTGTAAGAAATACTCCATTTATTTCCAGCCAGAGAAATCGAGTAATAAACCCATTTCGGAAAGTAATTTGTATCATAATCCACGTACAATGATCCCTGAAAACATAAACTGATGGTTTTTCTAAACTTCCATAAATCTGAAAGTCAGATAAAAATTCGAATTACTGTGGCATTTCGATTATTAAATGTCGGTGGATTAGTTCCTAATGGGCATTCTCCATCAACACTATCAACTTTGAAAGCGACTATAGAACCGTTTTTGGAATCTGTTTGAGTAACTGTTCCCATTGAATTATAGTCATATGTATAGCAATTATTGTTTGATTGCCAAGCCATCTGAAAACAATTTCGGACATTATGTTCTCATCTCTCGACCTCCAAACACTAACCACACAGGGCTGCAAGTTGAAACAAGATTGTATGCATTGATCCCAACTCAATGTTTTATTCAAGTCAGCTCCCGTCAATGAATTGGGAACTCCATACACTAACATCATCATCAATTCGGAAGTCTAAAGTAAGTTTTGAAAATTTTGTTTGGTGTTCTTAGATTTTTTTGAAAAAATTAAGTATACTTATTTTGGCTTATCAACAGCTTACCACAAGTTTATGGCATCCCAATAATATAAAAAAGAGCAAGATCATAGTTTTTTGTGCAGAAATCTCTATTAAAATGAGCGCCTGATGCAGAGTATGAGAATAAAACGCATGAGTGAATACGTCAGGTTGATGGGATGGCTTTTTTGTTTATAAACATCAGGATCAAAACTATTTTTTTGAAAAACACTTTTTTGTTGAAAAATTAAACTTCACAAATTTTCTCAAATCTAAAATTTTTCACTACTTTTCGGCTTGTCTTGTCACGCTGATTCTGAATAGATAACTTTCTTGGCTCTCCGACCTTTATTTTAAGTAATGTCGCTGCCTACCGTAACCTTAAAGGCGCGTACTTTGAAACTTTTGGTTGGGTCTCACCGTGAAAACGATTTTCACTGGTTTTCATCCGGTCGGTTGGCATTTCTGTCATTTTTTGACGAAAATACACAAGATTCATAATGAAAAGAATGAAAAGCACCATAAAGCACCATTCATAAACAACCATTCATAAACCATTCATAAAAGTTTTTAGAATTTTCAGACAAAAATGTTTACCAATTTTCAAATAATTTTCTCTGTTAATTTTGGGTCTATTCAAAAGTGGAAATTCCAACTTTATGACACAAGAATTTATTTTTTTCTCAAAGACAAGACTATTCAATAAAATAATCATCATCTAGTCCACTATCACCACCACCATCCTCGAAATCCGCACCCAATTCCATATCATCATCTCCAGGCTCTTGTTCCGGCAGTTGATCCCCAATAACTCGCTTCCATTCAGGCCAATTTTCACTAATCCTATCATAAGCTGGATGTTGTTTTTGTACCATAAATGCACCACGGGGCTGCAAGAATAAGTTGTGGTTTGTAGTTTGTAGTTTGTGACTTACAATTTTCAGATTACGAAATTTAAGAATAGAAATGACTGCAAAAATTGGGATAGCGAAGAACGGGAGAGCAGCGACAAACCATCCGAGCCACTGAAAACATATTTCCTCTATTATTTCAGAGGAAGATTTTCAAAATAATCTTTAAAATTTCCAATATTTTCCAATGGTTTTTCAAACTCACATCAAAAAGCGGGGGATACATTTCCTTCTTTCCTTTGAATGGATATTCGCGGCTATATCCAATAATAACCATAACAGTCAGTGCACATAAAGGTGTTACAATTGTCCAAACCACAGTCCAAACATGGCTAGTCGGTCCAAGCCAACGGGAAAGTCTGCTCTGTGGCTCTCCCCACATTTCAATCATATCCAGTCGGAAGTTCGAAAGACCATAACACCAACAGACTACAATACACATTAGGGCGGTACCAAAGGTTGCCGAGACACCGGCGCTGTACTCATCATAGAGGTCGAACCAAAAGTAACCAGCCTGAAATAGTCAAAATCGATATGACAAGCTGAAAAAATAAGGAATCTCACATCTGTGGCCATAACAAGACCCAATGAGAAGAATGTGATCGAAACCACTGATACCGTAACCCATCGATGTCTTCGCAGGTATTCAAACCGATCAGCTAAACATGAGCATACAATTTCAACTATGACTGCAAAAAATTACGTTCAATTGAAGTTATTTTTCAATTTCTATTCTCACCAATTTCCGTACTCATTCCCAGAAGGAAAAGCATAATGAAAAAGAGAGCATGCCATAGGTACGGTATCGGCATCTGTGAAATTGCTTCAGTGTAGACAATAAAAGCTAAAGCATGACCATGGCCCTCTTTAATCACGTGATCAACTTCAATTGCTCGTTGATTGGCCAAGAATCCAAGAGTTGAAAAGACAGCTGTGCCGCCAATCAGAGACATCAGAGTATCACATATGACGAGAAGATATGCGTCCTGAAAAAGAAGAAGATGAAAAATGATCTCCACAAAAAACAAAAAAGAATTCGATCAGGATGAGATTCGAACTCACGCGGGGAAACCCCAATGGATTAGCAGTCCATCGCCTTAACCACTCGGCCACCTGATCGCATGGAGAAGAGGGGGGCAGAGGCCAATGGGGAGAGTGGGGAAAGTGGAAAAGAGAGGCGGGAGAGGGCGCTCACAAGGAGAAGGAGTAAGAGGAACCGCGGAGTTTTTTTTGGTTTTGACAAGCAAAGCTAGGTTACGGTGTGATTATATGAATTTTAAATTGAGAAGTTCTGATTTTGACAGTCTTTTGTCTCAGGGAATATGATTATTCGCTATTTTTTTTAGCGAAAGAATAGAACAGAAACTTTCCAAAAACAACTCACCCTATACCAATTATACGATTTCTTATTATAAGATGCAATATTCATCAGTCCACCCTGGCCAATTGATAGTGAAAAACAGATTTGAGTCATTGCATCTGTCCATGTCTTCCATGTCCATAGCGTATCAATATCAGTAATCGCCCACAAGCGTTTAAGACCAGCGGATGCGCCATCCAAAGTGACTCCACGAATCATAAGAATGATAATGATACAGTAAGGAAGGATTACGGTGAAATAGGATAATCTTCCAATCATTCTCATTCCACGGATTAAGATAATAGAGACAATGACCCAGCAGATGGCCACAGCGCCAAGTGTTGCCCAGTTAATATCGTTGAAGTCAGTGAAACCTTTGGATGGATTTATGACGAAGTTTCTACAAAAATATTATTTCTTGAAGTTGAAATTTTTGAAAACTTACGTAAAAAACTGCTGCGTGGCACTAACCATCGTCAAATTCCCGGCGTCCCTGCACTTTCCATCGAAAAACATGATATGCTTGTTCATTGCAGCACTCATTCCTGCACATCTTTTCTGCAAGACTCCCTCGTAACAAGTGGCATTTGGCACGTGATTCCACGCATTGTTACATTTACTTAGATTGATGGCATTTCCAGTATTAGCTAGATAGATACCAATCCAGGAGATGAGAATAATGTAGTAGACACCAATGATTGCACCGATTATGCAGAACATCCAACCGATTCCTGAAAATAGTTGATAGTTTTTTGAGAAATTCTGAAGTTTTTTGGTTTTTGAAAGGTGAGGAGAAGGACCGGTACATATCTTCAATTTATCTCTTTAAAAAACTAGAAAAGAATACCTTCCAAAACCGGCATAATTCTTCGAAAAACAGCAGGAGGACTCTTTGCCGCATATTGTCCCAACACAAATTCCATGTGAATCGCTGGAATGGCAAAGACGAAAGCACACACAAGATATGGGATGAGGAAAGATGATCCACCGTTTTGATAGGCCATTGTTGGGAATCTCCAAATGTTTCCTAATCCAACTGCCTGGCCAAGAGAACTGAGTAGGGATTCGATCTGAAAAATTGGAATTTTTCTCTTAAGATTCCAATGTTTTTTGCTCGTAACCATCACCTTACCGAGCTACCAAAAAACACCGCGGTTATGTACGTCCTCCACCCAACGCTGTCTGAAGTGGATGCGTGGTCTAGTGGCTAGCAAAGTTGTTTTTGGTTCCACACCACCGAGGTTCGAACCCCGACGGGGCAAAATTTTTTTTTCTATTTTTCTAAACTATCCCTCGAAAGCCAACTTACGCCTTTAAAAGCCTGACGATTTGTATTCTCAATTTCAGCATAATTCTTATAAGCTCTTCTCCCTCTGTCTTCTCTCTTTTCATTTGCATATTGATCAGGTAAAAAGACGTCCGGCTCTGATATTTTCACTGATGATTTCTCTCCTTTTTTCAAAGTTCCAGTCGAAGAGGAAGGTATAGATTTGGTTGTTCCAGTGGCTGTCGACTCATTTGTTGGCTTTTTTGACATTTTGCCTCCCGGAAAATGGCAGAAATTTCGATATCGATTACAAATATCCGATTTGGAAATTGAAAATTGTTTGGAAATGAATTTGAAAATAGCAATCCGGACCGTCCGTAAAATTTTTTTTGAATTTTGTAAAACAACTTCCACGTTTCAAAGTAGGGCAGGTCAGGCTATCCTTAAAAATGAGTTGGCATTAATCCGTGAACTTTTCTCGAACATTATTGAATTTCGCGCCAAATTATTATTTTCCACATTTTTCATTTTCTCGAAAAATTTTCAATTATGAAAATTTTCCTTATACTTTTCTGCATATTTTCCATAATTAAATCAGGTAAGCGTCTCCTTATCTACAGTAACCCTGAAAAAGAACTTCAGAAGGAAATCCAGTAAAAGAGAACACGTGTCTTGATGAAGGTATTCTGGAGCCGTGCAAAACCAATGAAGACTGTCAACACTATGGATATTGTGATCATAAGACAGCAAGATGTTGTTTAGGTTGGTGTTTTCTTGAGCTTATTAGTGTCAATTTATAGTTTGATACGCGACGCGCGACCGCGGCGCGCCCGAAAAAGCTGGAAAATAAGACTTAAATTTCGAGCTCATTGAGCCCACAAAATATGGCAATTTTTGCAACTTTTATTTTCAAGCAATTTCCTTACATTCAGGTCATAACGGACAGTGTACCTTTCCGGGAAGCTGGGCAATCCGTCCTCAAATCGGTTGTGAAACACATGATGATTGTGGTTTGGCCTACTGTGATGGGAACTTGAAAATTTGTTGCTCAGGTACTTTTCTTTCAGAAAGTGTTTCTAGAAACTTTTCTCTCAGAAGGCGAGTCTTCAGAAGGCATGTGTCCCAACCAGTTGAGCTATCTGAGTGTGGAACCGAATTGCAAACAAAAAGAAGATTGCCAGGATAATTCTACATGTGAAGTAGGGCATTGTTGCCCGGGCCGTAAGTTTTCGGGAAAAGTATTCAAAAAAAAAAAGTTTAAATCTTATTCAGACAAAGTCGAAGGCGTTACCGTAACCCCGTTGCTCCGCCCATATCTTTTGAACCGTCGATGTCATAACCACCATTCTCCGCCATTCCGTAACACATTTTGTAGACGAGACACAAACCGGCTGGTGATTCTTGGAGAGACTCGAATGGATGGAACTGAAAATATTAATACGGAAAGGATTTGTGTCTCTAATATGTGAGTTTCTAGATGCGTCGCGGTCGTGCGTCGCGTGCCCCAGGCAGAAAGTTAGCTCAGGAAAGTTATAGTTTTTGGGACTCTTTTATTTTGTCAGGGACTGTTCTCCAACTTCTGTCTGCGTCTTCAATTCTTCAATCGGATCTTGCTATGAGGATCCATTAGGCTCCGATCCTCCTTTCGACTTTCTCGACCCAATTCTCATTACAATTTACGTTCTTCTTCCAATTTCTTTTCTACTACTTGGAATAGCAAATACGATTCAGAAGAGCAAAAGTGATAGTTATTATTTTATTTAAATAAAAGTTTTTTATTGTAATATAAACAAAAAAAGCTTTGTGCTACTGGAAATTGAAAAAACCTAACTAGAAAATATTTACTCAATACTTTTTATCTGAAAATAGTTTCCCAAAGATTTCATAAATTATCGCAATTCACCTTTTTTATTTCCCGCCGCCTTCTCGGTAGTTTTTCTTGGTATTTTTGCAATTTCCGACGAAAGTTCACTCTTTTTCTCTTAAAATGTGTCTTTTAATACAAACAGCAACAAATTCTTCAATTCATTTGTTTTTTTAGTCTGAAAAAGTCAAAATTTTCCTGTGATATGCAAACGCGCCCCAGCGCACACTTGTTTTTTTTCATCTTGTTTTTTTTAATGTGAGCAACTCGTTTCTCGCCATTTTTAGGCCATTTGCGCAAATTTTTTGTTTTCCTTCCCATTTTTTATTGAAAAATTAGGCCAAACATAGTTTTCGCATGAAATAATATGAGTTTCGCCGTGGTTTGACCGTAATAGCTATTGCCAGAGGGAAATTTTGTAGAGTACCGTGTGTTTTCGAGTTTTGACTTAAATTGCTGAGTTTTTCGCATTTTCTTGGCAAAAGACAACTTTTTGTATGAATTTATACCTCTGTAGATCATTTCAGTTGAAAATTGTTTTCAAAGACAGAATTTCGACAAAGAAGTTGACAATCGCCGTTATCTTGTTTTTTCTTTATCAAAACGTTTTTATAGTGAACACAAGCGTCTGCATAACCGCTCTAATGTCAGCCCCGCATACTTCGTCAAAATAGGTCTCACTTTGACTGGAGCGGCCAGATATGCAAACAGTAAAGTGTCTGGCACATTAAAGCGGATATGCAGACGCTTGCGTTAACTATAATATTGTTCCTTTTTGAAACTTTTACTTGATTTCTTTTTTTTTCAGTAATGCAAATCATCGTCAAGACCCAAAGTCGAGGCCTCCGATACCATCGAAAATGTCAAGGCAAAGATCCAAGACAAGGAAGGAATCCCACCAGATCAGCAAAGATTGATCTTTGCCGGAAAGCAACTCGAGGATGGACGTACTCTCTCCGACTACAACATCCAAAAGGAGTCGACTCTCCACTTGGTTCTCCGTCTTCGTGGAGGTTTGTTTCAGTTGATTTTGTGCTTCATTCCAAGCTAAACTATGCTTTTTCCAGGAATCATCGAGCCATATCTTCGTCAGCTTGCCCAGAAGTACAACTGCGACAAGCAGATCTGCAGAAAGTGCTATGCTCGTCTCACACCACGTGCCAGCAACTGCAGAAAGAAGAATTGCGGACACTCGAACGATCTCCGCATCAAACGTAAGTATTCTTCTCTCGTCCTTTCTTCCCACATCTCGCAAATTGCACTCTTCCACTAAGTTCATTGAATTTCAGGTAAAAGATGCTCTACGTCATTCGATTAATTTGGATTGCACACTTTTGAATAAGGATTTCTATTGGGAGAGACCAGAATTAGAGAAATATTATATGTTGGCTGGAAGACATTTCTCTCCTGATAGAAAGATAGGGTGGGTATCTCATTTTCAAAATTCTTGCGCAAAAAAACCTCGGTTAGTGAAGCAAAAGTTGTTGGTTTATGCCCATAAAAGCGGCTATCACGACAGCTTTTGATTCATGTTTGCAGTTAATCACTTCAGCAACGACACCCATTTTTATTTCAAAGACGGTCTAGCTTCATCGTTTTTTTTTTCACCCTTCTCATTTTTTTTCGGGCTTCTGTTCAATAGAATCTCGAACGAGCTGTCCTTTCTCAGCTGTGTGAAGTCTCAATTAACATTTTTTCTAGAAGATTGCTTCAAATTTTTACCCAAACATGGTTTCCATCGCGGGCGCCCGTCATCGTTCCGTCCGTTTCCGCTTGCACTAGGGTTTTTATCTTCAGCACAGCTGGCTAAAAATGTCGCGCGCCGGCGAAAGTCGCTCGCAATCGAAATATTAGATAAGAAAAGCGCATCCAAATGTCAATTCTTTCACAAAAACCACAAGTCTTGCGCAAAATATGCAAAAATTAGGATGATTTTTTGTCTTGTTTGTTTTAAAAATCCCTCCAAGTTAATTTTCTTTTCAGCCTCCTAAACAAACGTCTCGATTATTGCGAAGAACTCGTCAAAATGGTCGACAACACGATTGCACTTCGTCACGCATCTCATCTCGAATGGATGATTATCATTTTGATTGTCATTGAAGTCATTTTCGACGTATTCCATTTTGCGGATAATAAACCAAAAAGTGTGTATCAACTCTTCCGCAAATTTTAGGCTTCTGAAGCAGGGAAACTGAGAAAAAAACTTGTGAAAAGAAAAACATTCAGAAGTTTTCTTTTAAATGCTAATTTTCTTGGTTTTTAAAAAAAGCACAGTTATTTTCGGTAAAAAAACATGTCTCTCTTAAAGGCCGTTCGGATTGCAAAATTTGACCCGTGTGTTCCAAATTCTCGATGTGAATCCACATTTTTTTTCGAAAACTCAATTTAGAAAAAAAAAACGAATGTTGGCCCAACTTCAATCAATCAGTAAATACTGGCATATTTGGTTCAAGCCCTCAATTTTTTAAAAAAAATATTTTTTTTAATTTTCAAAAGCTAAATTTTCATAATTTTCAAAAATTTTGCATTAAAAAAACCCCAATTTTAGGAAATACTTTATTTCAATAATGTTTTCAAAAACTAAATTTGCATAAATTTTCAGATCGACAGTCTCCTCAATTCGTCAAGATCGATTCTTCCTGTCTGGCAAACATTTAGAAGCATTCCACGGTTCAAATGAGGCAATTTTGGAGAGATTTGCACTGAGTCAAGCATTCGCTGCTTCCGTTAAAATCGGTGTTTGGGAGAGTCTTTTGAATAATCTCGCTGAACCGTTATCCACGACAACAAATTCTAAAATTTCAATAAAAATTATTTTTAAAAAATTTTAGAAAAAGAAAGTTTTCAGAAAGAATACAATAGTATTTAGGCGGTCTTGAAAAGCCATTTTGGGATAAACTGTTCCAAATGTCAGAGAATTGACCGATTTTGAGAATAATCTGAAAACACTGAAAAAAAAATTGTGTTATCAGTAGATGTCGGTAACAAACCGCAAAAAAAATTCAAAAACAGCTTCAACAGTTTGTTTATTTTAACAATTAAAACACGAAAAATTCATTGCTTCAAAGTGAAGCTGTGGGAGAGCATTTTTTGAAAAATGATATCTCTCCAAATAGAGTCTTCATGTTTTACCACCTTTGGCATTTGGCTCTCAAGATGTGCATGACAGGTCATTTCACTGATGCACTTTTCGGCCAATTGTTTCATCTTATGCTTAAGAGCGATTCCGAATTTGATTTCGAAAGTTCGTGATGTGTCTTGCAATAGAAACTCTTCACATCTTCTGTAAACACTTTTCGAATCGAATAAACTAGCAAGGCGGATGAGGCCAGAAACACTGTCATACGAAACGATAGATTCTCCGGTAATCAACTCGAGATAATTCTGGAAGTCCTTCGAATCAACATCTTCAACGTCGTATTCTCTTCTATTCGAGAAATTGAAATTTCCAAGAAAAAGAGATTCAAAATAGGTGGAGTGAGAAGCCAGGAACTGAAAATAAGCAAGGTCAGTTGTACTTTTAGTCCGGAACTTTACCATTTTGTTCACATAAAACTTCTGATCAGCAACTGTGACAATGGCGTCCGAAAATTTTTTCGCCGACTCATCAGTAAAATTACGAATTTGGCGCATTGCCGTTCCATGAATTTTGAGAATTTTAATACTGAATTCGAATGAAAAGTTATCATCTGCTGTGAGCAGAGGATAAACGTGCTCAACATTCATCGAATTGAGCAACTGTTTTGGTGCTGATTTGGAAAAAACTCTTTTTCCGATTTCACCCGTCGTTGCGGAAGTAATAATAGTTTCGATTGACCAATCATCAGAATCATTTGACTTCGGGCATTCCAAATAAATTTGGAACGATTCGAGATTCGAACTAGGCCATACTCCAGAGAGTCGCCTGAATCAAGAATAAAAACTAGGATGAAAATAGATAGCTTCTATATTATTACCAAGGAAGTTCGAAGTGAATCTCCTTCTCTCCAGAATCAACAACGTCTTCCCAAAGTTGGTTGAAATTTTCAATAATATGACTGATTGTGAATGATTTCTCACCAACAACAGCCATTATTTCGCTGCAAATTGAATATTTTCCATTAGTATAATAAAATGAGACACCGAAAAAAAAATGCTGAAATTAAAAAGAATGTAATTGAAACTCCCTAAAAATTAGGATTCAAAAATACGTACGAAGATAGCAGATTCCAGTATTACGGTAGCAAAGGTAGGTTGATCTGCAGTTGGTCTCACGACGATCCTATCCTAAAATCGTAAATTCCTAAAAGATCCTAAAATTTCTGTTTTCGGTCTTCCTAACTCTAATATTTTCAACATATTTTTTTTCCAGGCAGCATGTTCCGTTGAGAAAATGAATCGCAATTCCACAAAACCTTTAAATTGCAATGAAGAAACTTCCACAGATAGCATCAGAAGACCATCGTCAAGTTCATATTACAAGCCGAGAAGAAGTTCTCAAAAATTTTCTTGTTAGGCGGAAAATTTCTGAACTCGCTAAAAATTCAGCTAGAAAAGAATAAGAATACATTATTTTAAAAACTTTTTTATATAGTTTCTCCCAAAAATGTACACAAAAATTAAATAACAAGTCAGCAATATCGATCTGACTTCATCTTCATACGTCGATCCAACAACAATTCGTGTGCACTTCCATCACTTTGAGCCTTCTTTACACCCTTTTTATCTTTAACGTCAATTGCGATATGACGATTCTTGAGATCCACTTTCGAGTGCTGATACATTTTGACGTATGCTGTTTCGCATTCTCGAGCACTTTTACGATCTTCCGCTGATCTCCAATCCACTGGTCCTTCTTTGGCGGCGTCGGTACGAATCTGCAAGAAAATTGGGTTAATTTGAGGGAAACTAATATGTTTCTGGGTTTTTTTTAACGGAATCGCAAAATTTTTTCAGCTTAAATAAACAATTCCCCGATGTTTTGTGCTCAAAACGTGTGAATTCGGGCTCCGGGACTCCGACATTTCGAACTCAAGACATCTCGCATTCGCTTTCGCATTCGAACCCAGAAATTTCGCACCCAAACAAGCCTTTTTTTTGTGTGTAATTTGCAGAATATTTTATGAGTTTATTTATATTTTATTACTATCGCCACAAGAATATTGATTCACAACATGATTGCCTGCAACCTCAAAAATCGACGATTTCTTGTGGCGATAGTGATAAAATAACAAAAAACTCATGATATATTTTGAAAATTACAAAAAATAATATCATTTATCAAAAATAGCTCAACAAATAACTTGTTTCCGCAGAAGATATGCTTTTGCCGAGTTCGTCGAAACTTTCCGCCAGCTAGAATATTGAATTGAGTGAATTCCATCGCTAAAACACTAGAAATTGGTATTTTTTCTCGCAGAAACACACATTTTCCTTCTGTTTTTTTACCTTAAATTTTCAATTTTTACTCACATTAACCATTTCATTCTCTGTGGCAGTTCTGCTGGCTACATAAACGTGACCTTCTTTGCTTGGCGCTGTCGAGAGGAACAGAGGGGAAGCGACGGCTTGAACTGCAGTTTTTCCCTGAAAAAAACACATTTGTATTGCATATTTTTATTCTTTCAAGATCACTAACATCTTGAAAAACGAGTTGAAATTGCTCTCTGACTCCAATAGCTTCTGAGAAAGCGACCAATTGAAATTCACTGTCGACGCCTACATATCTTCCGAATCCGGTCTTCAAACTGATTTTCGAGTCATCTGGAGTCTTTACAAGCGCGAAAATCTCCTCAGGATTCGGTCCTTCTCCTTCTGGGTGTGGAAATCCTATCGTGAATTTTCCATTATCCATTGCAGCAACATAGGTTCGCGTGGTTCCAGAAGTTCCGCTTGCCACCTCAATCGCTATATTAATTCCTCCTTTCATATCGAATTCATCCGCCACTTTACGCCATCCTCCATTCTCCACTGTATCCGGATCAATTTTGTCGCCATCGTCCTTATTTTTCTTCTTTTTGTCTTTGCCCACTTTGAATCTGAAATAAGAATTGATTTTTATTCACTTTTCAATGTTAAAAATACTCACAAGTTCTTTTTTCCTGCTTTCAGCTTCAATCCGCCTCCTTTCACTGCATTGTAGTCAGCTCCTGGCATTTTCTGAAAGGAAAAACTGTGAAATTGGTCAAAAACTGTACAAATGGATAAATTTTGCACTATACACGGCGAAAGTGATTCAAAATTAGACTAAAATCGGCTGTCAACAAAGGATGCCAGCGGAAAGTTGAAAAAATGGCAAAAAACTAGCACGTTTAATATTTTTTCACTAATTTTTGCTATAAAATTTATTCAGAAGTAGAAAAAATCAAGAAAAACTACCCGAAAACGGCTAAAATCGATGAGAAAAGACGAAAAACAGTGCGAAACAGATTTGAATTTCGCATTTCTCCCGTAAATCCTCCCGTCTCTTGACCGTAGTCACGCCGCATACCCCTTATCGCGGCAAGACCCGCAAAGAGAGAACTCGTTTCGCCGCCGCTGGGCCTAAATTCTTTCGCCATTTTTGCTCTGTTTCTCGTTGTTTTTCGTCGAAATTTTTGTTTTTTTGCGATTTTTTGTTAAAAAATTGAAACACAAATCGTTTTCGCATGGAATAATGTTCTTTTCGCCGAGATTTTACCGCAAATTTCCTCGAAAAAGTGAATTTTCGTCAAATTTCGTATATTTTTCGAAATTCGCGTTAAATTGTCGGTTCTTTAGCATTTTTTATCTGAAAAAACAATTCTTGGATGAATTAAGACCTCTTTATATAGTTTTCTGTCGGAATTTTCAGTAAAAACCGATTTTCTGTCGCGTTGTCTTAAAAATCGATATTCGCGATTTTTTCTTTCGCTTCGTCGCTCTTTTTCCTCTCAAAACGTCTACAATTGCTTTTTTTGCCGTTCAATTCAATATTTTATTCTTTCTTAAATTTTCTATTTTTCAGTCATGCAAATCTTCGTCAAGACTCTGACGGGTAAGACTATTACCCTCGAAGTCGAGGCCTCCGATACCATCGAAAATGTCAAGGCAAAGATCCAAGACAAGGAAGGAATCCCACCAGATCAGCAAAGATTGATCTTCGCCGGAAAGCAACTCGAGGATGGACGTACTCTCTCCGACTACAACATCCAAAAGGAGTCGACTCTCCACTTGGTTCTCCGCCTTCGTGGAGGTTTGTTTTGGTTTTTGCCCTCATTTTCAAATTTAACTTTTATTTTTTCCAGGAATCATCGAGCCATCTCTTCGTCAGCTTGCCCAGAAGTACAACTGCGACAAGCAGATCTGCAGAAAGTGCTATGCTCGTCTCCCACCACGTGCCAGCAACTGCAGAAAGAAGAAGTGCGGACACTCGAACGATCTCCGCATCAAGAAGAAGCTGAAGTAATCTTCGTTCGCCTCCGCTCATCTGTTGGCAAATAAATCGTTAATTTTACATAAATGTAGTTATCCCCTGTGCAAAACGTAAACTTCGTTAATATTGAATTGAAATATCATCCAATTCAAATAGCGAAAGCCATTTACATTTTAAATAAAATCAGTCAGATGCTCAAATCGATCCTTCGAGCAGGAGCAGTAGTCTCTAGAACGGGTCCGGTTAGACGTCAGATCTCCTTCACAGCATTATTAAGGAGTGAGAGTCAACCAAAAGAAATAATTAATCTGGAACGGGTTCAAGTTAGAAAGATGAGAAAGCGGCGACCAGTTGCATCATCAGTGGTGCCCAAGTCGGTGAGAGCTAGAGATGATTTTTTCTTTTTTTCGAAAAATCTATAGATTCAGTTGCGAGAGC
Organism: Caenorhabditis doughertyi; assembly: GCA_963572265.1. NCBI lineage: Eukaryota > Metazoa > Nematoda > Chromadorea > Rhabditida > Rhabditidae > Caenorhabditis > Caenorhabditis doughertyi. The sequence continues at coordinate 19,005,826 of OY751555.1, forward strand.
CATCGGTGGTAGCGATGGCACTGTCAGAATCAGTGAATTTGAACGAAGTGTTAATGGACGGTCATCTGAATGGAATGTATAATATAACATCAATCGACGATGATACCGATGATTCATTGCATTTCGTTAAAAAGTTGGAATACACTATCAATCCAGCAGAACTCAGTGAAATTTTCGTATTTCGAGACGGCGTCGTTGTATTCTGGAATGTAGATTCCAGTCAACGATCACAGATTTTAAGAGAATTGGAAAGATACGCACAGGCTCCATATGATTCAATGATTGTGATGGATGAGCAGGATCGAATGTTTTACAAATTTTCAGAGCAGTTAGTAATTATTTCTTGAAACTTTTTGCAATCGAAGAAATTTCCAACCGAAGATGTTTGTAAGAAAGTCGAAATATATTATCAGAATAGTTCCTCGGCACTTCTGAGTTCCAAACAGCGAAAAAAAAAAACGAATAAGTTGAAAATCAAGAAATTTTTACTCATTTTCAAAAAAGTTTTTTTCAACTATTTTCTGAAATTGTTTTTCGGCTTTTCATTGATTTTTTTCAAATTTTTGAGCGCACAAGAGCTGGCGGTATGACGTTCCAGAACTTTCGCGTGCCAGAACTGTCCCTTATCAGCACTGTCCCGTATCAGAACTGTGACCATATCAGAACTGTACTGCATCAGAACTGTCCCATGCCAGAACTGTCCCGTATCAGAACTGTCACGTATGAGAACCGCGAAATTCCTACGTGAAAATAACATTTTCAGTTCTGATACGGGACAGTTCTGATACGGCACAGTGCTGATAAGGGACAGTTCTGATGTGGAACAGTTCTGGCATGGAACAGTTCTGAAATGGGACACGGTTCTGATACGGGACAGTTCTGGCGAGGGACAGTTCTGATAAGGGACACGGTTCTGGAACGTCCTACCGCCCAAGAGCTACAAATAATAACAATCGGAAAAAATTTTCCCTCAAAAAAATTTTTCTCGAATAATTTCGAAATGTTTTAGTTCGGCAATTTCTCGATTTTTTTTTGGTTTTTAAAGAAAAAAATTTTTTCGGGAAAAAAAAGCTCTTTTAAAAGCCGCGCGGATTGCCGCCGACGAACATTTCTGTTAAAATCGACTCGTCCAAATTTTTTGCACTTAAAATTTTTTTTTAGTTTTTGCATATACCGTAAAAACTGTATTAGAAGGACACCTTCAATAGAAGCACACCTGTAATAGAAGGACACTGTTGGGGTATGTTTGAAAAATAGAAGGACACCCTTCAATAGAGGGACACCTTTAATATTTTCTTCGGAAATTTCAACAAAAATTTTCGAATTTACAAAATAATGCTATTATAGAAACTTTTCTTTCCGTTTTTCGTATTTTTCTTCCGCTTTTTAGTGGTTTTCGGTGTGAAAATCGAAGCAAAACAACAGTTTTTGTTCAAAATCGGTGACGATTTTTAGCCTGACAGAGCTCCGAAAAATAGAAGGACACCCTCTAATAGACGCACACCTGTAATACAAGGACACCAAAATAGAGGGGTTGAGAATAGAAGGACATGTCCCTCTATTACAGGTTTTACGGTATCTCTAAAATAACATTTTTGACTACTTTTAGTTGCGGAAAGTAAAAAATTTCGTCGAATTCGTGTGAAAAATGCGAAAAAAATGACCTCAAATTTTCGAAAATTATGTACGAAAAAACATTTTTTTTCGAAAATTCGTTTCAAATGAGCAAATTTCGGCCCAACTTCAAATTCTGGCATATTTGGTTCAGGCCCCTAATTTTCTAAAAAAAAACTATATTTCAAATAAACTTTCAAAAACTAAATTTGCATAAATTTTCAGATCGACAGTCTCCTCAATTCGTCAAGATCGATTCTTCCTGTCTGGCAAACATTTAGAAGCATTCCACGGTTCAAATGAGGCAATTTTGGAGAGATTTGCACTGAGTCAAGCATTCGCTGCTTCCGTTAAAATTGGTGTTTGGGAGAGTCTTTTGAATAATCTCGCTGAACCATTATCCACGACAACAAAGTCTTTAACTCAGGGAAAAATTCCATGGAGTCGAAAACAGGCTCTAATGAGATCTGGAGAATTTGCTGCTCTACGCCACTCGATTAATTTGGATTGCACACTTTTGAATAAGGATTTCTATTGGGAGCGACCAGAATTAGAGAAATATTATATGTTGGCTGGAAGACATTTCTCCCTCGATAGAAGGATAGGGTGGGTATCTCTTTTTCACGAGTCTTGCGCAAAAAATCTAAAAATTGTTGTTGTATGCCCATAAAAGCGGCTGTTTTCTCCAAAATCTCGTTGAGAAACTCGATTAGGCGCTGTTCAAATTTTAATTTGCGTGAAAATCAGGCAAACGATGAAGCGGCTAGTCATTGTTCGATCAGCTGAATTGAAGCATAACTCAAGTGAGGAGCGTAATTTTGAACAAAGTCTTCGCTGTCATAAAGTCTCAAAAAACTTTTCCCAGCTACTCAGCTAATACTTGAAATTTCTACTCATAACGGGTTTCCGTCGCGGGCGTGCATCATCGTTCCGACCGTTTTTTGTCTGCAATAGGGCTTTTTCTTATGCAAAGCGGACTGAAACTAGCGGGCTCACACAAAAATCACTCACATTTGAAATTCCACCCAAACATTTGAAAGTCGCTTTCAAACCAAAATATTCATATTTTTTATCCAGATTTCTCTAGAATCCATTTTTCTCGACAAATCCGCGCTGCCCGAAAACTGCGATTCACTCCCAAAAGATCAAAAAATTTCCCAGTTTGATTCATTAAAAGTATGCCGTCCCTAAAGTTTCACATTTTCACAAAAAAAAAACCACCTGCTCCTGCTCAAAATATGCAAAACTGAAAATGATTTTTTGTCTTGTTTGTTTTGAAAATCCCTCCAAATAAATTCTCTTTTCAGCCTCCTAAACAAACGTCTCGATTATTGCGAAGAACTCGTCAAAATGGTCGACAATACGATTGCACTCCGTCACGCGTCTCATCTCGAATGGATGATTATCATTTTGATTGTCATTGAAGTCATTTTCGACGTATTTCATTTTGCGGATAACAAGCCAAAAAGTGTGTATGTCGTGGCACCACCAGTGACGTCATCGACGAAAGAAACCGAAGAAAATCATTGATAAATTGCTCACTTTTTCTTGTCCGATTTTCAGGTTATTTGGCAGAAAAATTCTTTCCGTCAATTTCTCTAAATTTTATTTTAGAATTCTTGTAGTTTGTAGCCCCTTTGTTTCCCATGGAAATTCTAGTTTTTTGTATCCCGATTCTTTTTTTTTTGGTATTTTTGCCACGTGTATCCTTTATTTTTTCCTTTCCCAGTTCCATATAAATCTCTCTTTCCTTCAACGACTCTTTGCTGTCATTGTCATCATTTCTCCATTATTACCACGTGGATGATTCGATTGTTCAGAACTTTGAGAAATGGTTCTATCTCTATTTAACGAAGCTCCGCCCCCTCGAATTCCAAATGTTCGTTCCCAATAACTGTAGCGTGGCGGTGAGGTTACTGTAGAAGAAATGGAACCGGAACCGCTTTTTGGCGCTGGGGATATGGGCTCGAGAGTCTGAAAATGAGCGAAAAACATTTGAAAAATTTTGTAAAAAGCTACCAACCGAATATCTGGGCGGCTCATCCAAATTCGATGCTCCAACTGGAATTTCTCTTTGCAAAACCATCAAATTCGGGTAGAAACCCGGCGGGAATTGTGGTTGAGGTCGTCGGAGCTGCAAATGTGCTCTATTTTCAATGTTTTTTTTTGAAATCTATCCAAAAAGTTCATCTGCTTTCAAGGAAATCTCCGAAAAAAAGATCGCTCTACTGCCAATTTTATTCTCACCAGCGCGCAGTTACTCACATATTCCTCATTCCGTGTCACTTGAAATAGGATAGTGGCACAAGTGATAACAAAGAAAATGATAAGAATGTAGGATTTGATGATTGTGGTTGTTGGATGCTCCAACATGACGTCATAGTAAGCTTTGGTAGTGTTACTTTTGAAGCAAATATTTCGGAGGAAATCCTGAGATTCTGGAGTGCTTATCACAGACAAATTGACCAGGAAGAAAAGGAATAGGGCACCAGAGCTCTGAAAAATTTGAATCTTTCGAAGCTTCGTTTTTTTTATTCTTCGAAGCTCGCTCCATCGATGGAAATAGAAAGTTTCAATTTTTTTCTTTTCGAACGAAAAAAACTCACACAAAAAGCGAACAACGGAATGAGAAGACCGCTGACGTGTGACATAAGTGAGAGGAAGGCGACAAGAGTGCTCATGAAGTAGATAAAGCTCAAAAAAGAGGCATTGTCATCTGAATTCGTTCCGGAGAAGGCAATGTGGGAGACACATCCCAGAAGCCAGTGGATTAGAACGTAGAAGGCCAGAGCGTTCTGAAATTATTCAAGTTGAGACCCCACAGAATTCAGAAAACTTTTTCCGAAAAACGAATTCCTGTAAAAATGGGTGGGGCCTAAGCTTCAAGTTGCCGCATGGTCTAATTTCTGGAAATTCTAAAGCTGATAAAAATAAGGTGGAGTGCAATCGGGACGCTTAAACCGAGCCACTCCGCAATTGACAGTAAAAGCTTTGCCTTGTTTCAGAAAGTATGGAAGGCTCTAAGTAGAAACCGTGCCAGATTATTGCGATCGAAGCTCCGTCCATTTTCTCAGGTGTTCGTTTCCCGGGATAATTTTTTCCCCGGAATCTGTGGGGCCTCTTTAAGTTTCTTGGATGAGGGCAGTGCGCTCTATTGGTAAAAAAAAATCAAGTAGAATTAAAAATTACTATTCCTGTACTCTAAAAGTTTTTCAAGTGACATTTACGAAACCCCAACAAAAAATTTTATTGAAATTTTTCATTTTCTTGAAATTTTTCAGAGAAAAAAGCCTTTTTTCAAAAACTAATACCGTACCTCCCCAGTAAAAATTAAGAACCAATACATAATGCCAGTGTCAACCAACACTTTCTCCAACCAACTCCTTCGACGTCTTCTAGGCGGAGAAGGCAATTCGATTGCCGTTTCCATTCCGTCATTTTCACTTGTTGGCTCCATTGTTACTTTTCACTTTAGCTGAAAGTAAATGCGCTCTATTCGGACTTTTATTTAAACAGTAGATTGGAATTTGAATTCCCGCTGAAGCTTCCCTTACTCACCACTAGTAGATGGACAGAGAAAACGACGATTGCAGTTTCGAGTAATAAAATAAAAATTCAAAATTTTTATTTTTTTTCAGAAATAATTTTTCATTTCCACGTCACGGCCCTTCCTGTCCCCGGCTTTCGAGAAAAAAAAATTCAATTTCATTATTTTTTGTTTTTCTTCAGCGTCGACGTCCTCTGTAATCCCTTGGGAAATCATTCGAATGGTTTGTGCACCTTTTCTGCAGAATTTTTCTCATTTTTCACCTCCTAAGAGTGGATTTTCGAGCCTAATAAAATTTTCCAGAAAGATTTTTTTTGAAGTTTTTTTTTCAAAAAATATTTTGCCAGGATTTTTGATCTTTGAGCTAAAAACTTCAGCTCAACAACTTTCTTTCCCCACGTGGCGTCTCTATCTCTTTTTTCTCGCGTTTCATTTCCTCCATCTCTGCGTCTCTTCAATCTCTCTTTATCACTGTTGCAACAAGAAACTGTGATCAGTGATGTTATCTCTTTTGAAAGGGTGATTGACAGTTTCTCCGTCGTCAAAACATCAGATCTGACGACACATTGCGTACCTTTTCTCCTACTTTTTTTCTGTACAAAAAGATAAAAAAGTTCTCACGTTTTTTTGTGCCTTTTTTCGTGGTTTTTTTGTTGCCACGTGGTGTGTCTAGACACGTTTTTTCGGGTGTTTCCGCTGAAAATACAACCATTTCGCGCTCTCTTCTTCGGGTTTTCTACAAAAATCTCGCAATTTATTAAATTTTTGTAATTTTTCAGATGCAGCGGGCTCTTCTCCACGTGTCCAGACGGGCAGTCGCCGTCAATCGTCGTGCTCTCGCATCGAGTGTCGAAGGAGACGCATTCCGTCTCAATGAGTACAGCTCCAAATATTTGGGACATCGAAAGGTAAAAATTTGAAAGAAAATCGGGGAAAAAAGGGTTAATTTTGCTAAATCAGTCAAAAATCGCATTTTAAAATTGAATTCCGTTTAGGCGACATTGAAAAAATCGATGAAGTTTCTCAATCGCCAACGGAAAAATTATTTTTTTCAGCCTTTTTTTTGTCAAAAAATGAAAAACTGACAAAAATTGGATTTTGGTCAAATTGAACATTGTTTTTTAAAAATAATTTTCTGAAGAAAAGTGTTTCCTGGCTCAGAAAAAAAAAATTTGTCTCTCAAAAAGAGACTTTTAAAAATCATTTTGCCCCAAAAAAAGTTTTTTTTTCCTCCAAAAAATGCTAAATTTTTTCAGGCAGCGTTCACCGAAAAACTGGAGATCATCAACGCCGACGATACGCCAGCCATTCCAATCTATCGTGTTACCAATGCTGTCGGTGACGTCATCGACAAGTCACAGGACCCGAATTTCGATGAGCCAACGGCTATTAAAATGTACAAAACGATGACACAATTGAATATAATGGATCGAATTTTGTATGATTCTCAACGTCAGGGACGTATCTCATTCTATATGACATCATTCGGAGAAGAGGGAAATCATGTGGGAAGTGCTGCTGCTTTAGAGCCACAAGATCTCATTTATGGACAGTATCGAGAGGCTGGAGTACTCTTATGGAGAGGATATTCAATGGAGAACTTCATGAATCAGTGCTACGGAAATGCTGATGATTTGGGAAAAGGTTAGACGTTGAAAACTTCATGTTGGAAGACTAGAAAACTAACGAGCGTGGCTAGGCCATGCTGTTCAGTTTTAGCAGAAAAGGATGAGAACCAACATTCGATCGCCTAAAAAAGCCATTCAATGACGAGTTATTCCATGTGTGACAAAGTTATTGTCAAGAGAAAAAAGTGCCGACCCGCGAATTCGACTGAAATCAAAAAAAGTAGGCGTCCTTAGGCCCCGCCCAATGCGTGCAAGGTTGCTGCGCGTAGTTTCATTCTCGTAAAGGTTAGATTGCAACTATATTGCTTTCAAAACTACGCGCGGCAACCTTGCACACGTGGGGCGGAGCCTAAGAACCCTACTTGTTTGAATTCAGTCGAATTCGCGAGGTCGGAACTTCATTTTTTTGACAATATGGGCGGACAAAGAGAAATACCGATTTCTCGTTTTCGATGGCCCAGAAAATCTTCTGTTGGCCTACCTCTGGAAAGTTGAACCACATTCGATGTTGTTTTGAAGAGCGCTGTACAGAGATGCCGCGTGCGTTGCGCAATCTTTTTCAGGCGAACGAGGCCCTCATTGTAAGGAAAGGCGCCAAAGCCAATCGGCTATTATCTCGGCCGGATTTAAATCTTTTTGAATTCTATGAACGTAACCCTATTCTCATCGAGCCCGGCGGCATTCCTGGCTTCGATATAATTTCCATCCTTGTTGACAGGGTTGGGATTCGTCGTGGCCGGCCTTTCCCAACCCTGCTTGTTGACCTATAGAAAAAATTAGCCCAAGACAGATAGTTAGGCAACGACATTTTTCACTTTTTTTCTCAACAATTTTAAACATTTTCAGGTCGTCAAATGCCAATGCATTTCGGAGCAAAAGAGCGTAATTTCGTCACAATTTCATCTCCATTAACAACTCAATTACCACAAGCCGTTGGTTCTGCCTATGCATTCAAACAACAAAAGGATAATAATCGTATCTGTGTTGTCTATTTCGGAGATGGTGCTGCTTCTGAAGGTGACGCCCATGCCGCATTCAATTTCGCCGCCACCCTCAAGGCTCCAATTATTTTCTTCTGCCGTAACAATGGATACGCTATTTCTACGCCGACAAGTGAACAATATGGTGGAGATGGAATTGCTGGAAAAGGACCCGCTTATGGTCTTCACACTATTCGGTATGGGATTAATGTAAGAAAACCATACTTGTGATGGGCCGGGCCGACTGAGGAATTTCTACCGGCCCGGTCGGCTGGTCTCTGAGGGGGGCCAAAAGTTTTGTACTGAAAAAAATTTATTTTTCGTCTTTTTTTCGATAACTGGGGGAATGGTTTCCTAGAAAAAAATTTTAAATATTTTTAGCAAGAAAAAGTCGGGAATTTCATCAAAATCACAAAAAAATTTAAAAAAAAAGACCCCAATTTTTGAAATTTTTTCAAATCCGGGCCGGCAAAATTTTCCATCGGCCCGGTCCGGCCCGCCAAATCACGAGTATGAAAAAACACAATGGAGCTGAACCCCCTTGCTTAAAAGAAATGTCTTTTTGAAAAAATTTTCTCGGAAAAATTCGGGCGATGCTGCTGGATGATGGAAGGGAGGCATTCAAACAGCATTTCACGATAGAAGTTGTTCCGAACACAAACCGAGACTTTCTGAAACCAAAACTTTTGAAAAACCTAAAATTTTCATTGAAAACTTTTTTTGAATTGCTTCTAAAAAGGAACTTTTGGCCCAAAATTTAGGATGAAAGTTCTTTCTATAATTTTTCAGCTCTTAAAAAAGCCAGAAGTCAGGCTCTTACCAAGCTAAGAGGTTCGGTGTTAGACCTAGATTTATAAAAAAGGTTTTTCAAAACTTTAAATTTTTTTCACAAGCGGGCTACTTTTTTCTTTCTTTTTCTTAGCTTCTTAGCTCCCGCCGCACTCATGAACCTCAAAACCACAAACGTCAAATAGCAAATCATGTATTTTTTTCAGCGTCGACGGAAACGATCTGCTCGCCGTGTACAACGCGACGAAAGAAGCCCGCCGCGTGGCTCTTACCAACCGTCCAGTTCTCATCGAAGCAATGACATATCGTTTAGGACATCACTCGACTTCCGATGATTCAACAGCCTATCGTTCAGCTGAAGAAGTAGAGACATGGGGAGATAAGGATCATCCGATTACTCGTTTCAATAAATACATTAGTGAACGTGGATGGTGGAATGAAGAAAAAGAGAAGGAGTGGCAAAAAGAGGTCAAAAAGAGAGTGCTGACAGAGTTTTCAGCAGCCGAGAAGCGAAAGAAGGCTCATTATCATGATTTGTTCGAAGATGTTTATGATGAACTTCCACTTCGTCTTCGTCGTCAACGTGATGAATTGGATGCTCATATTGCTGAGTATAAGGAACATTATCCATTGGAGGGACTCCATTCGAAACCATAAATCTATTCTTTTTTCTCTATGTATTGATTTCTAAATAGATTGTCCCCTTTCTTGTGCCATTCCGATTGTTTTTTTTTTCGAAAAATTTAGTAATTTTTTAGGGTAGAAATTTAGGCTGAGAACCGCACTACTAAAAAATTTGAATTTCCAGCTATTTTCTTTCAAAAAAAGTAACGAATTAGCTATACTTGGCTAGATTTTTTGCTGGAAATAACAATAATCTTTAGTTTTCGGATGAAATTTCAAATCTTTGAGCTCAAATTTCGCTAACAAAAAAGTTGAAAACTTCGGTTTTCAGCTTATTTCAGCCCGCCTTCCCCCGTTTTCCCTCTTTACTAGGTGCATTTCTCTCGCATATTTCTCCCCGAATCCCGATTAGACTTGTTTTATGAATTCAAATGGTTTTCTATGTGACATGTGTTTTCTTTTTTTTCTGTAGAATAAATGAATAGATCTTGAATTTTCTTGAACAATTTTTCAAAATTTCTTTGCCACTGAAAATTTTCTCCATCATTGTTATCAATTTTTTTTTCGCAATTCTTATCAATCTTCATCTATTTCCCTTTGTCTCTTCTATTCTTCTATCTTCTTTCTTCCTTCTCTCGGACCGTCCATTAACTTCTCTTCTCCGTTTTTTTGTCTTTTTCTCTAATACCTCTCAATTCTCTTGTCTATCTATTATATTGTGTTCTATGTTCTTCTTTTTTTTTCTTGACATTTATTCGCTTTTTTGACAACTTTTTTATTGGTTTAGCTTTTCTAATAGGTTAAGAATGTGTTGCGAATGTTGACCATTTTAGGGGTTGGCTCTATTGAAAAAAATATACTGTTTTGGCGGGATGTTCAAAATGTTGGCACTGCGCCAAGTTTTGAATTGCCTACAACTGGGCCCTTTACCTGGCCCTGATCTGAATTTTCGTTGAAAAAAATAATAAAAAAGATTTGAAGTCGAACGCTTCGCGCCTGAAGCTGGTCAGACCATAGTTGCCCGAGCCAACTTCATACTGTGGAAAATTTAAAATTTTGCAATTTTTTTGATAGGAAATTCAAAAGATGAGCCAAATATTTTTTGCAGTTATCGTTTTTTTCAAAAATTTAAAAAAAAAAAAAGTTGGCACAGAGCCAGTTTTGAGTGTTTGAAATTTTCCGGAACCATCCAAAGAGCTAAGCCATTTCGAACTAGCTTTAAAAAAATTCAAACAAATAGTTTTACCGCCAAAGAGCTCACTAGAGCGTAAATGTACAGCGTCTGACTTATCCCTACCTGTAATTCTATTCTGTGTCCTCAAACTTTTTGCAATATTATTTTTCAAAATATTTCAGAAAATGGCAGAAATCAATGTTTCTGATCGAAGAAGACTTGTGGCAGACAACGATGATGGAGATTATTATGAGAATCAAAGTGAGTCTTATACTTCTGAGCTTCTGAAAAAAAAAAACTACCGTAACCCATCTGATTCTTTTTCGAAAGTACACTTATTTCTATAAATGATGAAAACTGAGAGCTGGTTGGTGCCAGGCGCGAAAAGTTCACAATTTTTATTTATTCAAAAGTACTGATAAAAAATGTGTAATTTTATAAATTGATGCAAAAGTACATCAGTGATAATATAAATTGGAAAGTTCTGACTCGAAAAAAAGCGGGAAAACTTGAGATTTGAACAGTGAAAAAGTCGAAGCATTTTAATAAAAGTTTTTACTTGAGAACCAATAAATATTATATCACGTGATCAAAAATTTTAATTTTTCCCCATTTCTGATTCATAATCAAACCTACTCGGAACAATTTGACAAACTGTGGGGCGTTAAGTTTTGTAAGTCATCTTTCACAAGTTGCACTATTGTCAAATAAATAACAGTTGTGCAAGGAATTTTAATTTTTATATTCGCGAGCGGCCCACCTTTTTGATCTCCAAGCTACTTTTGGTTTTACGCAGTGCAAAGTGAATGTGGGCGGACCACCCGCGAAAAAAAACATTTGAATTCCTTGCATATTTAATTTGACAATAAATAAAAAATTTTATATCAGAAATCAGAAAATTTTTTTGTTTTTATTTTCCAAATTATCTGCAATTTATCAACATGATGTCATTTTCTGTATAGACTAATCAAATTAACATTAAAATGGGGACATGATCAACGCCAATTCATCGATAGATCAGGGTCTCAATCAGTTCAAAATGTTTCAAGGAAATTGAGATTTTTAGGCGTCTGTTAACTGGATTAGACGAAGATTTCTCTGCCCGACCCGCCTGCCCGCGTCTGAAAAAAATTTCGGAACTTTCAGCTTTTACTGGCTTTTTTCGAGCAGGGCCTGCCTGATTTGTTGACAAAATAAACTAAAAATTTACATTTTTCTCTAAAGAGCTCAACAAAACGAAAAAGCGTATCCAAAAAACATGTTTTTTCAAGCCAGTGAAACTTGGGTCGAGCGGGCAGTCGGGCCGGGCCAAACCGTGGAAAAATTCCAAACTGCCCAACCCGCGACAAATATGGTTTTAGATAGTTTTAGTTTTTCGTTGTGGTCAAAACATTTTGAAAAAGGGCTGGGGCTTTTTCTTTTACGCCTATCAACTTGTGGGCCTAAAATTTTGACGATTCCTGAACTTGAATTTATCTTGAATCAAAGCCAATTAAAGCCAAGCCACTTTCAAAAAGAGAAATGCATCTAAAAAAAAATTCCGTCAAGGTCATATTCTATGACTTTACCCTCCTCCACCTTTTCTGAAATTAGCACTTTCTTACACAAAAAAAAACACGAAATCACACAAATTGTGTCTATGATTTCTGCTGTGATCTTCTGTATTCTCATCTGAATTCAGAAGACCTATTAAAATCACGATGGTCTTCTGTACCTTTAGACAACAAACCACAAACACGGATTAAAAAGTTCACTTCAAAAAAGAAAAGACTATGATTTGTAGCATTCTCCAACGATGGATTGGAATCAGAAGACGTCGCCGGAAGAAGGGGCGGAGCTTCAGAAGATGTTACTCAAAGACGTTCAATTCTGACGACTCATTGTCATTATTGGGACGAAATTGACAACGAAGACGGCATGACGGCGGCTTCAAGAATTCGAGATTCGAGAGCTAGTGGGGAGTCCATGGAGAGCTCCACGTATTCATTGGAATCGGTGGGTTTTTAAAAGTTTTGTGTGATTTTGTTTCCAAATTTAAAAGTTAAAAAAGTATTTTTTCCAAAATGTAAAAAAGACCAAACCATCAAATGACCAGTGTCCTTCCTCCGCATTCTTAGTTCACTTCGTGACCTTTGAAAGAGAAAACAAAAAATGGCAACATAGAAAAACTTTTGTTTTTGGCATCGTGCCAAGTTGAAAGATATCGTAGTGATAAATGTTTTTGTACTCTTTCAAAAAGTCTAATTCGATTTCTTCGCGCAAACTTACACTGTCACTAGTTTCAATAATGAGCATTTCGGCTTTAAGGCTAAACGTTTTTTCTCTGAAGTTTCCCATACTGTTCCCCGTTTTCGATTCCCAATCTTTCTGCATACCTAATCGAATCATATGTCGTTTTTATTCTTCCCTTTTCTCGAGGAGGGCTCCCCATCCACCCCCTCTTTTCCCAAACCAAACAATTATACAAAATTTTATGTCACTCACACATTCTTTTCCTTAAGAAGAGAACATTTTTGTATTGAATATTCAGTTCGATTGTATTCTCTGAAAACGAAAAGAAACTCGCTCTTTTATTCTGTCGAAAAATTCGAAGAAAAGAACAAGCAAAGAAGAGAATGGGACATAGTCATCAACATGATGATCCAAAGGTGAGCTGAATGCATTTTCTTGCACAAAAAGGGATTGTTTTACCTTGACCCGGCTAATTCTGCTCCTTGTTGAATAACGCGTGTTTTGTGGGGGAATTTCCACTAGCGCTAGCGATTTCGATACGTAAGCCTTTTCAATCCCTTCCTCATTCATAACCGCCCTCAACGTTGCTATTCTGTCGAGCAGCGCTGGCGCAGTGGGGTAGTGCGCTCGCGATACGTTTTTTAGGTGTGGGTTCAATTCCTGCCCTTGGAAGATTCTTTTGTTTTTCAAGAATTATCACTGTAAGGGGTTTTGACTCATATTTCTTGTCTTCTCAATGTAATCCGACGTTTTTTTCGAGGCATTTTCACAAGCGGTACGTTAGAACTATTTGAGAATCCTTTTTTTTTCTTTTCGACTCCTAAGTTTCTATTTTTATCTTAAAGTTCCCTTCCAGTTGATTAACTCCAAATGTTCTATGCCTATTATAGCCACCCTCTAGTCTTTCTGATTTTGCCGTGTCCCACAGTACACAGTACAACAAAAAAGAAATTGTTTTTCCTCTCTATTCTTCATCTAATTTCTTGTGACCCCCCACTTCTTCTATTACACACTGTTCTAATGGTGTCTATTATTCTAACCGCTACTTCTGAAACTCAGGTTAATCTTAAAATATCTGATAATAATATTTTGGAAGAAGATGCTAAAAATCCAAAGGTGAGCAAGGATTGAAAATAATAAGATGAATCTCAAGAAAAGAAGCGAAGGAAAAAAATGGTTTTGAGAGCTAGTTAGGAAATAAATGGGCGGAGTCTAACTATAATTACATTCAATATTATATTCTTATCACAATTCTTACCGTTTCCTAACACATTCCATATTATTTGTCCTGTAGATTCTAGTCTCTAGTTTCTGCTTTCTACATTATGATTATGCGAAAATGTGGGAAAAAGACGAGAAAATAGATACAGTTCTTCTGCAGAAGTGGTGTTTGATTCAAAAGAAAATGTATATAAAAGAAGCTGAAGAATTCGGTAGAAAACTATATTTTTTAGTTGATTTTTGAGATCTCGTTTTTGTTATTGGTAGACATTTCGGGCTACTGTTTGATCATTAGCAGGCTCAAGGAATTTCATAGCGGGATAGTTCGAATAGTCGGAAAAAATGCGTAGACGCCTAATTTCTGAACTGTTCAAAAATATTTGTACCAGTTTCAAGCTTATGTAATCCCACCAGCTTTTATTCTTCAACTAACGCAACGCTTTCGTTCAAAAAACAAACCGGCCCTCTGACGACCCTGTGCCGTACAGAGTTGTTCAAGCTTAGATCTTGTTCTGGCTTAAGCCTGACTCCAGTATCAACACTAATCTATCCAGATTTACTTTCACCTCACAAACCACTGATCTCTGTTTCATTGGTTCATTCTTTTCATTATTCGATTGTTGTCCCTAGGAACATATGACATCATTATCTTCATAGCGGAAGAAAATAGAAACTTGTCAGAATTGTCCTTCCAAGATTGGTTAGTTTAGACGACGGGTGGTCAAGAACTAGACTGCGGTCAACATAGGATCAAAATGTGTTGGGCGAGAAGATGTATTGCACGTGTTTTGCATGGGGGGGGGGGGGGGGGCAAGTCTATAAAAGTACGATTAGGTTTCAGATAACTTTCCAAGCTTCTTTAAAAACATATGCGCTTTTAAACTTTCCAGCGAATGAGCTGATTCTTATCAAGCTAACAGTTAGCACAAAGGGTCACTGTTCCTAGTCTAAAATTAGGCCGATAGATGGTTCTTCAAAAAGGAATTTCAAAATATTTCCTTTTTTGATTTTCGAAAAATGTGTGAGGCATACGTTTTAAAGAACACTCAGAAATCAAATTTAAAGTTCTATATAACAAACTTTGAAAATAATTTGTAATTTCAAATCTACTTGTTTCCCTGCTCCCTTAAGCTTTAACTCATGCTTCTTCCCACTCATTTTCTAACCGGACATTTACTGTCTTGCCCTGTTAAAAAGCACATCATGACCTTGGTAATTATTATCAATACTTCATAATCACTTGTAGTTTCTGATTTCAACTTTGACTTTGGCTTTTCGGAAGGTTATCACTTGCTAGATTGTGTACTTTTCTTACAAGCGGATCATCATATTTCCAGAAATATGATGATGATCGTGCATTTTCAGATTTTTTTTTCTCTAAAATTTTAAGATATAAAATCCGGTCCAAACATTCCTAGTGGCCACTGTCTGCGTCTCTCTTTTGCCAAAAATCGTAAGAATTCAGAAGACGTCCACAATCGGGTGGACGTCTTCTGAATTCTTTGCGGTCATTGGTTAAGAATCTGAATTCCTGACACCACGCCTACATATATAAGGAAAAAATTAATGGGAAGGAATATCATTTTTTGGAAGCTTTTCTTGTATTTTTTCAGTCAAGTAAAACAGCAGTTTTTTTGAGGAATTTTACTTGTTTTTCTCATAGTTTTTAGCTTTTTCCCTCTTTTCCTATTTCCGACCCGCCGTTGACATTTCGAACTTTTTTACATAACCATTTCCTAACACTGATAAAAATGAGGTAAAAATGGAGGAAAAAACTATTTGATGAAATCATTTTTATGAATAAAAATGAGTCAGAAAAGAAGCAGAAGTTCATTTGTCACATGTGTGATCGGACAAAAATAATGAAACGGATGTTTTGAAGAAACTTGAGTGTTTTTCAAAAAGTATGCAAAAACTGAAGTGATACTGTATTACGAGCCATGACTCATATAGGAATTTCAATTTTGAAGAATTTGTTTCTGAATTTTCCCATACTTTTCCTCGATTTCGATTCCCAATCTTTCTGCATACCTAATCGAATCATGCATCGTTTTTATTCTTCCTATTTCTCGGGGGGCTCCCCATCCACCCCCTCTTTTCTTCCAACCAAAAAATTATACAAAATTTCATGTCACTCCCACATTCTTTTCCTTAAAAAGAGAACATTTTTGTATCGAATATTCAGTTCGATTGTATTCTCTGAAAACGAAAAGAAACTCGCTCTTTTATTCTATCGAAAAATCGAAGAAAAGAACAAGAAAAGAAGAGAAGAATGGGACATAGTCACCAACATGATGATCCAAAGGTGAGCCGAATGCATTGAATTGCACAAAAAGGGCGATGTTTTATCTTGATCCAAGTTGAATAAGCTGTGTTTTGCGGGGAATTTCCACTAGCACTACAGCGATTTTCCTCATTCATAACCACCCTCAACGTGGCTACTATGTCGAGCAGCGTTGGCATAGTGGATAGTGCGCTCGCGTTACGTTTTTGAGTTGTGGGTTCAATTCCTGCCCGTTGAAATTTCTTTTGTTTTTCAAGAATTTTTAGTGTATGGGGTATTAACTCATATTTCTTTTGTTTCCATGGTTGTGAAATTTTATTCATTTAGGCCACAGACTCTGTTATGCAAAGGACTTTCCCTTCAACTTGTCTTAAAATCGTCAGATTTCTAAAAACAAAACTAATGAGAAAAAGTGTGGGCAATATTCGTCAGCAAAAAAATTCAGAAGAATTATTATTTTGAAACTTATATCTCCCGCATTTTCTCATATGGGGCTGAAAATAAGAAAAGCAGAGAAGAATATTCATTTGTAATCCTCTTATAGTACTTTGTAGTTGAGCTGATGAAAATGATAACAAACAAGTTGAGAAAAATTTTTACAAATTTTGAGCACTGGCTTTCATATGCCTTCTTCATACTATTTGGCCACTTTCAGTACATTTGACACCTTTTTCTTCCTTCCAATATGACTAATTGCCGGAAATTTCATCTACTTTTCAAAACACCATGTCATCTTTTTATCACAAACTAGAAAAAACGGAGCCAAATGACGTCCTTTGAAATGGTCTCTTGTCATTTTCTTGTCTTATCACTTTGTCTTTACACATATAAATTCCCAATGAAAAAGCCTCTTTCGAGTCGACTTGTCACTATTCTTTTTTAACTGATATCAGTCCAAAAGGGAAAGTTCGGTTCATTGTCGGTTCTCCGTCTTTTTTATGGCTTTGCTCTTTTTCTTTTTTGTGTGGGAGGACATGTTTATTGCTTTTTTTTTCAAAAATTTTATTTTCCTTTGTTCTTTGAATTAGGTGTCGATTTAAGTTTCCTCAAAAAAATCTTTATTTTTCCAAACTTCCAACACCATTTCTTCCCAGACTTTTTAATAGTTTTTTGTAGTCTTTTTTTTTGCAAAACCAGTTTTTTTTTGATCTCTCGCTGGCGCCTCCTAAATCACCTTGTCCCCGTTTTTTCCTCACTTTTTTAGTGGTGTTCCGGTCACATTTTTGTACTTTTTCAAGTGCGTTTTTTATTGTTTCCGAAATGAATAAAAACTTGAGACATGGTTGATTATCATTTTGAACTTTTGAACTTTTTGAAAAATTTTTAGAAGCTATTGTTATCACATGACACCTTCTAGATCCGCCATCTGATTGTTTATAGTGCAGCCTGATGAATTTTTTTCAATATTAAAAATGAAAGTTTCAAAAATTAAAATAACAATGAGGCTTATGTTAACATGTTTTTGTATAAATTTTTTATTTAGTGATAATTTTTTACATGTTGGAAATGTTCAAAATCACATGAGCTTTTTTTTCTCAAGGTCAACACTTGAATCTAATTCACATTTATTGAAAAAAACACAATTTATGGAAAATACGGTGAGTTAAAATCTTAATTCTAAGAAACCTCACTAAGCCTCCTTTTGCAACATAAATTCGAAGCTCCGCCCACTTTACAATCACAAACTTTCGCTTAATTTCTTTTTGCCCCCTCCCTGTCTGTCACATCATCAACATCTGATTTATTATACCCTTGCGATTAAAGACGCAACACGGGGGAGGTAGATCAAATGTCTCTTTAATTTTGAGATAAAAAGAGAAAAAGAGAGAAAAATGCATGATGCCGTCTTTGGGCTGAGATAATCTGGTTCTCCTTATTTTCTTTTTTGACGATGATTTTCTATTGTGAATATAATAATCCGCGCCAGTGACATTTATCGTTTTGCTGCAAGATTTTTTTGTCCCAAAAGTTTCATCTAAGCTTGAAATAAAAGCTTTTTGTTATCACGAGTTTCATTCAATTTTGCTGTAATCCTGTTTTTCAAAAGCAATTTTCAAAAATTGAAAATTTTTTGAGTCTTTTCTTGAAATTTTTAGATTTTTTTCTAACAAAATTGGTTTCTCATTATTTCAAATAATGGAAAGTGCAAAATTCCGAGAAAAAAAATCCTTTAAAAATTCCTGCCAAAATTTTTTGTGTATTCTCATTTTCATTTTCTCTGTTTCCCCCTTTTTCTTGTTTATTTGTTGTTCGCATTTCTAAACCATTTCCTTCCCCTATTTCCATTATTTCCTTTTCCCACCATTCTTTTCTTTCTTTCTTCCGCTCCTTTATTATCCGTTCTTGACAGTATTTCAAAAGAAAAAAGAACGAGAAGAATGCTCTCTTTTTTTCTAGCTGTTAGCATATTTTTTTCCGCAATTTTTTCTCTGAAAATTCGCCAACTTTTGCAACCGTAGTCTCTACCGTATTCCAATCTCTCTCTAAACTCTATTTCCTCCTAGAATGACAATTTCGATAGCGCCAACCACTCTATCCGCAATGCGTCTATCCTCGGATAAACGTGACTCTTCTACATCAAATCTTCCTGCCAATATTGAAGAAGATACACAATCAGTTAGCTCATCTGATTCTGGAGTTTCTGCTGATTCTGATCATGGCCATGGACATAGTCATGGTCATAATGATCATGGCCATAGTCATGGTGGTCATGGTCACTCACATTCTGATGATGATTCTTCTTCTGATTGTAGTGGTGCTGGGCATAAACATAGTCATGATGATAAACATTTAAAGGTACAGGGCGTTGAGAGTTGAAAGTAAAATAAGAAAGAAAAAGTTTAGAAAGTTACAAGAATTTTCAAAATAAACTATCTCAATTCCTAATTCTTCCAGGGTCGTCGTGCCGAAAAGGTGCTATGGGCGGTTGCAGCTCTCTCCGCTGTTTTCATCGCTGCCGAATTCGTCGGAGGTTTCTGGGCGGATTCTCTTGCAATTATGACAGATGCTGGACATATGCTCAGTGATCTACTTTCATTCATCATCTCAATTTTTGCCATCCGCTGTGCCCGTCTTCCAGCCTCCAAACGTCTTTCATTCGGATATGAACGTGCTGAAGTACTCGGAGCTCTGACCTCTGTTATTATCCTTTGGGTGTTGACTACTGTGCTTGTGGTGGTTGCAGTTCAACGAATTGTTCATAGTGACCATAATGTCGAACCGGATATCATGTTAATCACTGCTGGAGTTGGAGTCCTTTTCAATATTATTATGGGATTAGTCCTTCATTTTGGAACTGGTGGTCATGGACATACTCATGGTGGACACTCGAGCCATGGACACGCCCATGATGGAAAGAATGTGAATGTACGTGCGGCTCTTATTCATGTTATTGGAGATTTAGTTCAATCGATTGGAGTTTTGATTGCTGCTATCATTATTAAATTCACTGGATGGACTTTGGCTGATCCGATTTGCACATTCCTCTTCTCTATTATCGTTTTGTTCACAACGATTACTGTAATGAGAGATATCTTCTTTGTTTTGATGGAAGCCACTCCTCCACATTTCGATTTAAGTGATGTTAAGAAGGCTTTGAGTGCTTTGGAAGGTGTCAAAGGAGTACATGATTTGCATTTGTGGTCGATTGGAATGGATAAAACTGCATTCTCAGTTCATTTGGCTTTAGGTAAGTATTTTACTGGATTTCTGAGTGAAATAAGCATACAAAGTTTCAAAATTTTTGGGGTATTGAAAATTTCAAAAGCCTGAGAAATTATTGTTTTCTGAAAAAGAGATGGATTTTCTTATATTTTTCCCTGGTAATTGGAGGAAACTGCATAAAAAAAAATTTCTTTCCACATTTATGTAATCGGAATTAACCAAAAACCCGTTAAAAGAAAGAAGATTTTGAAAATTCCAAAAAAAATGTCCGAACTTTCAAAAAAAAAAATTGAAAGACTGCATAGTTTCCAAATTGTTTTTTTTCAAAATTCAAAATCTTCCATACTCATTCCTTTCTAATACCTTGTGACTCAAAATAAAGTTTCTTAAGTTTATCTTTTATTTTTCAGAATCCCCAGACCGTGCAATGGAAACTGTCGCTGAAGCTCGTTCCCTAATCCGTCGTCAATTTGGAGTTGCCGTTGCCACAGTCCAAGTCGAACCTTTTGACGAAAAAATTGATTCCTGTGACACGTGTCTTCAACAGGAGACTGCCTAAATTTCGACTTTTTCCAATTTTCCATAACTTCTACATTCCTCTTTTTCAAAAACGGGCATCAACTTCTTCTCTCTGTCTGAAAATTTTTATTTCCAGAATTTTCTGAAATATATTTTTCTGAAAACTTTCTGAAAATGGGATACATATTTCTTAACGGGTTCACTTCTTCTACTAAGTCTGTCTATTAATAAATTTCTATTCTTTCTATCTTTGAAAAATAAATGGCTTTACTTCTGAAACTTTTTTTTCTGTGCCTAGTGCCTCAATCTTTTTCTTTTTGAAACAGTTTTTCACTTTAATAAATAAACCAAAAAGAAATACGAGATTAATGAAGGCCGTGTCCTTGGAAGGAAATTCGATGGCACGCCGACGCCTTCAAGTACTTCTAGTAATTGTACCTTCCTCTCCTTCTCTATTCCAAAAAGACCGGATTCTGGTTCCGGAATATATGCCCTCCGGATGTATATAAAAAGGGAGGATAGTTGCATTGTGAACTATATACTCTAACTATGGCATTTTCTATTTGGGTTTTGTTGATTCCCGTGATAGCTAAGATTTCTGAGGCGGTGAGTTGTTTTCTTAAAGTATTTTTAAGCTTTCCATATTTAGTGTGTAACTTCCGGTGTCTGTGGTTCATCATATTGTGCTGCTCCTCCTGCAGTATCTTGTTCCCCAGCCTCATGCCAACCTGGCTACTCTTGTGGACAATATGGGTGTGCAAGAAACCGCGCTAGGAGTGCTCTCACACAAAAAGTTGATGGCATTTTCATAGACTCTACTGGTAACTCTAGAGAAATTCCAAGCTCTCGAGAGAATTCCAAAGAAGCTGTAGCTTTGCCAAGATTGAAGGT
Source organism: Caenorhabditis doughertyi (assembly GCA_963572265.1). Taxonomy (NCBI): domain Eukaryota; kingdom Metazoa; phylum Nematoda; class Chromadorea; order Rhabditida; family Rhabditidae; genus Caenorhabditis; species Caenorhabditis doughertyi. The sequence goes on from OY751555.1 coordinate 19,026,992, forward strand.
ACGGTGGAAAATTTATAGCTAATTCTGAAAAAAATCAATGATTTAGGGCCAGAAAAACAATATTTTCGGGCTTCGTCGTGAGTCTTCCAGAGGTTCTGCTGAGGTGGCCCAGCCGGCTCAAAACTTTGAAAATTCAACGTTGTTACAGTATACTGTGGGTTTTTTTTTGAAAAAATGCATTTTTTTCTTGAATTTTTATTCAAGAACTAAGCATTTTTGAAAAAAATATTTTTTCGAAAATACTTCTTCTAATTGAATTACCTCAATCAATAATCTTTTTTTTTTTGATATTTTATTCTTTCACTATGTTTATTTACGTTCCGCCACTTCACCCCTCCTCCCTCTTTTCTGTATATTCGGATATTTTCGGGAAAAGGGGTTGCGCAACTTTATTACATATCCGGTCTATACCTATAATTACCCCTCCCCCCTCCCCCCGTTTCCGTATAGTTTTTGATGTTTCAAATACTCTCACCCCTTTCACTTTTATATATTAACCTTCTCAATTTATTTTCAGAATCCGAACTTCATCTTCCGACAGTGTTGCGAACAGAGGGGACTACCAGATGCATGCTTGAATAAATGCCATTTTAATAGTTACACTAAAGATGCGGTAAGTTTCAAATCGCTAAGATTTGGCGGAAATTCAAAAACTGTCTTCAATTTTTAGCTGCAAGGAATGTATTTCAAGACAGATGGCTGTCCATTAGAAGCAGCTGCGGATATGCATTTTTGTGCCGCCCAGGGAAGAGATCACACTCCGGTACAGTTCATTTTTTATCTAGTCGTATTCTATAATTAATTGTTCAGTGCTGTCTTCGAAATGGGGTCACAACCACACTTGCCGGACAGAAGTGTCTAACTTTCTGTGACCAAAGACCTGACAGGTACATAAATCTCAAATCTTAATGTATTTCAAACATTTTTTGCAGAGTAACCAAACTTGATTATTCCTATGTGCCATGTTACGATCGATTCGAAAATATGAAACAATGTTTTTATAATGAGATCAAACAGAAGGCTGAACAACAGTTTGGAGCAGCAAGACGGAGATGAAAACATCTTTTGATATTATAAATTATTTATACCTTGTCTTTCTTATGTATAAACCATGATTTTCTTCAGTTTACTGTACTTTTCTGATTTTCTCGATAATCATCACACGAATATCACTTGGTCTGTTGTTTCGTTTAGAGTTAGTTGTTCTACCATTGACACACATCCAGTTGCCATCTTCCATTCTGATCCAAGTAGTGTTATCTTGCTCCGAATATGTTCGAAGATTCCATTTCGATCCAAACAAATCAAAAATTGCATCTCTTTCGAAATTCTTCAGATAGCAAACTGGAGTTTCCGGTACTTTATCGATCAAAACAATCAAATGTTTTCGGGTTTTCAAATGCTTAATCTTTCTCCATTCAAGCTCTCCGCAATTTCTGCAAATTCTTGCTTTTCCTGTAGATGCTTCTTTTACACATTCTTCAAATGTCATGTTTTCATTTAAAGGAACATGAAATACTCTTTGAATGCCATCTCTAACACCTTTCGGTTTTTCGTGTTGACAAGAATCGCATATTTTCTTCCGATCAACACAGTAAGAAATCGATCTCAGCATTTCATTTGCAGCATTCTCATCGACAGCAGTTGCAATATCCATGTGAATCCTCTGAAATAAAATTTTTTTTCATTTTCTGCCCATCCTTTTTTTGATTTTTTATAATGACTCACCAAGATCAATTGTTCCAAAACTGTACCAGCCTCCATTTTTTCTTGTCCATTAATACCTTCCATTTGTTTTTGCAATTTCACTGTGGTTTGTACGTATCTCATGAAAATAGAGATGATACAATCTGTGACAGTTGATGAGGAAGTAGACGGACCTTTATATCCACGGAAGTTTGTGATAAGGTCCCGGAAAACTGTACATCCAAAAAGCAGGTTAAGAGCGGAACTCAATTCGACATTTTCGTCATTTGGCAATGATAAATATGCCAAAGTTGTTTCAATGTGTATCTTCTTTCCAGGTTTTACCCATCTCATTGCTTTCGAAGATTTTGATTTCTCAGACTTTTTAACATCGAAAAGGCTGCCTATACTTGAGGTTATTGTCTCAAATATTGTTGACTTAGCTTTCCGTTTTGCTGGAGGAGATGCCATAGGCTCTTCGATTGGTTCAGGTTCGCTCACCGGCGGTGATTCTTTTACATTGATCTTTTCACGATCTTCACCAGTTTTGAGCTCAATTGGTTTGATTGAGGATGCTCCACTTCCTCGCCCAGCTTCTAACTCTTCTAAGCCTAAGGTGGCCCTTAAACGATTACATTCCAGCAACGCATTCGAATCGTACTTTATCACTTTCTCATCAAATCCTGCCAGATGAAGCCCTTTTAACTTAGTGACACGTGTTATTGCCACATAGAAAGAACCGGCGGCATATATCTTCTGAGGTCGCACAAGAACATTACGCAATGTTAGACCTTGTGCTTTGTGAATGGTAGCACCGTAGGAAACAATCAATGGAAACTGCGTTCGAATCATTATATCACCTAATTGTGAAAACTTAGCAAATTCTTTACTGATGCCAGTTGGAGTTTCGAAATCATCAAAATGAACAAATATTTGGTCGATATCTCCACTAGAAGTATTTCTTTCGATTTTGGTTACCACACCAGTCGCCCCATTCACTAGGCGATCCCGAATGGAGATGTTTCGCCGAAGCATCACGCGAGCGCCGACGGCTACTGTTAATTTAGCTGGCAAACCACCTTGAATGTCATGCTCATGGGATTTTGAGTCGTTTTTATTGATATTTTTAGAATGAAAACGATGCTTCTTGAACTTATTTTCACTTTTCTGCCATGATCGGAGTTGATTCGTTTTTCGGTTCTTTTTCTTATAAGTTAACTGTCGTGTGGCAAGTGTATCTTTTGCATGAAATGTGATTGGGTTGTCCAATTCAAACCTCTTCAAAACGGATGAGTTGAACTCGCTTACTTCAGCATTTGTTGGGAATAATGCCATTGCATGTGGATCCTTTTGAATTATATGGATATAAGCATCAGCGATCTCATTCATAGTCGGGTCTGCGGGATTCTCAGCTGGAATTCTTCTTGATTCAAGAACTCTAATGTCTTCACGTGTTTGAATACCAGTCCGAATACGTTCGAACATTTTGGCTAGATCCAAATGCTTTCTTTGCCGCATGTTCTGAGTCAACTCTTTATATTCAAGAGATTTCCACAAATCAACTCCAGCATCAATTGTTCCAAATATTCTTCTAGCAACCGGAATTCTCAATTCTGAAAAACAGTAAGATTGAGATATTTTCAACTTTTAGTTCATGTTTATTCTTTTAAAAATAATAGAAAATTTTAACACTCATTTTCCCTATCTACTCAAAAACCCCTGAAGTACTGATTCACCGGCGCCGAAATGTTTTCCGATTCGGCTAAAAACTTCACAAAAGTTTCATATGGACCTAAATAGTCGAAAAATAATGATTTCGAGTTCATGACTCACCTGCTCCAGGAGCTGGAGCACGATAAAGAGCCCAAAATGAAAGTGGTCCGATCGGTTTGAAAAATGTTTTCCCGACGTTTTTTGCCCCGTAAAGTGCGAATTTTACAACAAAAACTTTTGAAATTGATTTTTAAGAGTACCTGTAGTGCAAAGTTTGTGATTTTTGATCATTTTTGGACGTTTTTTTTTTGTTCCTGAAAATTTTTCCAACGGCTTACTGAAAATAAACTTCAGAATCGGATTCAGCACCTCAAAATACGTCGATTTCCTTTAAAACATCAAAAATCGAGATGTACATATTGGCATTTTTATCAGCTTTTACCCATTTTCAGAACCTACCCCCTCCATGGTGAAAAAAGTCATAGTCTCAGATCCGTACAAAAATTTTGTGGCATGTTCCTCTATCCAAATGTGACTTGGTCACCAATTTTCAGCTTCCGAAAATTCGATTTAGCCAAATCGGAAAACATTTCGGCGCCGGTGAATTCTGTTTTCGAGTAATAACCGAGAGGCAGTGTTAAAGGTTGTGTGATATGGAAATGTTCAAATCGTATTCTTAAGAGTAAGTAGAAGATTTTAAGAAGATATTTAATATTACTTTATCAACGATATAATGGATAACTCACTTTCAAAAACAGGGCGTCCAGAGACTGGTGGTAGTTGCATGAGATCTCCAAATAAAATAATATTGTATCCTCCAAACGGCAGATTCTTGCCACTAATCTCTTGCGAACGTCGATTCATCTTCACAAACATCACGTTCGATACCATCGAAATTTCGTCAGTAATTCCAAGAAGTGCATTTGAGAAAAGGAACTTCTTTAGGTCGAAAACGCGGCTTGATAATTGTTGAAACTTGTCCTCGTCAAAATCATCTTCTTGGATTACTCGTATACCATAGAGACCGTGAATAGTCACACCATCCATCGCAACCGCAATCACTCCAGTTGGTCCATTCAATAGAACTGGTGGCCTTATCTCATCACTCTTTTTGCTATACAGAAGAGTGATTTCATCAGCAAGTACTTTGATCAGAACAGATTTTCCAGTGCCTGCAACTCCTGATACAAACATTTGAACTGGATCAACATCAGGGTGTAATGGCATCGGCTGTTGTTTCTCTTTTATCAGCTTCTTGTTTTCTCTTTGTATTCTGTTGTTCCGTTTTTTCACTTTCTGCTGCTTTTTTATTCGCTCTATGACATATTCAAAAATGCTTCTCTGTTCTTCATTCAGCTTCAATTTGTTGGCTTCGTGCTTTGCGATGTCCACTTTCCGCGAATGGATTTCGAAATTCTCCTCTTCCTTCTTATTCGCCTTATTCGCTCGAAGCGATGCTATTCCTCTCCGGATCTGTTCGATACGTTTATTCATATCGGCTTCTTGATTTTGCAAGCATGTGTACCCATCCCATAGCTTCTGGATATCGGAGTGAGCCGCTTTATTCGCTTTCTTCTCGCGATCCAGAAACTTTATCCAAACGTCGCTATATGTTTTCACTCCATATTCTTCTAAAATTGTGTCTTCATTTCTCCATGGAACAAGCACAATCACCAGGCGCCGATAATAATCTTCGACCATTTCCACATTTTCATACACTAACTGCGGAATATAGAAACGAGGAACATGTTGCTTTCGTTTGCGCAGAAACTTTCCATCAGTGTTCGGTATTGCGAGTGTTTCCCCAATTAGGATGTCTGGATGCCAATAGAAAGGACTCCGTGGCTCATTGATGTTGAATCTATCTTCTCCCACTGTCTTTTTAGTATAAGATGCTTCCTCATTATCATCTTCATTGTCTTCATCGCCGACTGATGGTTTTTCGTTTTTCTTTTTAAGAGAAGATCTCTTCTTCTTCATTTGATCTGCAAAGTAAAAAATTGGTAAAAAGGGCAGGGAGTTTTCAATAGGGTATTCATTTTTTTCGCAGATTCCCTTTCAGTGAACTCTAAAATTATGGTGAGTGAAATAATGGAAACTAACCAACTTAGGAAAAGTCCACTACAACTGAAACCATACAGAACTACAGTTTTCAGACACTGACCTGAGGCTGTACCAACGATATGGAAGTTCACCATTATATTGTACAAGGAGTGCTGCTCCAAACTTTCAGGTCGATTCGGATAATATGAATCTAGCCAAGACATTTCATGCATTACATCATCGTCTCCTTGAATATCTTTCATTGGTTTTAGTACTCTCATCCTTGTCTCCTTTGCATCATTTGGCACATATACGTGAGCCATGTCAAACCCATAATTGGGATGACCAAGCAAATCGTCACATATCTCTAGAATTCCTGCTTCTCGCTGATTCGCCATGTCCAATCCTATCTTTAACAAGAAATTTGACCGAGTGTCGCTCTTGAAAGCATATTTGTTCAAGTTATTTTGTGCCATTCGTCTTATCTTCTCTCCTTTTGTAGTATAAGAAGTCACATAGTTAATGATATCAGTGGCATCTGTTGATATAAACTGAACATCAGTATTCGCTTTCCAAATCGAGAGAATGGCTGGATTGTAATCGTTTATATGAGTCTCCTCTTCATTTCTGGTCAGGAAGTATGATCGGTTTGCTACACCTGGAACATTGCATCTTTGAGTGTCATCTCCATATACAAAAGTTTGACGGATTTCTGGCCTTGGAAAGCCAAATCGACATCTTTTAGAAGTCCATCTACTACTTATTTTCCACATTCGTGTGCATGTGTTCGTATGCTCCTTCCAGTGTCGTTGATGATTAATCACTAACTCATAGAGCTCCTTCTCTTCTTTTTCATTTGGTAAACGAGCTGTCACGTACTGATCAAGAAATATTTCGATTTCAGCTGGTGTCGAAGGTTTTTCCGCAGTCCACAAGATACAGTGAACATGCTGAGTACCTTTGTGTTGATATTCGACCCGGTAAAAGTGGTGAATTATCTGAAAGATACATTTGTGTGGCGTTCACTGTTTTTTTCTACTTTTTTTCAATTTTTTTTTGAGCAATCAACTTACCTTTCCCAATGGTCCATTCTTATCAAGCAGAACTTCTTGCCAGAAAGAATTCACACGCAACTTCCAATACCTCGCAAAAATAACTGGATCTCGTGCAATAAGTCCTTCGATATTCATATCATTTACTGAAATTCCAGTAATTTTACTGTACAGTTCATGTAGATCAGTCCATCCTTTCACATTGGGATTTAATGTCAGAAACCATGTTGGAGTTCCAAATACAGCGACATGAGAACGGAGTTCTGACTTTACAGTGCTCCAATATTGAGGGTATCCGCGGCATTTAGCATATATAGACACCATCCGTTTTTGATCGTTTTCATTATCCAAATCAATCTCATTCCGTTTGGTCCCGTATAGGATCCGAGCTTGGATTCCTTGTACGGTGGAAATGTACACTTGTTGTTTCCTGCCGTACATGTAACATATATATCCATCATTAGTAGCCCAACGACGATCGATATGTAGAAGACGAGTTCTCACATATTTGGCAACTTTTGTGGATTTGACTCGTGGAGCATTGAGCCCGTCATCTCCGTAGGGATGAAGTTGTGGGAAAACCATCACATCAAGATCACGAGTTTTTACGGATACTGGATTCTGGCTCTTCGTGTCTTCTATATATTTCAAATGCGCCAACTGATTATCTCTTTTTTGATGAACTCGTTGAATTGGTTGTTCTTCCATTACAGTATTGTTCTCAACATCATCGAATTCACCAGAATCTCTAAAAACGAGCCGATTGGCATCTTCTTGAGTGGCACCGGGCTCAGTGAAGAATACGTTTTCACCGAGAGTGAAACTGAAATTCCCGTCAATCACAACATCATGATAATATTGGTGATTCGCTTTTAACCATTCCAAAGCAGCAACTAATTTCGGCATCGATACAATACTTTTTTCTCCCCATGGTGGACGGATTTCAATTGTTAAGTTACTTCCGGATGGTAATGTTTCTCTATATTGTCCTGATTTTGAATTGATTTCCGTTGGCAGAACTGACAACACTCCTTTTGTGCCTTTCATAGAAGTTGCTTGATTGGAAACAGTCTTCAAAATAAACGTCTTCATGTTTGGCCGATACTTTTGAATGAGGATTAGCTCCAATGAATTCAAACATTCTAATTCTTTTGGCACTTGCTGTGGCATGAAGTTGTTAGCTTCAGCAGCACCTGGCATTCCTTTGCTCTTCCTACACATAGCACAAATGTCAATCTCCATTTTGGATGCAAATTTTGGATCAATTGCAATTATCTTGTCGAAACATTTGTCCTTACGGATTTTGGACATGTATTTTGGAGGTTTCAGTGATTGACACACATCGCAAACTTTTATTTCCACTTGCAGCATTGCCTCGTTAAATGCTGCAGAAAGCTCTCCATACGTGTTTTCCACGTGGCTTTGGCGGTGGTGTTCATCACTTTTCCGCTGTGCGTGAAGCTCAAAAAACTTCATACGAATAATAGCCGGCAAGTGCTCGAGTGTTAAGAAACTCCTCATCAACTCCAGATCATTTGTTTGAATTAGCTCATGACAATCTGAACTGACTTTGGCCAATCTTTCCAAATAATCGAATCTTCTTTTCAACGATCTTAGTCCTTGATAACAATTCATATATTTTTTGATCCAGTCCACAATTAAGTTGCCTTGCTCTTGCCAATTATAGGTTACTTCGTTTATTTGTTTGATGCAAGCTTTTAAACTGGACGTTAGCTGATCACGAATTGAAGCAGCTTCCCTGAAAATTGAAAATATTTTGGTTATTTTACCGAAAGAACGTTATCATCAAAGTTTTTATAGAACTTCTTCTAAGTTTGTAGTAAAACTTTAACGAAGTTCTCGATGATTGTGAGAAGCCCCTTTCAAATTCATAATCTTTACTCACTGTATGTCAACTTTTGGGCAACTGCTATCACACAAACGAGCTAACGTTATTTGGCATAAAAGAGCTTGATTATACTCGTCGTCTATGGGAATATCTTGTTGAACTGCATCACCGTAAACGTCAATAAAAAAGTCTTGTATGTCCATATTCTGGCAAAACGATGAGACACAATCTTCTTCTTTTGGAATTTTTCCATCGTCCAACACCTCGTCCTCACAAATTCCCTCTTCAAAAGATCGTTTTTCAGTGCTCATGTCAAAATCATTGGCATCAACTTTCATTTCTCCTTCTTCTTCAAAAACAAGTGCAAAAGTAGATGGTTGCGAATTATGGTCCAAATTATCATCTTCATTATCAACATCCAGTTGGAAAATCGTTTCAGCCAGTTCGAATGATTCCTGCTTTTTAGCATCATTTTTCACATCGATAGGATCATTTAATCCCAAAAACAAACAATTTGCTCGTTCAAAAATTTCTTTAACAGGACGATAAAATATTCTTCTTTCTTCATTTGAAGTGCTTTCCGGGCACATATGAATCGGAAGTTTGCATAACTGACGCTTTTTTCTTTCTTCCTCGCTCATATTCGGTGGTCCATCCACATCAAGAAATAGTTGATCTTTGATTTGTTTTAAAATCAACTCAATTTCTCCTTTGATGAATTCATCGAGATTTCTTAGTCTTTCCCTCAGATATTCAAGGTCTGCCATTTTCTTTGAATCGAATTCGAAAGGTGACCTGTAAATTGATTATTGGAACTTTTAAAGTTGTTTTAGTTTAGCATTTTATAAGCCCCTTGATTATTGAGTTACATGAGGGAGGTGTTCACAGTTTAGTAAGAGATTAGTATTAAGAGATCCATAAATTGCAATAATTCATGACTTTTTTTATTTTTTGAACAAACCTGATCATTTTGGTTTTTCTCCAGCGGCTCTCCGCTAATGATTTCATATGAGCAGAAATTTCGGAAGAATTTCTAGGTACAGTTGGAGTTCCAAATATATCCATTTTTGCAAAATCAGCTGATAGTCCCGGGGAGGGGATACAAGTCGATGGAGCGGATCTTATTCTTTTCATTCCTGGTGTGACAAAGCTACTCGCTGAGCCAGATGCGATTCTGAAAAAACGTCCGTTCTTAGTACTATTGAAGGTCCACTCACCTTAATCCTTCTATTCTTTTCACTTCCCGTTCAATGCTTTTCGTTTTTTCTGCAGCAAACAGCACCGATATTGGTGTGTTATATGGATCTACATCAACTTTTTGTTTTCTTTTAGACTTTGGTGTTGAGCAAATCGGTATTGCATGTTCAGTAGTGTTTGCGAGTGGGCTCGTATTTCTGAAGCAAACATATTTTTTAAAAGTTTCAGGATTATTCAAAATATTCGGACCGTTTTTTGGTCTGTTTGAACACTGAAACTGAAAGTTATATTAAAAATACTAACAACGAAACATCTTCACTCTTCAGAACCTCTTCTCTTGCTTTTTCCAGTGCATTATGTTTCTTCGTAGAAGGCGTTGTACAAATTGGCCCATAATCAGGAGCATCCGCAGGCGGTTGATCCAAATCAGCAAGAATTCCAAACATGTTTATATCTGCATTACTTCTTATACGTTCCAGGTATCGTGCATACTTTCTTCGAAGTTTGCAAGTATTTGTTTCTTCTGATCTATCCAGTTTCATAGATTTTCTCATTGATCGAAAACGATTATGTCTACTTTGCAGATATCTAATCCCATTCAGAATAGTAAATACACCACAATCATTGCTCGTTGGGTCTTGTTGTTCAACTTCATCAATCGTTCCTTGTTCGATAGTAATTTCTCTTGTGCTGCCATAAAAGTAACGGGCAACTTCCATCAGTTGAGAATGCGGAATTGAAGGAAGTTCACATTGTAAAGAATCCATGACATGAACTCTTATTTGATCTCTTCGGTCTAATCCCATTGCCACGAGCACAAAATGAGGAAAATTGACTAATCTGACTGGCATTAGGACTCGATGCGGAACTTCATTGTTGGGAAACGCCACAAATTCTGGCAGAACGTCAGCAATCGGTCTTGTATCCGGTTGATCTCCTCCATAATAGTTGATGAAAAAGTCGGGATGAACCAGGCTGAACTGATATTCCGGCTGTGTATTAATGTTAAAGGTTCCCGTCTAAAAAAATAATGTTACTAGTTCATACCTTATAAATACTTCAGACCTCATGAAAAAGTGGATGCCAAACTCCTGCAGATGTCACCATTGTCTCTGGAGTCCTCATAAATGTAACATCAGCAGGCGATATGAAAAAATGGGATGAGACTTCTAATCCGAAACCAGTTTCACCTTCGCCAATAATTGGACCTTGTTGATGCTAAAATTCAAAGTGATATGCTCTAAATAAACATTTTTACAATACCCATTGTGCTACTAATTGGGTAATATCATCATTTTGTGCCACAGGTCTGTCCGCTCCACCGAACAATCTCCGAAATATATTGGGTTTCTTCTCAGTAGTTTTTTTGCACACGGCTTGTTTTGAACTATCCATATGTTTATTTAATTTCTTAGCTTGAATCTTGTTCTCTGATGTCGGGGCTTCTTTTTCTTCAGAATTGATAGTTTCAGTATTTGGTGTCGCTTTTCTCTCATTTTCAGATTTTTGATGTTTATTCTTTTCTGTCGACTCTGGCTGGCAAGTCTTCAGAACGTTTTGATTGCGTGTTTCTTTTTTTCTCTGTCGGCCCTTTTTTCGGTTCTGCAATTAAATAAACTTTAAATACAATATTAGCAAAATTGCCAGCTGTCAGTTGAAAGTTGTCATTTTTCAGAGCATATACTAAATTCAAATAGTTGAAGAGAAACAAAACTCTTCAACTTTCGGCATGCCTCCGGGAAAGATAATATTTCAAATAATAAGAGGTAAAAGTGCTTTGTTGCCTACCTTCTGAGAAATTGGTATTGTTCCACCAACCGGCTCTACTTTTCGAAGCGACGGTACATACTTTCGAAATGAATATCCATCTTCTGTCCACTCCATATGACCTAGTTTGTCTTCATCCGTTTTTTTCCGCATTTCCTTCTTCTCTGCTTCAGAAGGACCCGGTTCTTTAATTTCGGATGCTTTCTGTAACACGATAAGTTATCACAACCTTGAAATCTGAAGTACCTTGGTATATTCACGTTGATGAGAATCCGCTTTTTTGGCCCTGGAAAACTGTTCAAGAAGTTTTTGCATTTGCATTTCTTTTTGTTCCCGTCGTGCTAATATTCCACGGACAATATCCTGCTCCATATCAGCTGCACGTCCCCGATCTTTTGCGGCTGGGAAAATATTGGGCAGTTGCTGGTAATCCCGATATTTAATAGTTTCAGTAAATGGATTATTTCTCGAATAGAACGAATTGGAAGCAAGAGCGCTGATTGCATTTCCAACCGAACTACCATTCCGAAATGATGCTGCATTTACAACCAGTGTACTATTGAATCTTGATGCTTGGTTTTGCTGAAAGTCAAGTGGAATGAAAACTTTTTAAACAAAAGTGATCGTTTTCCTGAATAAAATTATTAGGATTTTTGGATTTGTACCACTCGGGTCCCATCTTTTTATTGACGGGTCCCAAAATTTACAGAATTGATTCGACTATTTCTGAGTTCAAAAAATACTAAAACAATCGTTTTCTACTTGTTCATGAAGTTTGGGAACTTTAAAGGGTGAAACGTATCTAAGTTTTATCGATCAAAATGGCCAGTCTATAACACAGTTTTTCAATAGTCGAATGATATCTTCCATACTATACTCGACATTCAATCCAGTATCAATCACTATTCTTGGACTTGTGAGCCAAACTTACTATTAAATCCACCAAAAATGTCAAAAAAATCGAAATCTTTACTGTTTGAGAGATTTCCAAAGTTGCTTCACCCGTTAATAAATGGACCCGTTAACAAAAGGATGGGACCCGAGTGATGCAAATCGAAAAAGTTAAGACCCGAGTGATGCAAGTCGGAAATTTTGAGACCCGGAATTTTTTATGAGACCCGTAAACCGGAATATTAGGTTCAACAGAATTGATTAAAATAGCTTACCGGTTGTCCAGGCATAGTCATTGTTTTGAAACTTGGTCCTTCCATAGCCGTTGCAGTTTTGGTCATTAAGCCTGACATCGATAATTTCGAAGAAGCACTTGGTATCAATGATCGATCAGACGAATAAGAAACTGAGTGATCATGAAGTGATGATCCAGAAGATATAGAATTCCAACTCGACGTACTTGATGTCGAAATAATCGAGTGATGAGGAGTGTAACGAACTGCGTACCAGTAGTTACTTCCCGATGTATTCTGCCGGGACTGCGACTTGTTGCCATGAAACTTGAACATTCTGTATGAAGTTGTTGCGATCTGAAATTGTTTGAATTTATTATTTAAAAAAAAGTAGAGCACGAGACAAAACACACGGTTACGAAACACGAAAACGATAGTGAACAAAAGAAGCAACATCAAATAACAAAAAACAAATCATAAGTAAATGAAGTAACTAATCCGGGGATTTTGGAAATAGAAAATTAAGAGGAAAAACTTGAGTAAAAACCAAAAAAGAAACGAAGCATTCTCATATTTTTTCTTTCAAACCATTTTATTTGTCACCAGTTAATCGTAGCTCTTCTGCCAATCGTCTCCTTTCTTTTCGGATGGTTTCGGATAACGACATGAAAGGATCATCCGAAACTCTTGCCCTAATATTGATAACGTTCTTCAGAAAATGTTTCCTTCGTAGTATTCCTTCAACATTCCTGATTACATGAATTCCGGAATCATGCACAGATTCTTGTTGATGAATTTGTCTTCTTCCGGCTTGAAAGAAGCAAATATCGTCTTGACAATTAGGAAATACTGCTATCACCATTCTCTTAATATATGTCATCAAATTCGATTTGTGATCGAAGTCGCAATTGATATATTCGTTCAAAGTTGAATCAAACAAATACACGTGAATGATTCCTTTCTTTACCCGTTCAATTAAAAACAAAACGAACTGTCCATCAGATTTCAATATTGGAACCATAACTCTTCGTGTCGATTTTTCGAAAAAGGCCATGTACTGAGTGAGATTATTATCCAATTGATAATCTTGAAGCGAAGAATCAGAAGAACAGTCAGAAAGGCTGTCGCTCTCCGTAACAAAAAGATCATTGATGAAGAACGAATGCAGCAGAGAGATTCGGTATTTCTTATTTCTGTTCCAGTTGTAGTTCCCGATCTGTAAACAATTAAGCATAGTATTCCAGTATCGGCGTTTACTATAGTTTTCTATAGGGCGTGAATTCACTGTATCACGAAAATCTTTTTAAAAAAATCGAACCTACGGTTTGTACCTTAGTGTAGAGAAGACGCGAAACAGCTTCGACGCTCACGGGCTTTATCCCGTTTTCCATATTTTCGATGTCAGATTCGTCAACATCAAAAAATAAGTTGTAAAATTTTGTTCCGCAGGTTTTCTATAATTAGCAAAATTCAAGGAATCATTAAGTATAGCACTCCATGCCAAACTTACTGCAAAGGGAGAATCAGCCGGAGAAACACTGAACTTTTTCAGTTTTCTATCAATCAAGCTTCGCAGATTATACCATAAACTTCGTTTCTTTTGCTTCTGATGTCTTTTATTTAATATCCAGTCTTGGACAATTTCCGTATTGCCTTCATTTTCGTCAACTTCAATCTTCAGAATCAAGGGATCTTCGTTCTTGTCATCTCGCTTCGTTTTTATTATCTTGATAACATTTTCTTTCTTCAACTTTTGTTTTTTCTTAGCTGCTTCAAGAATTGTTAACATCAATTTAGTGGACTGGAAAAATAACAATTGTACGTTTTACACGTTACTGGAGGTTAGGACTGCGCTGTTTCTAGCAATTATCGTTATTGAGAGCATGTTCAAAACTGAACATTTGACTTTTCCACTGCGTTCTATGTGTTGTTTGCTGTATTCAACCAAACGGTCCCGACTGAAGAAGGGTTTCTCAAAACGTTTTTGGAAATGAAAAATAGAGGTAAGTGTTACGGGGTTTGCAGGTTCAAGGTTTCAAGGGCATTTTTTATCACGTCCCCAAAATTAACGATGTTCAACTAGAAACAGTCATAACTCACTTCATCTTCTTCCAATGGCGGATTCTGAAATAAGACAAGCGTTTAGAAATCAATATAGACTGAGCGGTATAACAAAAACATTCTTTACAATAAATTACCTCGCACATCTTCCATTTCAATCTTGGAGTAACCGGGTAGCTATTGTAACCATCACGATTGCTTTCCCAAAACCAACTGCCAAATAGTTTTTGGTATACCCATCTCTCCATTCCTAATTGATTCGAACTTTTCTCCACTATCTTCACTTCGATGTTCTGTGAAGAAAATGTTTATGAATACGCAAATGTGATGAGATATTAAGGCAGTAAAAGTGAACATATTTAAGGCCGTAAACTTTGCAATCAAAAGTGAAATTCAGAAATTATTTTCCCACTTACTTGTCGTTCGCACCATCTAACGAAATCTTCTCTATTCATACTCTTTTGCGCACAATACAGCTCACTCTTGAACGCGGATGCGTTATGCTTTGTAGCTCCTGCATATCGATTTGCCATTCTGTATCAATAGCAATCAAAGGTAATAGTTTAGAAACAGGAATAAATATGAAACTTGTGTTTAACAAGAAACGGAGGAAAAATGGCAAAACGAGACTGACAAAGTTAGTTGAATTTATTGGAACGCAAAAAAAATCAGTTATTTTTTTATGAGCAACATTAGTATCACAAAAAAAGAGAAGTGTATCGAATGTGAAGTTAATCGAAACTAGTGTAGTAGTCTTAAAAATTTTGTGATTTTTATTAAAAAAAGCTAATTTGAAGACGGAGTTTTTGTCAAAAAAAATGAAGAGGATAAGGAACGGTAAAAAGGGACTTTGTTTGAATCATCCTACAAAAGGTTTCCTTAAGGCACACTGAAACTTAACTTTCATACGGCATTACAGACATAGGATTTTCGTTTTTGCAGTTCTCCTTCTTGTTTTCGTTGGAATGTTTCTAGAAATAACTAATGAATCAATTCTCATGAAATTTCATGATAAACATACCGCCCATTTCGAAAAACAGTATAGAGTGACTTCTTCGGCTGTTAAAATGCACTTTCTCTCAATGAATTCATAAATCAATATTTGATCAAGAGTTAGATGTACATTTACGTAGAATTTCATTTTGTCCAAATCACCTTTTGTGAGTATCAGCGCCTCGACAGAATTCATAAGCTCTTTTTCCGTTCTACTTTTGTTCCACAATCCCACGGAAATGAAGTAAATGGCATTGATTAAAGAAACGACGATAATCAACGTGTACCAGAACCTGCAGAAAAAAAAAGAAATTTTTGAAAATTGATAAGTAGGTAGACTGAACTTTTTGCTTACATATTTCAATCAGAAAACGATATATCGAAGAGTGGTTAAGAAACAAGACATTTATCATGAAATGATGTTATTTTTGTCACTTCAGCTGACTTATATTCTAACTGTCATAAAATTATGAGAAAAAGTGTTCAGCATCTTCAGTCCACCTAATAGATAAAAAGGCAGAACAACTCACCATATTAAAATAAAGCATTTTTGAATGAACGGGTTGAATGTCAACAAACATTCAACTCCTTCATCTCGGTATGTTCCCTCGAGATTTTTGAATTTATACTCGCAAATAACTTGTCTCGGGAAAAAAGATTGAATATCGCATTGTGCTTTTTCGTTACTCACAAATGAATACCAAAACATTTTCCATCCCCAATCCAACCCAAGGTTGTGATCAAAAACTTGAGCGAAGGCAAAAAACTGTACGAGAAGAAGCATGAAGTTGTAACTCTTCAAGAAGTGATAACACTGAATGAAGCGTGGTTTAGGTAATCCACAAAAATATCGTGTGTGAGCAGCCGACACTTTTTCAATAATCAAATCTCCAAGCTCTTCAACAATACTTCTTCTATCTGCCTTAGTTTGTCTTTTGATAGTTTTCACCTTAGAAATGATTTCTTCCAATGGAATCTCGCACTGCCTTAGCAGCCATTTCCAAACAAAACTTGGTGACAGACAAGCCAACGCCGCAATCATCAAATAAAAGGAAGCATAAGGATAATAACTTATCGTGACATAATTCCAATAATACGTCCTTCCCCATTTCTTTCCATTTGGCACTGGTCGATGATAATCAGCATCTTCTGGTATATAAAATAGAACGTCTGCCCAAAAACATCTGCTCTCTGCAAAAGCTCCCCAGTCAGGCGAATAGGTCATTGGGAGCATGCATTCAAAACTGTCCCCTAAGTATCTGAAAACTTTATTTGTTTTATATAAGACTTTTCTTTGTCATTTTTTTCTAATTTTAGCGTCCCATTTCCACTTACGTAACTCCTCCGGTTATCGTGCCACTAAACAATAAAATAGAAGTAGTGATCTTTGTAATCAACTTGGTAATTGGATCCTCAGGAGCGGATGCCACAAACCACGTAACAATCTTTGACACAAATGGAAAAGACAGCATCTGAAATCCTTGAAAACATAGTTATAATGAAATATATTGAAAATGAAGTAGTTAACTCAGAATTGGAACTGAGATCAATTTCACTTCAAGGTAAAAAGAGTTCGTTTATTTTTAAAATTGTGTTATTATAAGAAAAAGTAATTGAAATCAAACTAGAGTATCATCGTTCTGAACATCAAGGAGAAAAGAGGCGTGTTGCTTATTCGGACAAGGGAGAAGCATCTTCATTTCTCCATTGTTATTTGAATTCTGCAAATAAGAATGTAACATAAGAATAACATCACATCATTCTAAAATTTAAATGGGAAACTTGACTTTACGCATACTTGTGAAGAAAAAATTTTGAAAAATTGGGTCCGTCTTTCCTAATTTTTTAGCGATTTTGATGAAATTTCTGACTTTTCCTTACTGAAAATATCTAAAATTTTATTTAGAGAACAACTCCTACAATTATCAAAAAAGAAAAAAATTTTTTTTAGTGCCAAAAGTTGACATTTGTACCAAAAAAACAACTTCAGAGTCGAATGCGTTGCAAATGGATTGGCTTGTCCACTAAAATCCACTAAAAACTTCTAATTCGGTTTAAATATTAATAAAACCTAATGCATTAGTTGCCTGAATTCTTGTAAACCAAAAAGTTGGGAATTGCATAAAATGTTGTTGTGCCAAATGTCAACTTCATAGTCAAATACGCTGTAAATGGATTCGTTTGTATTCTAATCCACTAAAAACTTTTAGGTTGTCCTAAATAACAATAAAAACAATCATAAAATTTATGACTTTTTCTCACTGGAAATTCCAAAATTTTATCCAGAAAACCACTCCTACAACCAAAAAAAAACAAAAAAATCTTTTTTCAGTGCCAAAAAATTGTGACCTTCCTCAGTGACCAGCCAGCCGGGCCGGTAGAAATTTCTCAATCGACACGGCCCGGCCCGGCTCGGCTCATCACATTTTTGATTTTACAAAATGTGGTTCAGCACATAGTAGAGATTTTAAAAGCTACTTTCTAGTTTGAAAAAGTTTAAAGACCCTATATGTCAGTCAAAATCCGAACATTAACACCCTACAGTAACCGAAATGTACAGTGGCGAGCATGGGTGAGTGTACCATTAAACTTTTGTTAATAACTCCTTTCAAACGATTCGCATTTCTCTAATAATTTATTTGGGGACTCCTGAGTAACCCTGGAGTTCTGGAGACTTCTGGTGTTCTGACGTCGGAATCACAAAATCCACTTGCAATTTTACATTAAAACTTGTTTATTTGGATCCCTAGCAGTTTCTTGGGCACAATGAGAAAAAATTCTGAAAGTCCAAAAAAATCTTTTTATTTCGAATTTTCAGAATTCAGAATTCATCGAAAAACTTCGGAACTGGTGAAAATCCCATTTTTCGAAAAAAAAAAATCTGGTGGTACTCCAGGGTTACTCAGGAGTCCCCAATTAAATTTTTGGAGCAATACGAACCGTTTGAAAGGAGTTATTAACGAAAGTTCAAAGGTACACTCACCCATGCTCGCCACTTTAGTCGTTCAAAAAACATTCTCTAATGTGGACCGATATTAGTCGATATTCGAAAGTGATTTACAGAAAAACAATGAAAACCATCATCAAAATCGGCTATCATTGATCTAGTTTTATAGTTCAATGAACCGCTAAACTTTCATTGGACCGTTAAAGTCGAATAGAGCCAAAACTTTGCCAACATACCTTCCATTTGATGTACAAATAGTTTGCAATTTCTTGAGCTCCTATATCACTTATTCTGTTGACAAATGCATACATCAGTGCTTGACTTGAAGATGTACCATATTTTGTGTAGTGGTTTAACATTAATATGTTCATTGTCTTCTTTTTGTGTCCCTTTCGCGAGGTCAACAGTAAAACTCGAACATTTTTGGGTTCCATGATGTGATTAAAATGCACGTACACCAAATTGAGCACTGCCAAAGCGATCATAGTTAGTAGCCAGAACCTTAAATACCGATGTTTATTATAATGTTTTTCAAGGCATTAAAGGAAACGAAATGTTTTGAAGCCTCGTATCTGAGTTGCACTTCAAATTCAAAAATTATATTACAATATAATTTATGATTATACAGTGCGTTTCATAATTATGAAGCCACCCTCATTTTTTCACGTCACGCGTTTTTTTGGGTTAATCATGATTTGCCGTTATGAAAATCGAATTCAGCATCAAAAGTTACATATGCACAAAAATTTTTGAAGCGATGCCTCAAAAATGAAGCCAGCGGCTCACAGGACATTGAAAAATGGCCTTCTGCAACCGTTTCATAATTATAAAGCCACCCTCTCAAATTGTCTGAAAATCGAAAAATCCGGATAAATCCGTGGCCCTTTCATGTGGAAAAGAGTATGTGGGTGTTTTTATTACACTTTTATTCTATTTCACTTTTTGAAACATGCCTCGTGGCACTCTTCTCAAGGATACGGAGCAAGCTCAAATTGTGGCCTTTAAGACCGCTGGCTGGTCGAATCGGAAAATCGCATTGCATCTGAAACGATCGAAAACCTCCATAGACAACTTTGTCAACGATCCCAATCGTCTCAAGCAACCAAAGAAGTCTGGAGCCAAGAGAAAGTTAGATGATCGTGCCAAAAGGTCTATAATTAGAGTTGCATCGAACAGTATGAAGAATTGTAATGATATCAAAACCGAGTTGAATCTTCGAGTTAGTAAATCTACAATTTGGAGAACACTCGAAAGTGATCCAAACATTGTACGAGAGGTAATGAAGCCAGCTCCCAACTTGACGGATGCTCACAAAGCCCGACGCATTGAGTTTGCCAGGACCAACATGTCCACACAATGGGAAAAGGTAATTGTAGTGGCGCACGTTCCAAAAAAAATATGTTACCGTTTTCTAGATTATCTTTTCTGATGAAAAGAAATTCAACCTGGATGGTCCAGATGGCTACAAACATTATTGGCACGACCTCAGAAAAGATCGTCTCGTTTTCTCGAAGCGGAATTTTGGAGGAGGAAGTGTAATGGTGTGGGGGGCGTTTTCGGCGGCTGGACTTCTAGAATTGGCTTTTGTGAGTTGTCGCATGAACTCTGCCGACTACCAGGATGTTCTCCAAGGTCACCTCCTTCCATTTAAACGGCGATTTAGTCGTCGTCAGTTGGTGTTTCAGCAGGACAATGCTGCTATCCATGTGAGTCGTTCCACTATGGACTGGTTTCAGTCCAAAAATGTGGAAGTTCTCAAATGGCCAGCATGCTCTCCTGATCTGAATCCCATGGAAAACATCTGGGGAGAGCTCGTGCGTCGCCTTTATAGCCAAGGAAAGAAGTATCAGACCGTTGGAGAGCTCAAAGATGCGATTCAAGATAAGTGGAAGGAGCTGGAACAAGAATTCAAATCCAAGACGACCCAGTATATCCCGAACTTGATCTCTTCCATGCCAAACCGTATTTATGATGTTATTACCCTGAAAGGGGGTCCGACCAAGTATTAAACTGTTGATTTTTTTGTGTTTTTACTGTTTTTGGGTGGGTGGCTTTATAATTATGAAACGTTTGCAGAAGGCCATTTTTCAATGTCCTGTGAGCCGCTGGCTTCATTTTTGAGGTATAGCTCCAAAAATTTTTGTGCATATGTAACTTTCGATGCTGAATTCGATTTTCATAACGGCGAGTCATGATTAACCCAAAAAACCGCGTGACGTGAAAAAATGAGGGTGGCTTTATAATTATGAAACGCACTGTATCATAAATTATATACCAGCCTTCGGCTTTTCAACAGGCTAGTCTTTACGGTTCGTCGCTGCACTCATCGTGTTTTTTTCATTGGTAGCGGCTACACGGCTCCATAAAAATGTAAAAGATGACTCACCATAGAAAAATAAAAAATTTCCTTTGAACCGGATTGAAAGACAACAAAACTTCGACTGTTTCTTCTCTAGGTCTTCCGTCGTGTTGTTTGAATATATAATGACAAAATACTTGTCTCGGGAAGAAAGAGTCCATATCAAATGGAGGTTGACCGTTGTTTTCAAACGAATACCACACAATTTTCCAACCCCATCCCAATCCAAGATTATGATCAAAAATGTAAGCAAATATTATGAACTGGATGATAAATATTAAAACAGTATACCACTTGACTGTAATATAACAAATATAGAAGTTGGGCCTGGGAATTCCCAGAAAATATGAAGAGTGATTCGCTTGTACGATTTCTTCAATTACATCTCCAATATGTTTGATTGTACTGGCACACTCTTCAGTTGTTTGCCCGTTTATTAGTTTGACTTCAGAGCAAATGGATGATAATGGGATACCGGAAACATTTAGAAGCCATCTCCATAACACCTGAGGTGACATAAATCCAAGTGAAGCAATAAAACAGTAGAGAGGTGTATACGGATAGTATTTGATTTTTAACCATGATTTTTCATAAATAAGAACATCTGACCAGAAGCACCTGTTCATTGCAAATTCTCCCCAAGGGCCAGAATATGTTTGTGGGAGCATCGCTTCAAAACTCTTACCGAGGTAACTGAAATGTACCACTTTTAAAGTACACGGAAACAATCTGTCATTTTTAAAAATGAAATTGGATCAGACTTTTAAAAAATATTTCAAATTTTTCCTCTTACAAATGAAATTCAAAATTTTGGGATTTATTACTTTTGAACTCACACTCCACCACCAAGCAGCACACTACAGAATACAAATAGCCAAGTGGTCACTTGAGTTGTCAACTTAGTGGCAGAATCCTGTGGGGCAGTGGAAGCAATCCAAGTAATAATTGTTGAAATGAACGGAATAGTTATCATCTGAAAAAGCTACTTTTAAATGATTGGTTAGACACAGACATCATTCTAATTGCGCCGTAACTAAAACTATATAAACCGAAACGAACAAGATTAAAACGGCGGAGAAAATACAAATTTCTTTCGAGGCGACCTGATAGTTGAAGTTAAGTAAATAAACTGATCTTCCCAAAATGTGGTGAAAGAGACTATGAAACTTCGAAGAAAAAAATAAATACGTGAATTAAATGATGAATACGAAAATATTCCGACTTTCTGTTGCATATTACAAGGTCGAATGCTTGCAGCTTGAAGCAAAACATATCTCTCAGAGAGAATGAGAGAAAAAAGAAAATTAGCACTCAAAGCTACACGAGACGAACGGCCTTCTCTAGCTTTAGGTTGACCGACAGACGCTGTATAAAGTTGCAGTTGTATAACCTTGACGGAGAGTTCCTGCAAGAGAGTGAGAGATATTACATCCGTTTTTCTTATTATAACCATGAGTAACGGAACTAATTTTTTGTCAATGATGGTAGTACTCTATGATTGAAATGCTCAACACGCATATAAAATTGAAGTTAAGAAGGATTGCGGGCTCTGTTCGACAATAGTGAGACAGTGAAGAATAAGTGAGACAAACGAAAACAAGTGGAACAAAAAAATATTGAATGGGACAAACACAGAACTAACGAGACAAACGAAAGATGAACAGAACAAACCCAGAATCAACACACATATACAATTAATATTTCTCAACAAGAAAAAAAAAACTTCCGTAAATCTGCAATGAAGGGACATGTCCTTCTATTTTTCAACTCCTTTATTTTTGTGTTCTTCTATTACAAGTGCGATTCTATTAGATGCTGTCCTTATATTTCTCAAAGCTCTGGTAGGATAGAAATATTACACAGTTCTTAAACAAAATTGTTTGTTTTACTTGGATGTTTTACTACTCACCGAAAACCACGAAAAAGCTAAGAAAAGTAATTTAAAAAAAGAAAAAATCCTTTTTATTGCAATCATTTGAAACTTCGAAGGGTTTTGTTTAAATTTCCAAATGAAAGAATTGAAAGTGGTTCTTCAACTGAAGGGTGGAATGAGGCTTTATGACAAAATTTCATTCGAAAAAAAACTCAATGATACGTCAAAGAAATTTGAACAAAGTAAAATTTAATTGAATCAAAAATTAAAAATTAAAAATTAGATAGAATTAAAAATGAATTAAACGAAATTGAATCAAATTCAAAAATTTAATCAAATTAAATCAATTGAATCTTTGAATTTCTACCAGCCTGATTTTCGCGCTAACGGCGCACCAACAGGCTGGTTTATACTGTTTGTTGCTGTGCTCCTCCTTTTTTCACTGGTACGCCGTACCATAGAGCTGAAACCAGTTTCAGTAGTCCGGTGGCGCCACAGGCAGAATGAGGTTCCCAAATGTCAGCCCAGTGGTGGCTGAATGGCGGCCCACTGTCAGAACTGTCAGGATGAACGATTTGATTTTGGCATTGCGCAAATTCAAAAAATAACAGTTCAAAACTGCGACGTTTCGCAAGAAATGTATATTTTGCTACTGGGCGTTTCGCAACAAGACATTTCCCTATGTGAACATCACGATTCTGAAATTAAGTACTGAAAATGCATGAAAGTGGATTTACCTAAAAAAAAAAGTGTATACCTCGGTTTTTGATTTCGTAAAGAAAATTGACGTATTTTTAGGTGTTGAATCCGGAACCAAACTTCCCTATTTTCGAAAAATGAAATTTTCTAAAAAAAAAAACGGCATTCCGAAACTCCCTAGAGGGGCTATAGTTCAAATATTGATAGAGGCCCGGAAGTTTCACTTTTAGTTCTTTTTCAAAAAAAGTAGTTGCTTTTTTGCGTAGCACCTTTGCATCTTCCATCCCAACTTTGCATCTTCCATCCCAACTTCCATTCAAGCCTATGCAGTAAAAGTGAATAGTTCTTAAACTGAGCTCAACAGTAAAGCCAAGCCATCAGACGCCAGAAAAAAATGCGCAACATAGTCGCGCTTTTCTGCTGGTAGTGATAGAAATGTTCTCCTGGTTGTTATTAGCCAAAATCATACCTGGACCGACTGATAACGCGAGAAAAACAATCACATCAAAAAGAGACATGTAGTCGGCGCAAGAATTTGCATATGCGCTCTATTACGCCCATTTTAGACGGAATTGTTCTCCTATCTGAGAGCGCCCAGACACACATAGTTGTCTGCGCTCCCTCATTCGCGCACTCTATATGCAACAGTAGGCCTAACTAAAATAGAGCGCATATGCAAACGCTTGACTATACTCCTACGCAAGCGTGAGCATGTGCTACTTGGGTTCAGTACTTGCGTTCAACATGTGGAACATGGTCAGTATGCGCTCCGGCGCGTGCGTTAGTATGCGCTATTAGGGTTCAGGATTTTTTCAGAAACCGACTCGTATCTCGGTTCGGGTGAAAGAAAATCATTTGTTACAATAAAATAAAATGTACTTCTTCATTATTTTAGCTAGAATCATCTATCTATATGTTGATTGAATATTGATTTTTTTGGTTTTCTAACTTATTTTGTCTGAAAATCGTCCAAATCAGTGCTTTTACTTTCATTCTTAGAAGAAGAACTATATAAACTGCGCTACATATACATTTTTGACAGTTTTAAGATGTTTTATGCGACAGATTTTTTTATATTATCGGAGGGAAAAACCGAGTGGTGGGGAAGCCTGTCGTTTCTATGAAGCACGCGCGGCATGGGGAGAGTATAGTATGTCAGGGGGGTTGCAGTCGTTGCGAGACGGTTAGTCTTGCTTGCTGTGTGTGCGGTGTGCACTGTCTGCTTAGGCGGGTAGTGTATGTCGTGTGCGATGGCGGGCTGCGTTTAAACTCAAATGATCAGCGGTGTTGGCGTGCTTGCGGTAGCGAGTTCTGTCCATCACTGCGACGAGACTTGAAATGAGGCTTGGTCAAGCGTCGAGGCGTGTAGATCACTTCAGGGACGGTTTCGTTGCTGCATCTCTACTGTGTAGAATGAATGTTGTTGCGGTATCGACTGTGTTCGTGGGACTTGTTTACGAGAATAAACCTGTCTGATTGCTGTTAATTCAGTGATTGACTAAACTTTCTCGCTAGACTTCTATGTCTGCGTAATACCTGATTGATTCTGTCAGCGCGATATGCTCAAGTAAAAGATTAAGCCATGCATGCTTTGATTCATCAATGAAATTGCGTACGGCTCATTAGAGCAGATATCACCTTATTCGGAATATCCTCATATGGATAACTGCGGAAATACTGGAGCTAATACATGCAACTAAACCCCAACGTAAGGCGGGGTGCAATTATTAGAACAGACCAAACGTTTTCGGACGTTGTTTGTTGACTCTGAATAAAGCAGTTTACTGTCAGTTTCGACTGACTCTATCCGAAAAGGGTGTCTGCCCTTTCAACTAGATGGTAGTTCATTGGACTACCATGGTTGTTACGGGTAACGGAGAATAAGGGTTCGACTCCGGAGAGGGAGCCTTAGAAACGGCTACCACGTCCAAGGAAGGCAGCAGGCGCGAAACTTATCCACTGTTGAGTATGAGATAGTGACTAAACATATAAAGACTCATCCTTTTGGATGAGTTATTTCAATGAGTTGAATACAAATGATTCTTCGAGTAGCAAGGAGAGGGCAAGTCTGGTGCCAGCAGCCGCGGTAATTCCAGCTCTCCTAGTGTATCTCGTTATTGCTGCGGTTAAAAAGCTCGTAGTTGGATCTAGGATACGTGCTGCAGTTCGTAATTTACGTTAACTGTAGTCGTGTCTTCTAATTTGCTGGTTTGAGGTTGGGTTCGCCCTTCAACTGCCAGCAGGTTTACCTTGAATAAATCAGAGTGCTCAATACAAGCGCTTGCTTGAATAGCTCATCATGGAATAATGAAACAGGACTTCGGTTCTTTTTGTTGGTTCTAGAACTGATTTAATGGTTAAGAGGGACAAACCGGGGGCATTCGTATCATTACGCGAGAGGTGAAATTCGTGGACCGTAGTGAGACGCCCAACAGCGAAAGCATTTGCCAAGAATGTCTTCATTAATCAAGAACGAAAGTCAGAGGTTCGAAGGCGATTAGATACCGCCCTAGTTCTGACCGTAAACGATGCCATCTCGCGATTCGGAGGGTTTTTGCCCTGCCGAGGAGCTATCCGGAAACGAAAGTCTTTCGGTTCCGGGGGTAGTATGGTTGCAAAGCTGAAACTTAAAGAAATTGACGGAAGGGCACCACAAGGCGTGGAGCTTGCGGCTTAATTTGACTCAACACGGGAAAACTCACCCGGTCCGGACACCATTAGGACTGACAGATTGAAAGCTCTTTCTCGATTTGGTGGTTGGTGGTGCATGGCCGTTCTTAGTTGGTGGAGTGATTTGTCTGGTTTATTCCGATAACGAGCGAGACTCTAGCCTGCTAAATAGTTGGCGAATCTTCGGGTTCGTATAACTTCTTAGAGGGATAAGCGGTGTTTAGCCGCACGAGATTGAGCGATAACAGGTCTGTGATGCCCTTAGATGTCCGGGGCTGCACGCGTGCTACACTGGTGGAGTCAGCGGGTTTTTCCTATGCCGAAAGGTATCGGTAAACCGTTGAAATTCTTCCATGTCCGGGATAGGGTATTGTAATTATTGCCCTTAAACGAGGAATGCCTAGTAAGTGTGAGTCATCAGCTCACGTTGATTACGTCCCTGCCCTTTGTACACACCGCCCGTCGCTATCCGGGACTGAACTGATTCGAGAAGAGTGGGGACTGTCGCTTCGAGGTTTTCGGACTTCGTTGTTGCGGAAACCATTTTTATCGCATTGGTTTGAACCGGGTAAAAGTCGTAACAAGGTAGCTGTAGGTGAACCTGCAGCTGGATCATCGCTGTTCTCTTCGGAGCCTGTGATTTATCCAAACCTTAAGATATGCTTCGGCGTATCGAACCGCTAACGTTCCTGTTGAGATGCCTAGTAACGTGATGCAAATGATGGCTGCTCGTTTAGGAGCGTGGCAGCTAATTCAAAATCATTCGTATCAGGGCTTAATGATTGATCGAGGCTTCGGCTTCGCTTCAGTCGTCTCGGCGAACTTTGCTGTGTGTGATCTCTTTCGGGAGGTCTGGTGGCTTTATGCATCAAACTTTTTCGGAAGTGTTGATGATAGTCTTAATGATTGTGTTCCGCTTTATTGTGGTTCACAGCGCCAACCCCACATACGCACCTGTTCTTATTTGAATCAGTACACTGTTGCCAAGGTTTCGGCCGAGGTGATTAGTTGTTGAGCTCTTTCGAGAACTCGATAATACGTACTAGCTTCAGCGATGGATCGGTTGCATCGAGTATCGATGAAGAACGCAGCTTGCTGCGTTACTTACCACGAATTGCAGACGCTTAGAGTGGTGAAATTTCGAACGCATAGCACCGACTGGGTCTCCAGTCGGTACGTCTGGTTCAGGGTTGTTTAACTTACTGCCAACACCTTGCCTTGTGCTTGGAGTTAGCTTGTCGGATGGCATTAGGCATCTCTTGTAGAAGCCTGATCCCGTTCTAGTTCCGAAGCATCACAAGTCGGTTCGTACTCACGTGCAGACCGTAATGTGACGCGCTACTCTTATATCAGAGAGTGAGCTGCCAAATGGCGTCCAACTTGACTTCTATGATGTACTGGTGAACATCAAGACGTGTTTAACAATGCTGTCTTTGATTGGAATCCGATTCGTCTGTCAGACCGGAACGTCGCTCATCTTTGAATACTGGGATTCGTTAGGTTTGCTCTAGTTGGCTTCGGTTGACTGTGTGAACACAACGGTGCGTGTCTTGCTATTCTCAACCTGAACTCAGTCGTGATTACCCGCTGAACTTAAGCATATCATTTAGCGGAGGAAAAGAAACTAAACAGGATTCCCTTAGTAACGGCGAGTGAAACGGGAAGAGCCCAGCGCCGAATCGTTCAGTCTTTGGCTGCTACGACATGTGGCGTATAGGTGTAGTCTTCCAGCGGTGTCGTATGTCCGAAGTCCTTACGATTGAGGCCATAAACCAGAGAGGGTGCGAGCCCCGTTCTGGATAGCGACATTGTTGGTTCGGCTGCGCCTTGGAGTCGGGTTGCTTGAAAGTGCAGCCTAAAGTGGGTGATAAACTTCATCTAAGGCTAAATATCGACTCGATTGCGATAGCGAACAAGTACCGTGAGGGAAAGTTGCAAAGGACTTTGAAGAGAGAGTTCAAGAGAACGTGAAATCGCTGGAGTGGAACCGGAGACAGTTGATGTTGCTTGGAGACAAGTTTGGTGACTGGTCGCTTCGTTGTGATCGTTGCCGGATGTCGTTTCCTATGCAACGCCGACGGCGTTGGCTGCTCGTTCTGGCCCGATAATGTTGCCCAGCTCGTAAGAGTCGGTGTCTTGTTGTCGGTAGTTGGTTCGTGGTGGCTAGCGTTTAGTTACGCTAGTGTGTGTGACGTCGGCGTGAAAGTCAACGACGTTTCCGACCCGTCTTGAAACACGGATTGCGGAGTGCTTGTCTACTGCGAGTCAAAGGGTGTTAAAACCTTGCGGCGAAATGAAAGTAAAGGTCAGTCTCGAATTGGCCGACGTGGGATCAGTGCTTTTCGGAGTGCTGCGCACCACGGCCCTATGCGTGTCACTTGTGACTGTGTAGAGGTTGAGCAGTTGGCAAACGACCCGAAAGATGGTGAACTATGCTTGAGCAGGATGAAGCCAGAGGAAACTCTGGTGGAAGTCCGTATCGGTTCTGACGTGCAAATCGATCGATAGACTTGAGTATAGGGGCGAAAGACTAATCGAACCATCTAGTAGCTGGTTCCTTCCGAAGTTTCCCTCAGGATAGCTGGATCTCTGGCAGTTATATTCGGTAAAGCTAATGATTAGAGGCCTTGGGGGCGTAATGCCCTCAACCTATTCTCAAACTTTCAATGGATATGAAGTTGCAGTTTCTTTAGTGAACTGTCAACGTGAATGCGAGGTCCAAGTGGGCCATTTTTGGTAAGCAGAACTGGCGCTGTGGGATGAACCAAACGTGGAGTTAAGGTGCCTAACTTCTCGCTCATGAGACCCCATAAAAGGTGTTGGTTGATATTGACAGCAGGACGGTGGCCATGGAAGTCGGTACCCGCTAAGGAGTGTGTAACAACTCACCTGCCGAATCAACTAGCCCTGAAAATGGATGGCGCTTAAGCGAGAGACCTATACTCCGCCGTTGCGACATGTGCGTTGTCTAGCGCCAGGTCGTAACGAGTAGGAAGGTCGTGGCGGTTGCGTTGAAGGCTATGAGCGTGGGCTCGGCTGGAGCTTCCGTCAGTGCAGATCGTAATGGTAGTAGCAAATATTCAAGTTCGATCCTTGAAGACTGAAGTGGAGAAGGGTTCCACGTGAACAGTAGTTGGATGTGGGTCAGTCGATCCTAAGGTACTGGCGAACGCCTTGTATCATCGGTGGCGAAAAGCTTGCTTTTGGTCCCCGTTTGT
>OY751555.1:19058742-19063742 GCA_963572265.1 Caenorhabditis doughertyi
TAGGCTTAGGCAAGCTTAATTCATTTTTTTATTATCAAACTAGGCTTAGGCAAACCTTTTTTATTTGGTGGTACCACCCATTTTTTTTAGGTGGTACCACCCATTTTTTTTAGGTGGTACCACCCATTTTTTTTAGGTGGTACCACCCATTTTTTTTAGGTGGTACCACCCATTTTTTTAGGTGGTACCACCCATTTTTTTAGGTGGTACCACCCATATTATTATTTTTTTTTTGAAATTAGGCTTTGCGATTTTTTAATATAATTTTTTCTACTAAATTAGGCTTAGCTAATTTTTTCTTTGTTATTTTTTATTAAATAAGGCTTAGGTAAGCCTAATTTGACTTTTCTCTCCACATAGGACTTTAATTTTTTTCACACTTTTCTGGGAGGCGAGCGTGTGCAGAGCGCGCGGAGGAAAAATCCGAGTGGTGGGAGGCGAGCGTGTGTAGAGCGCGCGGAGGAAAAACCCGAGTGGTGGGAGGCGAGCGTGTGTAGAGCGTGCGGAGGAAAAACCCGAGTGGTGGGAGGCGAGCGTGTGTAGAGCGCGCGGAGAGGCCGAGACGGGCTTGGTGTGCAAAGCGCGCGGAGGGAAAAACCGAGTGGTGGGGAAGCCTGTCGTTTCTATGAAGCACGCGCGGCATGGGGAGAGTATAGTATGTCAGGGGGGTTGCAGTCGTTGCGAGACGGTTAGTCTTGCTTGCTGTGTGTGCGGTGTGCACTGTCTGCTTAGGCGGGTAGTGTATGTCGTGTGCGATGGCGGGCTGCGTTTAAACTCAAATGATCAGCGGTGTTGGCGTGCTTGCGGTAGCGAGTTCTGTCCATCACTGCGACGAGACTTGAAATGAGGCTTGGTCAAGCGTCGAGGCGTGTAGATCACTTCAGGGACGGTTTCGTTGCTGCATCTCTACTGTGTAGAATGAATGTTGTTGCGGTATCGACTGTGTTCGTGGGACTTGTTTACGAGAATAAACCTGTCTGATTGCTGTTAATTCAGTGATTGACTAAACTTTCTCGCTAGACTTCTATGTCTGCGTAATACCTGATTGATTCTGTCAGCGCGATATGCTCAAGTAAAAGATTAAGCCATGCATGCTTTGATTCATCAATGAAATTGCGTACGGCTCATTAGAGCAGATATCACCTTATTCGGAATATCCTCATATGGATAACTGCGGAAATACTGGAGCTAATACATGCAACTAAACCCCAACGTAAGGCGGGGTGCAATTATTAGAACAGACCAAACGTTTTCGGACGTTGTTTGTTGACTCTGAATAAAGCAGTTTACTGTCAGTTTCGACTGACTCTATCCGAAAAGGGTGTCTGCCCTTTCAACTAGATGGTAGTTCATTGGACTACCATGGTTGTTACGGGTAACGGAGAATAAGGGTTCGACTCCGGAGAGGGAGCCTTAGAAACGGCTACCACGTCCAAGGAAGGCAGCAGGCGCGAAACTTATCCACTGTTGAGTATGAGATAGTGACTAAACATATAAAGACTCATCCTTTTGGATGAGTTATTTCAATGAGTTGAATACAAATGATTCTTCGAGTAGCAAGGAGAGGGCAAGTCTGGTGCCAGCAGCCGCGGTAATTCCAGCTCTCCTAGTGTATCTCGTTATTGCTGCGGTTAAAAAGCTCGTAGTTGGATCTAGGATACGTGCTGCAGTTCGTAATTTACGTTAACTGTAGTCGTGTCTTCTAATTTGCTGGTTTGAGGTTGGGTTCGCCCTTCAACTGCCAGCAGGTTTACCTTGAATAAATCAGAGTGCTCAATACAAGCGCTTGCTTGAATAGCTCATCATGGAATAATGAAACAGGACTTCGGTTCTTTTTGTTGGTTCTAGAACTGATTTAATGGTTAAGAGGGACAAACCGGGGGCATTCGTATCATTACGCGAGAGGTGAAATTCGTGGACCGTAGTGAGACGCCCAACAGCGAAAGCATTTGCCAAGAATGTCTTCATTAATCAAGAACGAAAGTCAGAGGTTCGAAGGCGATTAGATACCGCCCTAGTTCTGACCGTAAACGATGCCATCTCGCGATTCGGAGGGTTTTTGCCCTGCCGAGGAGCTATCCGGAAACGAAAGTCTTTCGGTTCCGGGGGGTAGTATGGTTGCAAAGCTGAAACTTAAAGAAATTGACGGAAGGGCACCACAAGGCGTGGAGCTTGCGGCTTAATTTGACTCAACACGGGAAAACTCACCCGGTCCGGACACCATTAGGACTGACAGATTGAAAGCTCTTTCTCGATTTGGTGGTTGGTGGTGCATGGCCGTTCTTAGTTGGTGGAGTGATTTGTCTGGTTTATTCCGATAACGAGCGAGACTCTAGCCTGCTAAATAGTTGGCGAATCTTCGGGTTCGTATAACTTCTTAGAGGGATAAGCGGTGTTTAGCCGCACGAGATTGAGCGATAACAGGTCTGTGATGCCCTTAGATGTCCGGGGCTGCACGCGTGCTACACTGGTGGAGTCAGCGGGTTTTTCCTATGCCGAAAGGTATCGGTAAACCGTTGAAATTCTTCCATGTCCGGGATAGGGTATTGTAATTATTGCCCTTAAACGAGGAATGCCTAGTAAGTGTGAGTCATCAGCTCACGTTGATTACGTCCCTGCCCTTTGTACACACCGCCCGTCGCTATCCGGGACTGAACTGATTCGAGAAGAGTGGGGACTGTCGCTTCGAGGTTTTCGGACTTCGTTGTTGCGGAAACCATTTTTATCGCATTGGTTTGAACCGGGTAAAAGTCGTAACAAGGTAGCTGTAGGTGAACCTGCAGCTGGATCATCGCTGTTCTCTTCGGAGCCTGTGATTTATCCAAACCTTAAGATATGCTTCGGCGTATCGAACCGCTAACGTTCCTGTTGAGATGCCTAGTAACGTGATGCAAATGATGGCTGCTCGTTTAGGAGCGTGGCAGCTAATTCAAAATCATTCGTATCAGGGCTTAATGATTGATCGAGGCTTCGGCTTCGCTTCAGTCGTCTCGGCGAACTTTGCTGTGTGTGATCTCTTTCGGGAGGTCTGGTGGCTTTATGCATCAAACTTTTTCGGAAGTGTTGATGATAGTCTTAATGATTGTGTTCCGCTTTATTGTGGTTCACAGCGCCAACCCCACATACGCACCTGTTCTTATTTGAATCAGTACACTGTTGCCAAGGTTTCGGCCGAGGTGATTAGTTGTTGAGCTCTTTCGAGAACTCGATAATACGTACTAGCTTCAGCGATGGATCGGTTGCATCGAGTATCGATGAAGAACGCAGCTTGCTGCGTTACTTACCACGAATTGCAGACGCTTAGAGTGGTGAAATTTCGAACGCATAGCACCGACTGGGTCTCCAGTCGGTACGTCTGGTTCAGGGTTGTTTAACTTACTGCCAACACCTTGCCTTGTGCTTGGAGTTAGCTTGTCGGATGGCATTAGGCATCTCTTGTAGAAGCCTGATCCCGTTCTAGTTCCGAAGCATCACAAGTCGGTTCGTACTCACGTGCAGACCGTAATGTGACGCGCTACTCTTATATCAGAGAGTGAGCTGCCAAATGGCGTCCAACTTGACTTCTATGATGTACTGGTGAACATCAAGACGTGTTTAACAATGCTGTCTTTGATTGGAATCCGATTCGTCTGTCAGACCGGAACGTCGCTCATCTTTGAATACTGGGATTCGTTAGGTTTGCTCTAGTTGGCTTCGGTTGACTGTGTGAACACAACGGTGCGTGTCTTGCTATTCTCAACCTGAACTCAGTCGTGATTACCCGCTGAACTTAAGCATATCATTTAGCGGAGGAAAAGAAACTAAACAGGATTCCCTTAGTAACGGCGAGTGAAACGGGAAGAGCCCAGCGCCGAATCGTTCAGTCTTTGGCTGCTACGACATGTGGCGTATAGGTGTAGTCTTCCAGCGGTGTCGTATGTCCGAAGTCCTTACGATTGAGGCCATAAACCAGAGAGGGTGCGAGCCCCGTTCTGGATAGCGACATTGTTGGTTCGGCTGCGCCTTGGAGTCGGGTTGCTTGAAAGTGCAGCCTAAAGTGGGTGATAAACTTCATCTAAGGCTAAATATCGACTCGATTGCGATAGCGAACAAGTACCGTGAGGGAAAGTTGCAAAGGACTTTGAAGAGAGAGTTCAAGAGAACGTGAAATCGCTGGAGTGGAACCGGAGACAGTTGATGTTGCTTGGAGACAAGTTTGGTGACTGGTCGCTTCGTTGTGATCGTTGCCGGATGTCGTTTCCTATGCAACGCCGACGGCGTTGGCTGCTCGTTCTGGCCCGATAATGTTGCCCAGCTCGTAAGAGTCGGTGTCTTGTTGTCGGTAGTTGGTTCGTGGTGGCTAGCGTTTAGTTACGCTAGTGTGTGTGACGTCGGCGTGAAAGTCAACGACGTTTCCGACCCGTCTTGAAACACGGATTGCGGAGTGCTTGTCTACTGCGAGTCAAAGGGTGTTAAAACCTTGCGGCGAAATGAAAGTAAAGGTCAGTCTCGAATTGGCCGACGTGGGATCAGTGCTTTTCGGAGTGCTGCGCACCACGGCCCTATGCGTGTCACTTGTGACTGTGTAGAGGTTGAGCAGTTGGCAAACGACCCGAAAGATGGTGAACTATGCTTGAGCAGGATGAAGCCAGAGGAAACTCTGGTGGAAGTCCGTATCGGTTCTGACGTGCAAATCGATCGATAGACTTGAGTATAGGGGCGAAAGACTAATCGAACCATCTAGTAGCTGGTTCCTTCCGAAGTTTCCCTCAGGATAGCTGGATCTCTGGCAGTTATATTCGGTAAAGCTAATGATTAGAGGCCTTGGGGGCGTAATGCCCTCAACCTATTCTCAAACTTTCAATGGATATGAAGTTGCAGTTTCTTTAGTGAACTGTCAACGTGAATGCGAGGTCCAAGTGGGCCATTTTTGGTAAGCAGAACTGGCGCTGTGGGATGAACCAAACGTGGAGTTAAGGTGCCTAACTTCTCGCTCATGAGACCCCATAAAAGGTGTTGGT
>OY751555.1:19068742-19071242 GCA_963572265.1 Caenorhabditis doughertyi
GAGGTAGTATGGTTGCAAAGCTGAAACTTAAAGAAATTGACGGAAGGGCACCACAAGGCGTGGAGCTTGCGGCTTAATTTGACTCAACACGGGAAAACTCACCCGGTCCGGACACCATTAGGACTGACAGATTGAAAGCTCTTTCTCGATTTGGTGGTTGGTGGTGCATGGCCGTTCTTAGTTGGTGGAGTGATTTGTCTGGTTTATTCCGATAACGAGCGAGACTCTAGCCTGCTAAATAGTTGGCGAATCTTCGGGTTCGTATAACTTCTTAGAGGGATAAGCGGTGTTTAGCCGCACGAGATTGAGCGATAACAGGTCTGTGATGCCCTTAGATGTCCGGGGCTGCACGCGTGCTACACTGGTGGAGTCAGCGGGTTTTTCCTATGCCGAAAGGTATCGGTAAACCGTTGAAATTCTTCCATGTCCGGGATAGGGTATTGTAATTATTGCCCTTAAACGAGGAATGCCTAGTAAGTGTGAGTCATCAGCTCACGTTGATTACGTCCCTGCCCTTTGTACACACCGCCCGTCGCTATCCGGGACTGAACTGATTCGAGAAGAGTGGGGACTGTCGCTTCGAGGTTTTCGGACTTCGTTGTTGCGGAAACCATTTTTATCGCATTGGTTTGAACCGGGTAAAAGTCGTAACAAGGTAGCTGTAGGTGAACCTGCAGCTGGATCATCGCTGTTCTCTTCGGAGCCTGTGATTTATCCAAACCTTAAGATATGCTTCGGCGTATCGAACCGCTAACGTTCCTGTTGAGATGCCTAGTAACGTGATGCAAATGATGGCTGCTCGTTTAGGAGCGTGGCAGCTAATTCAAAATCATTCGTATCAGGGCTTAATGATTGATCGAGGCTTCGGCTTCGCTTCAGTCGTCTCGGCGAACTTTGCTGTGTGTGATCTCTTTCGGGAGGTCTGGTGGCTTTATGCATCAAACTTTTTCGGAAGTGTTGATGATAGTCTTAATGATTGTGTTCCGCTTTATTGTGGTTCACAGCGCCAACCCCACATACGCACCTGTTCTTATTTGAATCAGTACACTGTTGCCAAGGTTTCGGCCGAGGTGATTAGTTGTTGAGCTCTTTCGAGAACTCGATAATACGTACTAGCTTCAGCGATGGATCGGTTGCATCGAGTATCGATGAAGAACGCAGCTTGCTGCGTTACTTACCACGAATTGCAGACGCTTAGAGTGGTGAAATTTCGAACGCATAGCACCGACTGGGTCTCCAGTCGGTACGTCTGGTTCAGGGTTGTTTAACTTACTGCCAACACCTTGCCTTGTGCTTGGAGTTAGCTTGTCGGATGGCATTAGGCATCTCTTGTAGAAGCCTGATCCCGTTCTAGTTCCGAAGCATCACAAGTCGGTTCGTACTCACGTGCAGACCGTAATGTGACGCGCTACTCTTATATCAGAGAGTGAGCTGCCAAATGGCGTCCAACTTGACTTCTATGATGTACTGGTGAACATCAAGACGTGTTTAACAATGCTGTCTTTGATTGGAATCCGATTCGTCTGTCAGACCGGAACGTCGCTCATCTTTGAATACTGGGATTCGTTAGGTTTGCTCTAGTTGGCTTCGGTTGACTGTGTGAACACAACGGTGCGTGTCTTGCTATTCTCAACCTGAACTCAGTCGTGATTACCCGCTGAACTTAAGCATATCATTTAGCGGAGGAAAAGAAACTAAACAGGATTCCCTTAGTAACGGCGAGTGAAACGGGAAGAGCCCAGCGCCGAATCGTTCAGTCTTTGGCTGCTACGACATGTGGCGTATAGGTGTAGTCTTCCAGCGGTGTCGTATGTCCGAAGTCCTTACGATTGAGGCCATAAACCAGAGAGGGTGCGAGCCCCGTTCTGGATAGCGACATTGTTGGTTCGGCTGCGCCTTGGAGTCGGGTTGCTTGAAAGTGCAGCCTAAAGTGGGTGATAAACTTCATCTAAGGCTAAATATCGACTCGATTGCGATAGCGAACAAGTACCGTGAGGGAAAGTTGCAAAGGACTTTGAAGAGAGAGTTCAAGAGAACGTGAAATCGCTGGAGTGGAACCGGAGACAGTTGATGTTGCTTGGAGACAAGTTTGGTGACTGGTCGCTTCGTTGTGATCGTTGCCGGATGTCGTTTCCTATGCAACGCCGACGGCGTTGGCTGCTCGTTCTGGCCCGATAATGTTGCCCAGCTCGTAAGAGTCGGTGTCTTGTTGTCGGTAGTTGGTTCGTGGTGGCTAGCGTTTAGTTACGCTAGTGTGTGTGACGTCGGCGTGAAAGTCAACGACGTTTCCGACCCGTCTTGAAACACGGATTGCGGAGTGCTTGTCTACTGCGAGTCAAAGGGTGTTAAAACCTTGCGGCGAAATGAAAGTAAAGGTCAGTCTCGAATTGGCCGACGTGGGATCAGTGCTTTTCGGAGTGCTGCGCACCACGGCCCTATGCGTGTCACTTGTGACTGTGTAGAGGTTGAGCAGTTGGCAAACGACCCGAAAGATGGTGAA
>OY751555.1:19076242-19085951 GCA_963572265.1 Caenorhabditis doughertyi
GTTTGAGGTTGGGTTCGCCCTTCAACTGCCAGCAGGTTTACCTTGAATAAATCAGAGTGCTCAATACAAGCGCTTGCTTGAATAGCTCATCATGGAATAATGAAACAGGACTTCGGTTCTTTTTGTTGGTTCTAGAACTGATTTAATGGTTAAGAGGGACAAACCGGGGGCATTCGTATCATTACGCGAGAGGTGAAATTCGTGGACCGTAGTGAGACGCCCAACAGCGAAAGCATTTGCCAAGAATGTCTTCATTAATCAAGAACGAAAGTCAGAGGTTCGAAGGCGATTAGATACCGCCCTAGTTCTGACCGTAAACGATGCCATCTCGCGATTCGGAGGGTTTTTGCCCTGCCGAGGAGCTATCCGGAAACGAAAGTCTTTCGGTTCCGGGGGGGTAGTAGTGGTTGCAAAGCTGAAACTTAAAGAAATTGACGGAAGGGCACCACAAGGCGTGGAGCTTGCGGCTTAATTTGACTCAACACGGGAAAACTCACCCGGTCCGGACACCATTAGGACTGACAGATTGAAAGCTCTTTCTCGATTTGGTGGTTGGTGGTGCATGGCCGTTCTTAGTTGGTGGAGTGATTTGTCTGGTTTATTCCGATAACGAGCGAGACTCTAGCCTGCTAAATAGTTGGCGAATCTTCGGGTTCGTATAACTTCTTAGAGGGATAAGCGGTGTTTAGCCGCACGAGATTGAGCGATAACAGGTCTGTGATGCCCTTAGATGTCCGGGGCTGCACGCGTGCTACACTGGTGGAGTCAGCGGGTTTTTCCTATGCCGAAAGGTATCGGTAAACCGTTGAAATTCTTCCATGTCCGGGATAGGGTATTGTAATTATTGCCCTTAAACGAGGAATGCCTAGTAAGTGTGAGTCATCAGCTCACGTTGATTACGTCCCTGCCCTTTGTACACACCGCCCGTCGCTATCCGGGACTGAACTGATTCGAGAAGAGTGGGGACTGTCGCTTCGAGGTTTTCGGACTTCGTTGTTGCGGAAACCATTTTTATCGCATTGGTTTGAACCGGGTAAAAGTCGTAACAAGGTAGCTGTAGGTGAACCTGCAGCTGGATCATCGCTGTTCTCTTCGGAGCCTGTGATTTATCCAAACCTTAAGATATGCTTCGGCGTATCGAACCGCTAACGTTCCTGTTGAGATGCCTAGTAACGTGATGCAAATGATGGCTGCTCGTTTAGGAGCGTGGCAGCTAATTCAAAATCATTCGTATCAGGGCTTAATGATTGATCGAGGCTTCGGCTTCGCTTCAGTCGTCTCGGCGAACTTTGCTGTGTGTGATCTCTTTCGGGAGGTCTGGTGGCTTTATGCATCAAACTTTTTCGGAAGTGTTGATGATAGTCTTAATGATTGTGTTCCGCTTTATTGTGGTTCACAGCGCCAACCCCACATACGCACCTGTTCTTATTTGAATCAGTACACTGTTGCCAAGGTTTCGGCCGAGGTGATTAGTTGTTGAGCTCTTTCGAGAACTCGATAATACGTACTAGCTTCAGCGATGGATCGGTTGCATCGAGTATCGATGAAGAACGCAGCTTGCTGCGTTACTTACCACGAATTGCAGACGCTTAGAGTGGTGAAATTTCGAACGCATAGCACCGACTGGGTCTCCAGTCGGTACGTCTGGTTCAGGGTTGTTTAACTTACTGCCAACACCTTGCCTTGTGCTTGGAGTTAGCTTGTCGGATGGCATTAGGCATCTCTTGTAGAAGCCTGATCCCGTTCTAGTTCCGAAGCATCACAAGTCGGTTCGTACTCACGTGCAGACCGTAATGTGACGCGCTACTCTTATATCAGAGAGTGAGCTGCCAAATGGCGTCCAACTTGACTTCTATGATGTACTGGTGAACATCAAGACGTGTTTAACAATGCTGTCTTTGATTGGAATCCGATTCGTCTGTCAGACCGGAACGTCGCTCATCTTTGAATACTGGGATTCGTTAGGTTTGCTCTAGTTGGCTTCGGTTGACTGTGTGAACACAACGGTGCGTGTCTTGCTATTCTCAACCTGAACTCAGTCGTGATTACCCGCTGAACTTAAGCATATCATTTAGCGGAGGAAAAGAAACTAAACAGGATTCCCTTAGTAACGGCGAGTGAAACGGGAAGAGCCCAGCGCCGAATCGTTCAGTCTTTGGCTGCTACGACATGTGGCGTATAGGTGTAGTCTTCCAGCGGTGTCGTATGTCCGAAGTCCTTACGATTGAGGCCATAAACCAGAGAGGGTGCGAGCCCCGTTCTGGATAGCGACATTGTTGGTTCGGCTGCGCCTTGGAGTCGGGTTGCTTGAAAGTGCAGCCTAAAGTGGGTGATAAACTTCATCTAAGGCTAAATATCGACTCGATTGCGATAGCGAACAAGTACCGTGAGGGAAAGTTGCAAAGGACTTTGAAGAGAGAGTTCAAGAGAACGTGAAATCGCTGGAGTGGAACCGGAGACAGTTGATGTTGCTTGGAGACAAGTTTGGTGACTGGTCGCTTCGTTGTGATCGTTGCCGGATGTCGTTTCCTATGCAACGCCGACGGCGTTGGCTGCTCGTTCTGGCCCGATAATGTTGCCCAGCTCGTAAGAGTCGGTGTCTTGTTGTCGGTAGTTGGTTCGTGGTGGCTAGCGTTTAGTTACGCTAGTGTGTGTGACGTCGGCGTGAAAGTCAACGACGTTTCCGACCCGTCTTGAAACACGGATTGCGGAGTGCTTGTCTACTGCGAGTCAAAGGGTGTTAAAACCTTGCGGCGAAATGAAAGTAAAGGTCAGTCTCGAATTGGCCGACGTGGGATCAGTGCTTTTCGGAGTGCTGCGCACCACGGCCCTATGCGTGTCACTTGTGACTGTGTAGAGGTTGAGCAGTTGGCAAACGACCCGAAAGATGGTGAACTATGCTTGAGCAGGATGAAGCCAGAGGAAACTCTGGTGGAAGTCCGTATCGGTTCTGACGTGCAAATCGATCGATAGACTTGAGTATAGGGGCGAAAGACTAATCGAACCATCTAGTAGCTGGTTCCTTCCGAAGTTTCCCTCAGGATAGCTGGATCTCTGGCAGTTATATTCGGTAAAGCTAATGATTAGAGGCCTTGGGGGCGTAATGCCCTCAACCTATTCTCAAACTTTCAATGGATATGAAGTTGCAGTTTCTTTAGTGAACTGTCAACGTGAATGCGAGGTCCAAGTGGGCCATTTTTGGTAAGCAGAACTGGCGCTGTGGGATGAACCAAACGTGGAGTTAAGGTGCCTAACTTCTCGCTCATGAGACCCCATAAAAGGTGTTGGTTGATATTGACAGCAGGACGGTGGCCATGGAAGTCGGTACCCGCTAAGGAGTGTGTAACAACTCACCTGCCGAATCAACTAGCCCCTGAAAATGGATGGCGCTTAAGCGAGAGACCTATACTCCGCCGTTGCGACATGTGCGTTGTCTAGCGCCAGGGTCGTAACGAGTAGGAAGGTCGTGGCGGTTGCGTTGAAGGCTATGAGCGTGGGCTCGGCTGGAGCTTCCGTCAGTGCAGATCGTAATGGTAGTAGCAAATATTCAAGTTCGATCCTTGAAGACTGAAGTGGAGAAGGGTTCCACGTGAACAGTAGTTGGATGTGGGTCAGTCGATCCTAAGGTACTGGCGAACGCCTTGTATCATCGGTGGCGAAAAGCTTGCTTTTGGTCCCCGTTTGTCGAAAGGGAATAGGGTTAATATTCCCTAACTGAGATGCAAAGATTGTGTTCTTCGGAGCACAAGCGCGGTAACGCATTCGAACTTGGTTAGTCGCTCAAAGACCGAGCTAGAGTTTTCTTCTCTAGTTAAGGAACGGACTCCCTGGAATTGGTTCAGCCAGAGATGGGGACGTTGTTTCCGAAAAGCACCGCGGTTTCTGTGGTGTCTCGTGCTCTTTGAACGGCCCTTAAAACACCAAGGGAGGCTATTAATTTGCACTCAATCGTACCGATATCCGCATTAGGTCTCCAAGGTGAACAGCCTCTAGTCGATAGAATAATGTAGGTAAGGGAAGTCGGCAAACTAGATCCGTAACTTCGGGGAAAAGGATTGGCTCCAGTGGTTGGAACGATTGGCCAGTTGGTTGATGCTTGTCCGGCGCTATTCTGTCTGCTTGATGCTTTCGGGCTGATGGCGGACTAGTGATAGTGCTTGCTTGTGGACGCTTTCTGGTGTGTGCTTGAACCTCGGTTCTAGTATCCTGATCGCTCATCTAAACAACCGTACTGGAACCGGTACGGACTCAGGGAATCCGACTGTCTAATTAAAACAGAGGTGACAGATGGTCCTTGCGGACGTTGACTGTCACTGATTTCTGCCCAGTGCTCTGAATGTTAAATCGTAGTAATTCGAGTAAGCGCGGGGTAAACGGCGGGAGTAACTATGACTCTCTTAAGGTAGCCAAATGCCTCGTCATTTAATTGTTGACGCGCATGAATGGATTAACGAGATTCCTACTGTCCCTAACTACTATCTAGCGAAACCACAGCCAAGGGAACGGGCTTGGCAAAAATAGCGGGGGAAAGAAGACCCTGTTGAGCTTGACTCTAGTTTGACATTGTGAAGAGTCATGAGAGGTGTAGCATAGGTGGGAGACTTCGGTCGCCAGTGAAATACCACCACTTTCATCGACTCTTTACTTATTCGGTTAAAAGAGAATTGGCTTCACGGCCTTTTTTCGAAGCATTAAGCGGAGCCATTTTATGGCACCGTGACTCTCCTCGAAGACAGTGTCAAGCGGGGAGTTTGACTGGGGCGGTACATCTATCAAATCGTAACGTAGGTGTCCTAAGGCGAGCTCAGAGAGGACGGAAACCTCTCGTAGAGCAAAAGGGCAAAAGCTTGCTTGATCTTGACTTTCAGTACGAGTACAGACCGCGAAAGCGTGGCCTATCGATCCTTTTAATCCTGATTGTTTCAGGTAAGAGGTGTCAGAAAAGTTACCACAGGGATAACTGGCTTGTGGCAGCCAAGCGTCCATAGCGACGTTGCTTTTTGATCCTTCGATGTCGGCTCTTCCTATCATTGCGAAGCAGAATTCGCCAAGCGTTGGATTGTTCACCCACTAATAGGGAACGTGAGCTGGGTTTAGACCGTCGTGAGACAGGTTAGTTTTACCCTACTGTTGACTTGTTATTGCGAAAGTAATCCTGCTTAGTACGAGAGGAACAGCGGGTTCAAACATTTGGTTCATAGACTTGATCGACAGATCAATGGTCTGAAGCTACCATTTGAGAGATTATAACTGAACGCCTCTAAGTTAGAATCTCGCCTTGTCAAGGCGAAAATTTCTTGCTTCCCGGTGTCGGGAGGCATCTCTATCTCGTGGCAACACGAGAGCTTATGCCCTATGTATGGCCTTGGCGTCGTAGTGAACTCTGCGATGCTTGCCAACGCCAGATCACTCTGGTTCAATGTCGGGGCGCTAAATCACTTGCATACGACTTGGTCTCTTGGTCAAGGTGTTGTATTCAGTAGAGCAGTCTTTTTATACTGCGATCTGTTGAGACTATCCTTTGATTGAGTTTTTTGTTTGCCCCTCCTGCGGATAAAAAAATCTGTTTGGAACTTAATTATGTCAAAATTGGATGCCTGCCCGGGCCCAGATCTGCTGAGATTATCCCTGGAGTGGACGTTTTTATTTTGCTCCAAAAATTTTGGCTCATTTTGGCTTTTTTTTACTTTTTTTGTTATAAAATTAGGCTTAGGCAAACCTAATTCTTTTTTTTATTATCAAATTAGGCTTAGGCGAGCTTAATTCATTTTTTTATTATCAAACTAGGCTTAGGCAAGCCTATTTTATTTTTTTATTATCAAATTAGGCTTAGGCAAGCCTTTTTCTATTTTTTTTATTGTCAAATTAGGCTTAGGCAAGCCTTTTTTATTTTTTTTATTATCAAATTAGGCTTAGGCAAGCTTAATTCATTTTTTTTATTATCAAACTAGGCTTAGGCAAGCCTATTTTATTTTTTTATTATCAATTTAGGCTTAGGCAAGCCTTTTTTTATTTTTTTATTATCAAATTAGGCTTAGGCAAGCTTAATTCATTTTTTTATTATCAAACTAGGCTTAGGCAAGCCTATTTTATTTTTTTATTATCAAATTAGGCTTAGGCAAGCCTTTTTTAATTTTTTTATTATCAAATTAGTCTTAGGCAAGCCTTTTTTATTTTTTTATTATCAAATTAGGCTTAGGCAAGCTTAATTCATTTTTTTATTATCAAACTAGGCTTAGGCAAACCTTTTTTATTTGGTGGTACCACCCATTTTTTTTAGGTGGTACCACCCATTTTTTTTAGGTGGTACCACCCATTTTTTTTAGGTGGTACCACCCATTTTTTTTTAGGTGGTACCACCCATTTTTTTAGGTGGTACCACCCATTTTTTTAGGTGGTACCACCCATATTATTATTTTTTTTTTGAAATTAGGCTTTGCGATTTTTTAATATAATTTTTTCTACTAAATTAGGCTTAGCTAATTTTTTCTTTGTTATTTTTTATTAAATAAGGCTTAGGTAAGCCTAATTTGACTTTTTCTCCACATAGGACTTTAATTTTTTTCACACTTTTCTGGGAGGCGAGCGTGTGCAGAGCGCGCGGAGGAAAAATCCGAGTGGTGGGAGGCGAGCGTGTGTAGAGCGCGCGGAGGAAAAACCCGAGTGGTGGGAGGCGAGCGTGTGTAGAGCGTGCGGAGGAAAAACCCGAGTGGTGGGAGGCGAGCGTGTGTAGAGCGCGCGGAGAGGCCCGAGACGGGCTTGGTGTGCAAAGCGCGCGGAGGGAAAAACCGAGTGGTGGGGAAGCCTGTCGTTTCTATGAAGCACGCGCGGCATGGGGAGAGTATAGTATGTCAGGGGGGTTGCAGTCGTTGCGAGACGGTTAGTCTTGCTTGCTGTGTG
The DNA here is from genome assembly GCA_963572265.1 of Caenorhabditis doughertyi. Taxonomy (NCBI): domain Eukaryota; kingdom Metazoa; phylum Nematoda; class Chromadorea; order Rhabditida; family Rhabditidae; genus Caenorhabditis; species Caenorhabditis doughertyi. Next base: position 19,083,143 of record OY751555.1, read on the forward strand.
TGCGGTGTGCACTGTCTGCTTAGGCGGGTAGTGTATGTCGTGTGCGATGGCGGGCTGCGTTTTAACTCAAATGATCAGCGGTGTTGGCGTGCTTGCGGTAGCGAGTTCTGTCCATCACTGCGACGAGACTTGAAATGAGGCTTGGTCAAGCGTCGAGGCGTGTAGATCACTTCAGGGACGGTTTCGTTGCTGCATCTCTACTGTGTAGAATGAATGTTGTTGCGGTATCGACTGTGTTCGTGGGACTTGTTTACGAGAATAAACCTGTCTGATTGCTGTTAATTCAGTGATTGACTAAACTTTCTCGCTAGACTTCTATGTCTGCGTAATACCTGATTGATTCTGTCAGCGCGATATGCTCAAGTAAAAGATTAAGCCATGCATGCTTTGATTCATCAATGAAATTGCGTACGGCTCATTAGAGCAGATATCACCTTATTCGGAATATCCTCATATGGATAACTGCGGAAATACTGGAGCTAATACATGCAACTAAACCCCAACGTAAGGCGGGGTGCAATTATTAGAACAGACCAAACGTTTTCGGACGTTGTTTGTTGACTCTGAATAAAGCAGTTTACTGTCAGTTTCGACTGACTCTATCCGAAAAGGGTGTCTGCCCTTTCAACTAGATGGTAGTTCATTGGACTACCATGGTTGTTACGGGTAACGGAGAATAAGGGTTCGACTCCGGAGAGGGAGCCTTAGAAACGGCTACCACGTCCAAGGAAGGCAGCAGGCGCGAAACTTATCCACTGTTGAGTATGAGATAGTGACTAAACATATAAAGACTCATCCTTTTGGATGAGTTATTTCAATGAGTTGAATACAAATGATTCTTCGAGTAGCAAGGAGAGGGCAAGTCTGGTGCCAGCAGCCGCGGTAATTCCAGCTCTCCTAGTGTATCTCGTTATTGCTGCGGTTAAAAAGCTCGTAGTTGGATCTAGGATACGTGCTGCAGTTCGTAATTTACGTTAACTGTAGTCCGTGTCTTCTAATTTGCTGGTTTGAGGTTGGGTTCGCCCTTCAACTGCCAGCAGGTTTACCTTGAATAAATCAGAGTGCTCAATACAAGCGCTTGCTTGAATAGCTCATCATGGAATAATGAAACAGGACTTCGGTTCTTTTTGTTGGTTCTAGAACTGATTTAATGGTTAAGAGGGACAAACCGGGGGCATTCGTATCATTACGCGAGAGGTGAAATTCGTGGACCGTAGTGAGACGCCCAACAGCGAAAGCATTTGCCAAGAATGTCTTCATTAATCAAGAACGAAAGTCAGAGGTTCGAAGGCGATTAGATACCGCCCTAGTTCTGACCGTAAACGATGCCATCTCGCGATTCGGAGGGTTTTTGCCCTGCCGAGGAGCTATCCGGAAACGAAAGTCTTTCGGTTCCGGGGGTAGTATGGTTGCAAAGCTGAAACTTAAAGAAATTGACGGAAGGGCACCACAAGGCGTGGAGCTTGCGGCTTAATTTGACTCAACACGGGAAAACTCACCCGGTCCGGACACCATTAGGACTGACAGATTGAAAGCTCTTTCTCGATTTGGTGGTTGGTGGTGCATGGCCGTTCTTAGTTGGTGGAGTGATTTGTCTGGTTTATTCCGATAACGAGCGAGACTCTAGCCTGCTAAATAGTTGGCGAATCTTCGGGTTCGTATAACTTCTTAGAGGGATAAGCGGTGTTTAGCCGCACGAGATTGAGCGATAACAGGTCTGTGATGCCCTTAGATGTCCGGGGCTGCACGCGTGCTACACTGGTGGAGTCAGCGGGTTTTTCCTATGCCGAAAGGTATCGGTAAACCGTTGAAATTCTTCCATGTCCGGGATAGGGTATTGTAATTATTGCCCTTAAACGAGGAATGCCTAGTAAGTGTGAGTCATCAGCTCACGTTGATTACGTCCCTGCCCTTTGTACACACCGCCCGTCGCTATCCGGGACTGAACTGATTCGAGAAGAGTGGGGACTGTCGCTTCGAGGTTTTCGGACTTCGTTGTTGCGGAAACCATTTTTATCGCATTGGTTTGAACCGGGTAAAAGTCGTAACAAGGTAGCTGTAGGTGAACCTGCAGCTGGATCATCGCTGTTCTCTTCGGAGCCTGTGATTTATCCAAACCTTAAGATATGCTTCGGCGTATCGAACCGCTAACGTTCCTGTTGAGATGCCTAGTAACGTGATGCAAATGATGGCTGCTCGTTTAGGAGCGTGGCAGCTAATTCAAAATCATTCGTATCAGGGCTTAATGATTGATCGAGGCTTCGGCTTCGCTTCAGTCGTCTCGGCGAACTTTGCTGTGTGTGATCTCTTTCGGGAGGTCTGGTGGCTTTATGCATCAAACTTTTTCGGAAGTGTTGATGATAGTCTTAATGATTGTGTTCCGCTTTATTGTGGTTCACAGCGCCAACCCCACATACGCACCTGTTCTTATTTGAATCAGTACACTGTTGCCAAGGTTTCGGCCGAGGTGATTAGTTGTTGAGCTCTTTCGAGAACTCGATAATACGTACTAGCTTCAGCGATGGATCGGTTGCATCGAGTATCGATGAAGAACGCAGCTTGCTGCGTTACTTACCACGAATTGCAGACGCTTAGAGTGGTGAAATTTCGAACGCATAGCACCGACTGGGTCTCCAGTCGGTACGTCTGGTTCAGGGTTGTTTAACTTACTGCCAACACCTTGCCTTGTGCTTGGAGTTAGCTTGTCGGATGGCATTAGGCATCTCTTGTAGAAGCCTGATCCCGTTCTAGTTCCGAAGCATCACAAGTCGGTTCGTACTCACGTGCAGACCGTAATGTGACGCGCTAC
>OY751556.1:0-94400 GCA_963572265.1 Caenorhabditis doughertyi
CCTAAGCCTAAGCCTAAGCCTAAGGCCTAAGCCTAAGCCTAAGCCTAAGCCTAAGCCTAAGCCTAAGCCTAAGCCTAAGCCTAAGCCTAAGCCTAAGCCTAAGCCTAAGCCTAAGCCTAAGCCTAAGCCTAAGCCTAAGCCTAAGCCTAAGCCTAAGCCTAAGCCTAAGCCTAAGCCTAAGCCTAAGCCTAAGCCTAAGCCTAAGCCTAAGCCTAAGCCTAAGCCTAAGCCTAAGCCTAAGCCTAAGCCTAAGCCTAAGCCTAAGCCTAAGCCTAAGCCTAAGCCTAAGCCTAAGCCTAAGCCTAAGCCTAAGCCTAAGCCTAAGCCTAAGCCTAAGCCTAAGCCTAAGCCTAAGCCTAAGCCTAAGCCTAAGCCTAAGCCTAAGCCTAAGCCTAAGCCTAAGCCTAAGCCTAAGCCTAAGCCTAAGCCTAAGCCTAAGCCTAAGCCTAAGCCTAAGCCTAAGCCTAAGCCTAAGCCTAAGCCTAAGCCTAAGCCTAAGCCTAAGCCTAAGCCTAAGCCTAAGCCTAAGCCTAAGCCTAAGCCTAAGCCTAAGCCTAAGCCTAAGCCTAAGCCTAAGCCTAAGCCTAAGCCTAAGCCTAAGCCTAAGCCTAAGCCTAAGCCTAAGCCTAAGCCTAAGCCTAAGCCTAAGCCTAAGCCTAAGCCTAAGCCTAAGCCTAAGCCTAAGCCTAAGCCTAAGCCTAAGCCTAAGCCTAAGCCTAAGCCTAAGCCTAAGCCTAAGCCTAAGCCTAAGCCTAAGCCTAAGCCTAAGCCTAAGCCTAAGCCTAAGCCTAAGCCTAAGCCTAAGCCTAAGCCTAAGCCTAAGCCTAAGCCTAAGCCTAAGCCTAAGCCTAAGCCTAAGCCTAAGCCTAAGCCTAAGCCTAAGCCTAAGCCTAAGCCTAAGCCTAAGCCTAAGCCTAAGCCTAAGCCTAAGCCTAAGCCTAAGCCTAAGCCTAAGCCTAAGCCTAAGCCTAAGCCTAAGCCTAAGCCTAAGCCTAAGCCTAAGCCTAAGCCTAAGCCTAAGCCTAAGCCTAAGCCTAAGCCTAAGCCTAAGCCTAAGCCTAAGCCTAAGCCTAAGCCTAAGCCTAAGCCTAAGCCTAAGCCTAAGCCTAAGCCTAAGCCTAAGCCTAAGCCTAAGCCTAAGCCTAAGCCTAAGCCTAAGCCTAAGCCTAAGCCTAAGCCTAAGCCTAAGCCTAAGCCTAAGCCTAAACCTTAGCCTAAGGAAAATCCTTAGCCTAAGAAAAATCCTTAGCCTAAGAAAAATCCTTAGCCTAAGGAAAATCCTTAGCCTAAGGAGAAACCTTAGCCTAAAGAAAAACTCTAGCCTAAGAAAAAGCTGATGTGTAAATTTATATCCTTACGGTCAAGAAAGACAGGAAATCTTTTTAGTAACATCTCGGTCAAGAAAGACAGGAAATCGTTTCAATACTTTGATGACCAAAAAAGACTGGAAATGTTTGAATATTTTTCCGATCAAGAAAGAGAGGAAATCGTTAATAGCAGCCACTCGCTGCGCTCGTGGCTGCTCGCTTCGCTCGCAGGTTGGATAGACGTAGGTGAGTCACAATTCTCTTGGTGAAAACTTATAGGTAGGCGTGTTCAGGGGTGGTCCCAAATCCGGCTCGCAGTATGTGAACCACTTATGTGAACCACTGGAAAAAAGTCAAAACTGTGGATCTTATATGCTCTCGAAAATTTTATAAGATCAAATTCTTCCATAAAAGACGCTCTTCTATAAGGGGTGTCCTTCTATTAAAGTTGACCTTCTATTAGGGGTGTCTTTCTATTAGGGGCGCCCTTCTATAAGGGGTGCGCTTTTTTAAGGGGTGCCCTTCTATTTAATTTGACCTTTTAGAAGGGGCGCCCTTCTAAAAGGGGTGCCCTTCTATAAGGAGTGCCCTTCTATTAAAGGTGATCTTCTATAAGGGGTGCCCTTCTATGAGGGGTGCCCTTCTATAAAGGGTGCCCTTCTATTGAAGGTGCCCTTCTATGTATTGAAGGTGCCCTTCTATTAGGGGTGCCCTTCTATAAGGGGTGCTCTTCTATTAGGGGTGCTCTTCTATAAGGGGTGCCCTTCTATTAGGGGTGCCCTTCTATAAGGGGTGCTCTTCTATTAGGGGTGCCCTTCTATAAGGGGTGCCCTTCTATTGAAGGTGGCCTTCTATAAGGGGTGCCCTTCTATTAAAGGTGATCTTCTATAAGGGGTGCCCTTCTATGAGGGGTGCCCTTCTATAAAGGGTGCCCTTCTATTAAGGGCTGCCCTTCTATAAGGGGTGCCCTTCTATAAGGGGTGCCCTTCTATTAGGGGTGCCCTTCTATAAGGGGTGCCCTTCTGTTAAAGGTGATCTTCTATAAGTGGTGCCCTTCTATAAAAGGTTTCCTTCTATAAGGGGTGATATTATCTGAGTAGTCCCCTTCTATAAAGGGTGTCGTTCTATGAAAAACGTTTTTAAAAAAACGTCTCTTCTGCAATTCAATTTTCTTTCTTTCTTAGGCTTAGGTTTCATTTTTTTCATCGATTATCTTCTTCTCCATTCTCAGTATTCACGTTTTTGTTATTGTTAAATAATTTAATAATATGCCTTTTTAAAAATTTCAGAAAATTCGGTTTTACAAATCTTTTATAAGACGATTCAAGAACAGAATATAAAACTATGTCTGAAACAAAACTTATTGGGTTTCGAATTTACTACAAATTCATTACATCAAACGAGTTAAAACGTGTTTTTTTAATTCTTACGGACACCTTATCCATATCGAACGCAGTAAAGAAAGTTGAACCGGTTCCAAGTCAGATAGTGGGACAGCAGGGAAAGGCTCGCCGGATTTGGGCCCACCCCTGAACACGCCTACCTATAAGTTTTCACCAAGAGAATTGTGACTCACCTACGTCTATCCAACCTGCGAGCGAAGCGAGCAGCCACGAGCGCAGCGAGTGGCTGCTATTAACGATTTCCTCTCTTTCTTGATCGGAAAAATATTCAAACATTTCCAGTCTTTTTTGGTCATCAAAGTATTGAAACGATTTCCTGTCTTTCTTGACCGAGATGTTACTAAAAAGATTTCCTGTCTTTCTTGACCGTAAGGATATAAATTTACACATCAGCTTTTTCTTAGGCTAGAGTTTTTCTTTAGGCTAAGGTTTCTCCTTAGGCTAAGGATTTTCCTTAGGCTAAGGATTTTTCTTAGGCTAAGGATTTTTCTTAGGCTAAGGATTTTCCTTAGGCTAAGGTTTCTTCTTAGGCTAAGGTTTCTCCTTAGGCTAAGGTGTCCCCCAGGCTAAGGATTTTTCTTAGGCTAAGGTTTCTTTTTAGGCTAAGGTTTCTCCTTAGGCTAAGGATTTTCCTTAGGCTAAGGTTTCATTTTAGGCTAAGGTTTCTTCTTAGGCTAAGGCTTTTCCTTAGGCTTAGGTTTCTTCCACAGTTTATGTGTTTTCGCAGACTTAGGTTTATGAACACAGAAACGCCCAAATCAGATTTTTTAGTTTCAGTCTTGAAACTGAGCCTTCTTCCGAATATTCCTTAGGCTAAGGTTTCTCCTTAGGCTAAGGTTTCTCCTTAGGCTAAGGTTTCTCCTTAGGCTAAGGATTTCCCTTAGGCTAAGAATTTTCCTTAGGCTAAGGATTTCGCTTAGGCTAAGGATTTCCTTAGGCTAAGGATTTTCCTTAGGCTAAGGATTTTAATTAGGCTAAGGGTTTTTCTTAGGCTAAGGATTTTCCTTAGGCTAAGGTTTCTCCTTAGGCTAAGGTGTTCTCTTAGGTTAACGTTTCTCCTTAAACTAAGGTGTTCCCTAGGCTTAGGATTTTCCTTAGGCTAAGGTTTCTTTTTAGGCTAAGGTTCCTCCTTAGGCTGAGGATTTTCCTTAGGCTTCGGTTTCTTCTAAAGTTTATGTGTTTTCGCAGACTTAGGTTTATAAACACAGAAACGCCCAAATCAGATTTTTTAGTTTCAGTCGTGAAACTGAGCCTTTTTCCGAATTTTCCTTAGGCTAAGGATTTTCTTTAGGCTAAGGATTTTCTTTAGGCTAAGGTATCTTCTAAGGCTAAAGATTTCCTTTAGGCTAAGGTTTTTTCTTAGGCTAAGGTTTCTTCTTAGGCTAAGGCTTCTCCTTAGACTTAGGCTACTCCTTAGGGTTAGGCGTTCCTTAGGCTAAGGATTTTCCTTAGACTAAGGTTTCTCCTTAGGCTAAGGCTATTTAGGAAGCTTCGTTATTTTCCAGGCTTAGGCTGCTCAATTAGCACAGTCTATTTTAAAGTTTTTACGCTCTCTACCCGTAAAAATTTTGCGGCTCGCTGCGCTCGCCCTTGCTTCCCGGTTTCATGATTATGGTGCCTTTGTTTAGGAGTGTTTTTATATTAGAGGTGCCCTTATAATAAAGGTGCTCTTATATTAGAGGTGCCCTTGTATTAGAGGTGCCCTCGTATTAAAGGTGCTCTTGTATTAGAGGTGCCCTTATAATTAAGGTGCCCTTATAATAAAGGTGCTCTTATATTAGAGGTGCTCTTGTATTAGAGGTGCTTTTATATTATGAGAGGAATTTCATTCGAAAAGTGCTACTCGGAAAAAAATGCTCTCAATTCTGTTTGTTACCTTTTGACAAGAATGAATAAAATGAAATTGCAAAAATAGTGGATTTGGATTTCGGTGCTCCGCACCGAAATCAAACCATTATTTTCACAATTTCATTTCACTCATTCTTGTCAAAACGCAATCGGTGAGCGGATGCTTCGCATCCACTCACATCCTGAGGCACTTCGTGCCTCAGGGTAGTTTAAAAATTTGGAACAGTTCTCTCACTTTCCAAAACTGCTTTTTTTCATTAAATGTGCTCTTATATTAGAGGTGCTCTTGTATTAGAGGTGCTCTTGTATTAGAGGTGCCTTTGTATTAGAGGTGCCCTTATAATAAAGGTGCTCTTATATTAGAGGTGCTCTTGTATTAGAGGTGCTCTTATATTATGAGAGGAATTTCATTCGAAAAGTGCTACTCGGAAAAAAATGTTCTCAATTCTGTTTGTTACCTTTTGACAAGAATGAATAAAATGAAATTGCAAAAATAGTGGATTTGGATTTCGGTGCTCCGCACCGAAATCAAACCATTATTTTCACAATTTCATTTCACTCATTCTTGTCAAAACGCAATCGGTGAGCGGATGCTTCGCATCCACTCACATCCTGAAGCACTTCGTGCCTCAGGGTAGTTTAAAAATTTGGAACAGTTCTCTCACTTTCCAAAACTGCTTTTTTTCATTAAGTGTGCTCTTATATTAGAGGTGCCCTTGTATTAGAGGTGCTCTTGTATTAGAGGTGCCCTTGTATTAGAGGTGCCCTTATAATAAAGGTGCTCTTATATTAGAGGTGCCCTTGTATTAGAGGTGCCCTTGTATTAGAGGTGCTCTTGTATTAGAGGTGCCTTTCTATTAGAGGCGCTCTTGTATTAGAGGTGCCCTTGTATTAGAGGTGCTCTTATAATAAAGGTGCTCTTATATTAGAGGTGCTCTTGTATTAGAGGTGCTTTTATATTATGAGAGGAATTTCATTCGAAAAGTGCTACTCGGAAAAAAATGCTCTCAATTCTGTTTGTTACCTTTTGACAAGAATGAATAAAATGAAATTGCAAAAATAGTGGATTTGGATTTCGGTGCTCCGCACCGAAATCAAACCATTATTTTCACAATTTCATTTCACTCATTCTTGTCAAAACGCAATCGGTGAGCGGATGCTTCGCATCCACTCACATCCTGAAGCACTTCGTGCCTCAGGGTAGTTTAAAAATTTGGAACAGTTCTCTCACTTTCCAAAACTGCTTTTTTTCATTAAGTGTGCTCTTATATTAGAGGTGCCCTTGTATTACAGGTGCTCTTGTATTAGAGGTGCCCTTGTATTAGAGGTGCCCTTATAATAAAGGTGCTCTTATATTAGAGGTGCCCTTGTATTAGAGGTGCCCTTGTATTAGAGGTGCTCTTGTTAAAGAGGTGCCCTTGTATTAGAGGTGCCCTTATAATAAAGGTGCTCTTATATTAGAGGTGCTCTTGTATTAGAGGTGCTCTTATATTATGAGAGGAATTTCATTCGAAAAGTGCTACTCGGAAAAAAATGCTCTCAATTCTGTTTGTTACCTTTTGACAAGAGTGAATAAAATGAAATTGCAAAAATAGTGGATTTGGATTTCGGTGCTCCGCACCGAAATCAAACCATTATTTTCACAATTTCATTTCACTCATTCTTGTCAAAACGCAATCGGTGAGCGGATGCTTCGCATCCACTCACATCCTGAGGCACTTCGTGCCTCAGGGTGGTTCAAAAATTTGGAACACTTCTCTCACTTTCCAAAAATGCTTTTTTTTCATTAAGTGTGCTCTTATATTAAGGTGCCCTCGTATTAAAGGTGCTCTTGTATTAGAGGTGCCCTTATAATTAGGGTGCCCTTATAATAAAGGTGCTCTTATATTAGAGGTGCTCTTGTATTAGAGGTGCTTTTATATTATGAGAGGAATTTCATTCGAAAAGTGCTACTCGGAAAAAAATGCTCTCAATTCTGTTTGTTACCTTTTGACAAGAATGAATAAAATGAAATTGCAAAAATAGTGGATTTGGATTTCGGTGCTCCGCACCGAAATCAAACCATTATTTTCACAATTTCATTTCACTCATTCTTGTCAAAACGCAATCGGTGAGCGGATGCTTCGCATCCACTCACATCCTGAGGCACTTCGTGCCTCAGGGTGGTTCAAAAATTTGGAACACTTCTCTCACTTTCCAAAAATGCTTTTTTTTCATTAAGTGTGCTCTTATATTAGAGGTGCCCTCGTATTAAAGGTGCTCTTGTATTAGAGGTGCCCTTATAATTAAGGTGCCCTTATAATAAAGGTGCTCTTATATTAGAGGTGCTCTTGTATTAGAGGTGCTTTTATATTATGAGAGGAATTTCATTCGAAAAGTGCTACTCGGAAAAAAATGCTCTCAATTCTGTTTGTTACCTTTTGACAAGAATGAATAAAATGAAATTGCAAAAATAGTGGATTTGGATTTCGGTGCTCCGCACCGAAATCAAACCATTATTTTTACAATTTCATTTCACTCATTCTTGTCAAAACGCAATCGGTGAGCGGATGCTTCGCATCCACTCACATCCTGAGGCACTTCGTGCCTCAGGGTAGTTTAAAAATTTGGAACAGTTCTCTCACTTTCCAAAACTGCTTTTTTTCATTAAATGTGCTCTTATATTAGAGGTGCCCTTGTATTAGAGGTGCTCTTGTATTAGAGGTGCCCTTGTATTAGAGGTGCCCTTATAATAAAGGTGCTCTTATATTAGAGGTGCTCTTGTATTAGAGGTGCTCTTATATTATGAGAGGAATTTCATTCGAAAAGTGCTACTCGGAAAAAAATGCTCTCAATTCTGTTTGTTACCTTTTGACAAGAATGAATAAAATGAAATTGCAAAAATAGTGGATTTGGATTTCGGTGCTCCGCACCGAAATCAAACCATTATTTTCACAATTTCATTTCACTCATTCTTGTCAAAACGCAATCGGTGAGCGGATGCTTCGCATCCACTCACATCCTGAGGCACTTCCTGCCTCAGGGTAGTTTAAAAATTTGGAACAGTTCTCTCACTTTCCAAAAATGCTTTTTTTTTCAATAAGTGTGCTCTTATATTAGAGGTGCCCTTGTGATAGAGATGCCCTTGTATTAGAGGTGCTCTTGTATTAGAGGTGCCTTTGTATTAGAGGTGCCCTTATAATAAAGGTGCTCTTATATTAGAGGTGCCCTTATAATAAAGGTGCTCTTATATTAGAGGTGCTCTTCTATTAGAGGTGCTCTTATATTATGAGAGGAATTTCATTCGAAAAGTGCTACTCGGAAAAAAATGTTCTCAATTCTGTTTGTTACCTTTTGACAAGAATGAATAAAATGAAATTGCAAAAATAGTGGATTTGGATTTCGGTGCTCCGCACCGAAATCAAACCATTATTTTCACAATTTCATTTCACTCATTCTTGTCAAAACGCAATCGGTGAGCGGATGCTTCGCATCCACTCACATCCTGAGGCACTTCGTGCCTCAGGGTAGTTTAAAAATTTGAAACAGTTCTCTCACTTTCCAAAACTGCTTTTTTTCATTAAGTGTGCTCTTATATTAGAGGTGCTCTTGTATTAGAGGTGCTCTTGTATTAGAGGTGCCTTTGTGTTAGAGGTGCCCTTATAATAAAGGTGCTCTTATATTAGAGGTACTCTTGTATTAGAGGTGCTCTTATATTATGAGAGGAATTTCATTCGAAAAGTGCTACTCGGAAAAAAATGTTCTCAATTCTGTTTGTTACCTTTTGACAAGAATGAATAAAATGAAATTGCAAAAATAGTGGATTTGGATTTCGGTGCTCCGCACCGAAATCAAACCATTATTTTCACAATTTCATTTCACTCATTCTTGTCAAAACGCAATCGGTGAGCGGATGCTTCGCATCCACTCACATCCTGAAGCACTTCGTGCCTCAGGGTAGTTTAAAAATTTGGAACAGTTCTCTCACTTTCCAAAACTGCTTTTTTTCATTAAGTGTGCTCTTATATTAGAGGTGCCCTTGTATTAGAGGTGCTCTTGTATTAGAGGTGCCCTTGTATTAGAGGTGCCCTTATAATAAAGGTGCTCTTATATTAGAGGTGCCCTTGTATTAGAGGTGCCCTTGTATTAGAGGTGCTCTTGTATTAGAGGTGCCTTTCTATTAGAGGTGCTCTTGTATTAGAGGTGCCCTTGTATTAGAGGTGCTCTTATAATAAAGGTGCTCTTATATTAGAGGTGCTCTTGTATTAGAGGTGCTTTTATATTATGAGAGGAATTTCATTCGAAAAGTGCTACTCGGAAAAAAATGCTCTCAATTCTGTTTGTTACCTTTTGACAAGAATGAATAAAATGAAATTGCAAAAATAGTGGATTTGGATTTCGGTGCTCCGCACCGAAATCAAACCATTATTTTCACAATTTCATTTCACTCATTCTTGTCAAAACGCAATCGGTGAGCGGATGCTTCGCATCCACTCACATCCTGAAGCACTTCGTGCCTCAGGGTAGTTTAAAAATTTGGAACAGTTCTCTCACTTTCCAAAACTGCTTTTTTTCATTAAGTGTGCTCTTATATTAGAGGTGCCCTTGTATTACAGGTGCTCTTGTATTAGAGGTGCCCTTGTATTAGAGGTGCCCTTATAATAAAGGTGCTCTTATATTAGAGGTGCCCTTGTATTAGAGGTGCCCTTGTATTAGAGGTGCTCTTGTATTAGAGGTGCCCTTGTATTAGAGGTGCCCTTATAATAAAGGTGCTCTTATATTAGAGGTGCTCTTGTATTAGAGGTGCTCTTATATTATGAGAGGAATTTCATTCGAAAAGTGCTACTCGGAAAAAAATGCTCTCAATTCTGTTTGTTACCTTTTGACAAGAATGAATAAAATGAAATTGCAAAAATAGTGGATTTGGATTTCGGTGCTCCGCACCGAAATCAAACCATTATTTTCACAATTTCATTTCACTCATTCTTGTCAAAACGCAATCGGTGAGCGGATGCTTCGCATCCACTCACATCCTGAGGCACTTCGTGCCTCAGGGTGGTTCAAAAATTTGGAACACTTCTCTCACTTTCCAAAAATGCTTTTTTTTCATTAAGTGTGCTCTTATATTAGAGGTGCCCTCGTATTAAAGGTGCTCTTGTATTAGAGGTGCCCTTATAATTAAGGTGCCCTTATAATAAAGGTGCTCTTATATTAGAGGTGCTCTTGTATTAGAGGTGCTTTTATATTATGAGAGGAATTTCATTCGAAAAGTGCTACTCGGAAAAAAATGCTCTCAATTCTGTTTGTTACCTTTTGACAAGAATGAATAAAATGAAATTGCAAAAATAGTGGATTTGGATTTCGGTGCTCCGCACCGAAATCAAACCATTATTTTCACAATTTCATTTCACTCATTCTTGTCAAAACGCAATCGGTGAGCGGATGCTTCGCATCCACTCACATCCTGAGGCACTTCGTGCCTCAGGGTAGTTTAAAAATTTGGAACAGTTCTCTCACTTTCCAAAACTGCTTTTTTTCATTAAATGTGCTCTTATATTAGAGGTGCCCTTGTATTAGAGGTGCTCTTGTATTAGAGGTGCCCTTGTATTAGAGGTGCCCTTATAATAAAGGTGCTCTTATATTAGAGGTGCTCTTGTATTAGAGGTGCTCTTATATTATGAGAGGAATTTCATTCGAAAAGTGCTACTCGGAAAAAAATGCTCTCAATTCTGTTTGTTACCTTTTGACAAGAATGAATAAAATGAAATTGCAAAAATAGTGGATTTGGATTTCGGTGCTCCGCACCGAAATCAAACCATTATTTTCACAATTTCATTTCACTCATTCTTGTCAAAACGCAATCGGTGAGCGGATGCTTCGCATCCACTCACATCCTGAGGCACTTCGTGCCTCAGGGTAGTTTAAAAATTTGGAACAGTTCTCTCACTTTCCAAAACTGCTTTTTTTCATTAAATGTGCTCTTATATTAGAGGTGCTCTTGTATTAGAGGTGCTCTTGTATTAGAGGTGCCTTTGTATTAGAGGTGCCCTTATAATAAAGGTGCTCTTATATTAGAGGTGCTCTTGTATTAGAGGTGCTCTTATATTATGAGAGGAATTTCATTCGAAAAGTGCTACTCGGAAAAAAATGTTCTCAATTCTGTTTGTTACCTTTTGACAAGAATGAATAAAATGAAATTGCAAAAATAGTGGATTTGGATTTCGGTGCTCCGCACCGAAATCAAACCATTATTTTCACAATTTCATTTCACTCATTCTTGTCAAAACGCAATCGGTGAGCGGATGCTTCGCATCCACTCACATCCTGAAGCACTTCGTGCCTCAGGGTAGTTTAAAAATTTGGAACAGTTCTCTCACTTTCCAAAACTGCTTTTTTTCATTAAGTGTGCTCTTATATTAGAGGTGCCCTTGTATTAGAGGTGCTCTTGTATTAGAGGTGCCCTTGTATTAGAGGTGCCCTTATAATAAAGGTGCTCTTATATTAGAGGTGCCCTTGTATTAGAGGTGCCCTTGTATTAGAGGTGCTCTTGTATTAGAGGTGCCTTTCTATTAGAGGCGCTCTTGTATTAGAGGTGCCCTTGTATTAGAGGTGCTCTTATAATAAAGGTGCTCTTATATTAGAGGTGCTCTTGTATTAGAGGTGCTCTTATATTATGAGAGGAATTTCATTCGAAAAGTGCTACTCGGAAAAAAATGCTCTCAATTCTGTTTGTTACCTTTTGACAAGAATGAATAAAATGAAATTGCAAAAATAGTGGATTTGGATTTCGGTGCTCCGCACCGAAATCAAACCATTATTTTCACAATTTCATTTCACTCATTCTTGTCAAAACGCAATCGGTGAGCGGATGCTTCGCATCCACTCACATCCTGAGGCACTTCGTGCCTCAGGGTGGTTCAAAAATTTGGAACACTTCTCTCACTTTCCAAAAATGCTTTTTTTTCATTAAGTGTGCTCTTATATTAGAGGTGCCCTCGTATTAAAGGTGCTCTTGTATTAGAGGTGCCCTTATAATTAAGGTGCCCTTATAATAAAGGTGCTCTTATATTAGAGGTGCTCTTGTATTAGAGGTGCTTTTATATTATGAGAGGAATTTCATTCGAAAAGTGCTACTCGGAAAAAAATGCTCTCAATTCTGTTTGTTACCTTTTGACAAGAATGAATAAAATGAAATTGCAAAAATAGTGGATTTGGATTTCGGTGCTCCGCACCGAAATCAAACCATTATTTTTACAATTTCATTTCACTCATTCTTGTCAAAACGCAATCGGTGAGCGGATGCTTCGCATCCACTCACATCCTGAGGCACTTCGTGCCTCAGGGTAGTTTAAAAATTTGGAACAGTTCTCTCACTTTCCAAAACTGCTTTTTTTCATTAAATGTGCTCTTATATTAGAGGTGCCCTTGTATTAGAGGTGCTCTTGTATTAGAGGTGCCCTTGTATTAGAGGTGCCCTTATAATAAAGGTGCTCTTATATTAGAGGTGCTCTTGTATTAGAGGTGCTCTTATATTATGAGAGGAATTTCATTCGAAAAGTGCTACTCGGAAAAAAATGCTCTCAATTCTGTTTGTTACCTTTTGACAAGAATGAATAAAATGAAATTGCAAAAATAGTGGATTTGGATTTCGGTGCTCCGCACCGAAATCAAACCATTATTTTCACAATTTCATTTCACTCATTCTTGTCAAAACGCAATCGGTGAGCGGATGCTTCGCATCCACTCACATCCTGAGGCACTTCCTGCCTCAGGGTAGTTTAAAAATTTGAAACAGTTCTCTCACTTTCCAAAACTGCTTTTTTTCATTAAGTGTGCTCTTATATTAGAGGTGCTCTTGTATTAGAGGTGCTCTTGTATTGGAGGTGCCTTTGTGTTAGAGGTGCCCTTATAATAAAGGTGCTCTTATATTAGAGGTACTCTTGTATTAGAGGTGCTCTTATATTATGAGAGGAATTTCATTCGAAAAGTGCTACTCGGAAAAAAATGTTCTCAATTCTGTTTGTTACCTTTTGACAAGAATGAATAAAATGAAATTGCAAAAATAGTGGATTTGGATTTCGGTGCTCCGCACCGAAATCAAACCATTATTTTCACAATTTCATTTCACTCATTCTTGTCAAAACGCAATCGGTGAGCGGATGCTTCGCATCCACTCACATCCTGAAGCACTTCGTGCCTCAGGGTAGTTTAAAAATTTGGAACAGTTCTCTCACTTTCCAAAACTGCTTTTTTTCATTAAGTGTGCTCTTATATTAGAGGTGCCCTTGTATTAGAGGTGCTCTTGTATTAGAGGTGCCCTTGTATTAGAGGTGCCCTTATAATAAAGGTGCTCTTATATTAGAGGTGCCCTTGTATTAGAGGTGCCCTTGTATTAGAGGTGCTCTTGTATTAGAGGTGCCTTTCTATTAGAGGTGCTCTTGTATTAGAGGTGCCCTTGTATTAGAGGTGCTCTTATAATAAAGGTGCTCTTATATTAGAGGTGCTCTTGTATTAGAGGTGCTTTTATATTATGAGAGGAATTTCATTCGAAAAGTGCTACTCGGAAAAAAATGCTCTCAATTCTGTTTGTTACCTTTTGACAAGAATGAATAAAATGAAATTGCAAAAATAGTGGATTTGGATTTCGGTGCTCCGCACCGAAATCAAACCATTATTTTCACAATTTCATTTCACTCATTCTTGTCAAAACGCAATCGGTGAGCGGATGCTTCGCATCCACTCACATCCTGAAGCACTTCGTGCCTCAGGGTAGTTTAAAAATTTGGAACAGTTCTCTCACTTTCCAAAACTGCTTTTTTTCATTAAGTGTGCTCTTATATTAGAGGTGCCCTTGTATTACAGGTGCTCTTGTATTAGAGGTGCCCTTGTATTAGAGGTGCCCTTATAATAAAGGTGCTCTTATATTAGAGGTGCCCTTGTATTAGAGGTGCCCTTGTATTAGAGGTGCTCTTGTATTAGAGGTGCCCTTGTATTAGAGGTGCCCTTATAATAAAGGTGCTCTTATATTAGAGGTGCTCTTGTATTAGAGGTGCTCTTATATTATGAGAGGAATTTCATTCGAAAAGTGCTACTCGGAAAAAAATGCTCTCAATTCTGTTTGTTACCTTTTGACAAGAATGAATAAAATGAAATTGCAAAAATAGTGGATTTGGATTTCGGTGCTCCGCACCGAAATCAAACCATTATTTTCACAATTTCATTTCACTCATTCTTGTCAAAACGCAATCGGTGAGCGGATGCTTCGCATCCACTCACATCCTGAGGCACTTCGTGCCTCAGGGTGGTTCAAAAATTTGGAACACTTCTCTCACTTTCCAAAAATGCTTTTTTTTCATTAAGTGTGCTCTTATATTAGAGGTGCCCTCGTATTAAAGGTGCTCTTGTATTAGAGGTGCCCTTATAATTAAGGTGCCCTTATAATAAAGGTGCTCTTATATTAGAGGTGCTCTTGTATTAGAGGTGCTTTTATATTATGAGAGGAATTTCATTCGAAAAGTGCTACTCGGAAAAAAATGCTCTCAATTCTGTTTGTTACCTTTTGACAAGAATGAATAAAATGAAATTGCAAAAATAGTGGATTTGGATTTCGGTGCTCCGCACCGAAATCAAACCATTATTTTCACAATTTCATTTCACTCATTCTTGTCAAAACGCAATCGGTGAGCGGATGCTTCGCATCCACTCACATCCTGAGGCACTTCGTGCCTCAGGGTGGTTCAAAAATTTGGAACACTTCTCTCACTTTCCAAAAATGCTTTTTTTTCATTAAGTGTGCTCTTATATTAGAGGTGCCCTCGTATTAAAGGTGCTCTTGTATTAGAGGTGCCCTTATAATTAAGGTGCCCTTATAATAAAGGTGCTCTTATATTAGAGGTGCTCTTGTATTAGAGGTGCTTTTATATTATGAGAGGAATTTCATTCGAAAAGTGCTACTCGGAAAAAAATGCTCTCAATTCTGTTTGTTACCTTTTGACAAGAATGAATAAAATGAAATTGCAAAAATAGTGGATTTGGATTTCGGTGCTCCGCACCGAAATCAAACCATTATTTTCACAATTTCATTTCACTCATTCTTGTCAAAACGCAATCGGTGAGCGGATGCTTCGCATCCACTCACATCCTGAGGCACTTCGTGCCTCAGGGTAGTTTAAAAATTTGGAACAGTTCTCTCACTTTCCAAAACTGCTTTTTTTCATTAAATGTGCTCTTATATTAGAGGTGCCCTTGTATTAGAGGTGCTCTTGTATTAGAGGTGCCCTTGTATTAGAGGTGCCCTTATAATAAAGGTGCTCTTATATTAGAGGTGCTCTTGTATTAGAGGTGCTCTTATATTATGAGAGGAATTTCATTCGAAAAGTGCTACTCGGAAAAAAATGCTCTCAATTCTGTTTGTTACCTTTTGACAAGAATGAATAAAATGAAATTGCAAAAATAGTGGATTTGGATTTCGGTGCTCCGCACCGAAATCAAACCATTATTTTCACAATTTCATTTCACTCATTCTTGTCAAAACGCAATCGGTGAGCGGATGCTTCGCATCCACTCACATCCTGAAGCACTTCGTGCCTCAGGGTAGTTTAAAAATTTGGAACAGTTCTCTCACTTTCCAAAACTGCTTTTTTTCATTAAGTGTGCTCTTATATTAGAGGTGCCCTTGTATTAGAGGTGCTCTTGTATTAGAGGTGCCCTTGTATTAGAGGTGCCCTTATAATAAAGGTGCTCTTATATTAGAGGTGCCCTTGTATTAGAGGTGCCCTTGTATTAGAGGTGCTCTTGTATTAGAGGTGCCTTTCTATTAGAGGCGCTCTTGTATTAGAGGTGCCCTTGTATTAGAGGTGCTCTTATAATAAAGGTGCTCTTATATTAGAGGTGCTCTTGTATTAGAGGTGCTTTTATATTATGAGAGGAATTTCATTCGAAAAGTGCTACTCGGAAAAAAATGCTCTCAATTCTGTTTGTTACCTTTTGACAAGAATGAATAAAATGAAATTGCAAAAATAGTGGATTTGGATTTCGGTGCTCCGCACCGAAATCGAACCATTATTTTCACAATTTCATTTCACTCATTCTTGTCAAAACGCAATCGGTGAGCGGATGCTTCGCATCCACTCACATCCTGAAGCACTTCGTGCCTCAGGGTAGTTTAAAAATTTGGAACAGTTCTCTCACTTTCCAAAACTGCTTTTTTTCATTAAGTGTGCTCTTATATTAGAGGTGCCCTTGTATTACAGGTGCTCTTGTATTAGAGGTGCCCTTGTATTAGAGGTGCCCTTATAATAAAGGTGCTCTTATATTAGAGGTGCCCTTGTATCAGAGGTGCCCTTGTATTAGAGGTGCTCTTGTATTAGAGGTGCCCTTGTATTAGAGGTGCCCTTATAATAAAGGTGCTCTTATATTAGAGGTGCTCTTGTATTAGAGGTGCTCTTATATTATGAGAGGAATTTCATTCGAAAAGTGCTACTCGGAAAAAAATGCTCTCAATTCTGTTTGTTACCTTTTGACAAGAGTGAATAAAATGAAATTGCAAAAATAGTGGATTTGGATTTCGGTGCTCCGCACCGAAATCAAACCATTATTTTCACAACTTCATTTCACTCATTCTTGTCAAAACGCAATCGGTGAGCGGATGCTTCGCATCCACTCACATCCTGAGGCACTTCGTGCCTCAGGGTGGTTCAAAAATTTGGAACACTTCTCTCACTTTCCAAAAATGCTTTTTTTTCATTAAGTGTGCTCTTATATTAGAGGTGCCCTCGTATTAAAGGCGCTCTTGTATTAGAGGTTCCCTTATAATTAAGGTGCCCTTATAATAAAGGTGCTCTTATATTAGAGGTGCTCTTGTATTAGAGGTGCTCTTATATTATGAGAGGAATTTCATTCGAAAAGTGCTACTCGGAAAAAAATGCTCTCAATTCTGTTTGTTACCTTTTGACAAGAATGAATAAAATGAAATTGCAAAAATAGTGGATTTGGATTTCGGTGCTCCGCACCGAAATCAAACCATTATTTTCACAATTTCATTTCACTCATTCTTGTCAAAACGCAATCGGTGAGCGGATGCTTCGCATCCACTCACATCCTGAGGCACTTCGTGCCTCAGGGTGGTTCAAAAATTTGGAACACTTCTCTCACTTTCCAAAAATGCTTTTTTTTTTCATTAAGTGTGCTCTTATATTAGAGGTGCCCTTGTATTAGAGATGCCCTTGTATTAGAGGTGCTCTTGTATTAGAGGTGCCTTTGTATTAGATGTGCCCTTATAATAAAGGTGCTCTTATATTAGAGGTGCCCTTATAATAAAGGTGCTCTTATATTAGAGGTGCTCTTGTATTAGAGGTGCTTTTATATTATGAGAGGAATTTCATTCGAAAAGTGCTACTCGGAAAAAAATGCTCTCAATTCTGTTTGTTACCTTTTGACAAGAATGAATAAAATGAAATTGCAAAAATAGTGGATTTGGATTTCGGTGCTCCGCACCGAAATCAAACCATTATTTTCACAATTTCATTTCACTCATTCTTGTCAAAACGCAATCGGTGAGCGGATGCTTCGCATCCACTCACATCCTGAAGCACTTCGTGCCTCAGGGTAGTTTAAAAATTTGGAACAGTTCTCTCACTTTCCAAAACTGCTTTTTTTCATTAAGTGTGCTCTTATATTAGAGGTGCCCTTGTATTACAGGTGCTCTTGTATTAGAGGTGCCCTTGTATTAGAGGTGCCCTTATAATAAAGGTGCTCTTATATTAGAGGTGCTCTTGTATTAAAGGTGCTCTTGTATTAGAGGTGCCCTTATAATTAAGGTGCCCTTATAATAAAGGTGCTCTTATATTAGAGGTGCTCTTGTATTAGAGGTGCTTTTATATTATGAGAGGAATTTCATTCGAAAAGTGCTACTCGGAAAAAAATGCTCTCAATTCTGTTTGTTACCTTTTGACAAGAATGAATAAAATGAAATTGCAAAAGTAGTGGATTTGGATTTCGGTGCTCCGCACCGAAATCAAACCATTATTTTCACAATTTCATTTCACTCATTCTTGTCAAAACGCAATCGGTGAGCGGATGCTTCGCATCCACTCACATCCTGAGGCACTTCGTGCCTCAGGGTGGTTCAAAAATTTGGAACACTTCTCTCACTTTCCAAAAATGCTTTTTTTTCATTAAGTGTGCTCTTATATTAGAGGTGCCCTTGTATTAAAGGTGCTCTTGTATTAGAGGTGCCCTTATAATTAAGGTGCCCTTATAATAAAGGTGCTCTTATATTAGAGGTGCTCTTGTATTAGAGGTGCTTTTATATTATGAGAGGAATTTCATTCGAAAAGTGCTACTCGGAAAAAAATGCTCTCAATTCTGTTTGTTACCTTTTGACAAGAATGAATAAAATGAAATTGCAAAAATAGTGGATTTGGATTTCGGTGCTCCGCACCGAAATCAAACCATTATTTTCACAATTTCATTTCACTCATTCTTGTCAAAACGCAATCGGTGAGCGGATGCTTCGCATCCACTCACATCCTGAGGCACTTCGTGCCTCAGGGTAGTTTAAAAATTTGGAACAGTTCTCTCACTTTCCAAAACTGCTTTTTTTCATTAAATGTGCTCTTATATTAGAGGTGCCCTTGTATTAGAGGTGCTCTTGTATTAGAGGTGCCCTTGTATTAGAGGTGCCCTTATAATAAAGGTGCTCTTATATTAGAGGTGCTCTTGTATTAGAGGTGCTCTTATATTATGAGAGGAATTTCATTCGAAAAGTGCTACTCGGAAAAAAATGCTCTCAATTCTGTTTGTTACCTTTTGACAAGAATGAATAAAATGAAATTGCAAAAATAGTGGATTTGGATTTCGGTGCTCCGCACCGAAATCAAACCATTATTTTCACAATTTCATTTCACTCATTCTTGTCAAAACGCAATCGGTGAGCGGATGCTTCGCATCCACTCACATCCTGAGGCACTTCGTGCCTCAGGGTAGTTTAAAAATTTGGAACAGTTCTCTCACTTTCCAAAACTGCTTTTTTTCATTAAATGTGCTCTTATATTAGAGGTGCTCTTGTATTAGAGGTGCTCTTGTATTAGAGGTGCCTTTGTATTAGAGGTGCCCTTATAATAAAGGTGCTCTTATATTAGAGGTGCTCTTGTATTAGAGGTGCTCTTATATTATGAGAGGAATTTCATTCGAAAAGTGCTACTCGGAAAAAAATGTTCTCAATTCTGTTTGTTACCTTTTGACAAGAATGAATAAAATGAAATTGCAAAAATAGTGGATTTGGATTTCGGTGCTCCGCACCGAAATCAAACCATTATTTTCACAATTTCATTTCACTCATTCTTGTCAAAACGCAATCGGTGAGCGGATGCTTCGCATCCACTCACATCCTGAAGCACTTCGTGCCTCAGGGTAGTTTAAAAATTTGGAACAGTTCTCTCACTTTCCAAAACTGCTTTTTTTCATTAAGTGTGCTCTTATATTAGAGGTGCCCTTGTATTAGAGGTGCTCTTGTATTAGAGGTGCCCTTGTATTAGAGGTGCCCTTATAATAAAGGTGCTCTTATATTAGAGGTGCCCTTGTATTAGAGGTGCCCTTGTATTAGAGGTGCTCTTGTATTAGAGGTGCCTTTCTATTAGAGGCGCTCTTGTATTAGAGGTGCCCTTGTATTAGAGGTGCTCTTATAATAAAGGTGCTCTTATATTAGAGGTGCTCTTGTATTAGAGGTGCTTTTATATTATGAGAGGAATTTCATTCGAAAAGTGCTACTCGGAAAAAAATGCTCTCAATTCTGTTTGTTACCTTTTGACAAGAATGAATAAAATGAAATTGCAAAAATAGTGGATTTGGATTTCGGTGCTCCGCACCGAAATCGAACCATTATTTTCACAATTTCATTTCACTCATTCTTGTCAAAACGCAATCGGTGAGCGGATGCTTCGCATCCACTCACATCCTGAAGCACTTCGTGCCTCAGGGTAGTTTAAAAATTTGGAACAGTTCTCTCACTTTCCAAAACTGCTTTTTTTCATTAAGTGTGCTCTTATATTAGAGGTGCCCTTGTATTACAGGTGCTCTTGTATTAGAGGTGCCCTTGTATTAGAGGTGCCCTTATAATAAAGGTGCTCTTATATTAGAGGTGCCCTTGTATTAGAGGTGCCCTTGTATTAGAGGTGCTCTTGTATTAGAGGTGCCCTTGTATTAGAGGTGCCCTTATAATAAAGGTGCTCTTATATTAGAGGTGCTCTTGTATTAGAGGTGCTCTTATATTATGAGAGGAATTTCATTCGAAAAGTGCTACTCGGAAAAAAATGCTCTCAATTCTGTTTGTTACCTTTTGACAAGAGTGAATAAAATGAAATTGCAAAAATAGTGGATTTGGATTTCGGTGCTCCGCACCGAAATCAAACCATTATTTTCACAACTTCATTTCACTCATTCTTGTCAAAACGCAATCGGTGAGCGGATGCTTCGCATCCACTCACATCCTGAGGCACTTCGTGCCTCAGGGTGGTTCAAAAATTTGGAACACTTCTCTCACTTTCCAAAAATGCTTTTTTTTCATTAAGTGTGCTCTTATATTAGAGGTGCCCTCGTATTAAAGGCGCTCTTGTATTAGAGGTTCCCTTATAATTAAGGTGCCCTTATAATAAAGGTGCTCTTATATTAGAGGTGCTCTTGTATTAGAGGTGCTCTTATATTATGAGAGGAATTTCATTCGAAAAGTGCTACTCGGAAAAAAATGCTCTCAATTCTGTTTGTTACCTTTTGACAAGAATGAATAAAATGAAATTGCAAAAATAGTGGATTTGGATTTCGGTGCTCCGCACCGAAATCAAACCATTATTTTCACAATTTCATTTCACTCATTCTTGTCAAAACGCAATCGGTGAGCGGATGCTTCGCATCCACTCACATCCTGAGGCACTTCGTGCCTCAGGGTGGTTCAAAAATTTGGAACACTTCTCTCACTTTCCAAAAATGCTTTTTTTTTTCATTAAGTGTGCTCTTATATTAGAGGTGCCCTTGTATTAGAGATGCCCTTGTATTAGAGGTGCTCTTGTATTAGAGGTGCCTTTGTATTAGATGTGCCCTTATAATAAAGGTGCTCTTATATTAGAGGTGCCCTTATAATAAAGGTGCTCTTATATTAGAGGTGCTCTTGTATTAGAGGTGCTTTTATATTATGAGAGGAATTTCATTCGAAAAGTGCTACTCGGAAAAAAATGCTCTCAATTCTGTTTGTTACCTTTTGACAAGAATGAATAAAATGAAATTGCAAAAATAGTGGATTTGGATTTCGGTGCTCCGCACCGAAATCAAACCATTATTTTCACAATTTCATTTCACTCATTCTTGTCAAAACGCAATCGGTGAGCGGATGCTTCGCATCCACTCACATCCTGAAGCACTTCGTGCCTCAGGGTAGTTTAAAAATTTGGAACAGTTCTCTCACTTTCCAAAACTGCTTTTTTTCATTAAGTGTGCTCTTATATTAGAGGTGCCCTTGTATTACAGGTGCTCTTGTATTAGAGGTGCCCTTGTATTAGAGGTGCCCTTATAATAAAGGTGCTCTTATATTAGAGGTGCTCTTGTATTAAAGGTGCTCTTGTATTAGAGGTGCCCTTATAATTAAGGTGCCCTTATAATAAAGGTGCTCTTATATTAGAGGTGCTCTTGTATTAGAGGTGCTTTTATATTATGAGAGGAATTTCATTCGAAAAGTGCTACTCGGAAAAAAATGCTCTCAATTCTGTTTGTTACCTTTTGACAAGAATGAATAAAATGAAATTGCAAAAGTAGTGGATTTGGATTTCGGTGCTCCGCACCGAAATCAAACCATTATTTTCACAATTTCATTTCACTCATTCTTGTCAAAACGCAATCGGTGAGCGGATGCTTCGCATCCACTCACATCCTGAGGCACTTCGTGCCTCAGGGTGGTTCAAAAATTTGGAACACTTCTCTCACTTTCCAAAAATGCTTTTTTTTCATTAAGTGTGCTCTTATATTAGAGGTGCCCTTGTATTAAAGGTGCTCTTGTATTAGAGGTGCCCTTATAATTAAGGTGCCCTTATAATAAAGGTGCTCTTATATTAGAGGTGCTCTTGTATTAGAGGTGCTTTTATATTATGAGAGGAATTTCATTCGAAAAGTGCTACTCGGAAAAAAATGCTCTCAATTCTGTTTGTTACCTTTTGACAAGAATGAATAAAATGAAATTGCAAAAATAGTGGATTTGGATTTCGGTGCTCCGCACCGAAATCAAACCATTATTTTCACAATTTCATTTCACTCATTCTTGTCAAAACGCAATCGGTGAGCGGATGCTTCGCATCCACTCACATCCTGAGGCACTTCGTGCCTCAGGGTAGTTTAAAAATTTGGAACAGTTCTCTCACTTTCCAAAACTGCTTTTTTTCATTAAATGTGCTCTTATATTAGAGGTGCCCTTGTATTAGAGGTGCTCTTGTATTAGAGGTGCCCTTGTATTAGAGGTGCCCTTATAATAAAGGTGCTCTTATATTAGAGGTGCTCTTGTATTAGAGGTGCTCTTATATTATGAGAGGAATTTCATTCGAAAAGTGCTACTCGGAAAAAAATGCTCTCAATTCTGTTTGTTACCTTTTGACAAGAATGAATAAAATGAAATTGCAAAAATAGTGGATTTGGATTTCGGTGCTCCGCACCGAAATCAAACCATTATTTTCACAATTTCATTTCACTCATTCTTGTCAAAACGCAATCGGTGAGCGGATGCTTCGCATCCACTCACATCCTGAGGCACTTCGTGCCTCAGGGTAGTTTAAAAATTTGGAACAGTTCTCTCACTTTCCAAAACTGCTTTTTTTCATTAAATGTGCTCTTATATTAGAGGTGCTCTTGTATTAGAGGTGCTCTTGTATTAGAGGTGCCTTTGTATTAGAGGTGCCCTTATAATAAAGGTGCTCTTATATTAGAGGTGCTCTTGTATTAGAGGTGCTCTTATATTATGAGAGGAATTTCATTCGAAAAGTGCTACTCGGAAAAAAATGTTCTCAATTCTGTTTGTTACCTTTTGACAAGAATGAATAAAATGAAATTGCAAAAATAGTGGATTTGGATTTCGGTGCTCCGCACCGAAATCAAACCATTATTTTCACAATTTCATTTCACTCATTCTTGTCAAAACGCAATCGGTGAGCGGATGCTTCGCATCCACTCACATCCTGAAGCACTTCGTGCCTCAGGGTAGTTTAAAAATTTGGAACAGTTCTCTCACTTTCCAAAACTGCTTTTTTTCATTAAGTGTGCTCTTATATTAGAGGTGCCCTTGTATTAGAGGTGCTCTTGTATTAGAGGTGCCCTTGTATTAGAGGTGCCCTTATAATAAAGGTGCTCTTATATTAGAGGTGCCCTTGTATTAGAGGTGCCCTTGTATTAGAGGTGCTCTTGTATTAGAGGTGCCTTTCTATTAGAGGCGCTCTTGTATTAGAGGTGCCCTTGTATTAGAGGTGCTCTTATAATAAAGGTGCTCTTATATTAGAGGTGCTCTTGTATTAGAGGTGCTTTTATATTATGAGAGGAATTTCATTCGAAAAGTGCTACTCGGAAAAAAATGCTCTCAATTCTGTTTGTTACCTTTTGACAAGAATGAATAAAATGAAATTGCAAAAATAGTGGATTTGGATTTCGGTGCTCCGCACCGAAATCAAACCATTATTTTCACAATTTCATTTCACTCATTCTTGTCAAAACGCAATCGGTGAGCGGATGCTTCGCATCCACTCACATCCTGAAGCACTTCGTGCCTCAGGGTAGTTTAAAAATTTGGAACAGTTCTCTCACTTTCCAAAACTGCTTTTTTTCATTAAGTGTGCTCTTATATTAGAGGTGCCCTTGTATTACAGGTGCTCTTGTATTAGAGGTGCCCTTGTATTAGAGGTGCCCTTATAATAAAGGTGCTCTTATATTAGAGGTGCCCTTGTATTAGAGGTGCCCTTGTATTAGAGGTGCTCTTGTATTAGAGGTGCCCTTGTATTAGAGGTGCCCTTATAATAAAGGTGCTCTTATATTAGAGGTGCTCTTGTATTAGAGGTGCTCTTATATTATGAGAGGAATTTCATTCGAAAAGTGCTACTCGGAAAAAAATGCTCTCAATTCTGTTTGTTACCTTTTGACAAGAGTGAATAAAATGAAATTGCAAAAATAGTGGATTTGGATTTCGGTGCTCCGCACCGAAATCAAACCATTATTTTCACAACTTCATTTCACTCATTCTTGTCAAAACGCAATCGGTGAGCGGATGCTTCGCATCCACTCACATCCTGAGGCACTTCGTGCCTCAGGGTGGTTCAAAAATTTGGAACACTTCTCTCACTTTCCAAAAATGCTTTTTTTTCATTAAGTGTGCTCTTATATTAGAGGTGCCCTCGTATTAAAGGCGCTCTTGTATTAGAGGTTCCCTTATAATTAAGGTGCCCTTATAATAAAGGTGCTCTTATATTAGAGGTGCTCTTGTATTAGAGGTGCTCTTATATTATGAGAGGAATTTCATTCGAAAAGTGCTACTCGGAAAAAAATGCTCTCAATTCTGTTTGTTACCTTTTGACAAGAATGAATAAAATGAAATTGCAAAAATAGTGGATTTGGATTTCGGTGCTCCGCACCGAAATCAAACCATTATTTTCACAATTTCATTTCACTCATTCTTGTCAAAACGCAATCGGTGAGCGGATGCTTCGCATCCACTCACATCCTGAGGCACTTCGTGCCTCAGGGTGGTTCAAAAATTTGGAACACTTCTCTCACTTTCCAAAAATGCTTTTTTTTTTCATTAAGTGTGCTCTTATATTAGAGGTGCCCTTGTATTAGAGATGCCCTTGTATTAGAGGTGCTCTTGTATTAGAGGTGCCTTTGTATTAGATGTGCCCTTATAATAAAGGTGCTCTTATATTAGAGGTGCCCTTATAATAAAGGTGCTCTCATATTAGAGGTGCTCTTGTATTAGAGGTGCTCTTATATTATGAGAAGAATTTCATTCGAAAAGTGCTACTCGGAAAAAAATGTTCTCAATTCTGTTTGTTACCTTTTGACAAGAATGAATCAAATGAAATTGCAAAAATAGTGGATTTGGATTTCGGTGCTCCGCACCGAAATCAAACCATTATTTTCACAATTTCATTTCACTCATTCTTGTCATAACGCAATCGGTGAGCGGATGCTTCGCATCCACTCACATCCTGAGGCACTTCGTGCCTCAGGGTAGTTTAAAAATTTGGAACACTTCTCTCACTTTCCAAAAATGCTTTTTTTTTTCATTAAGTGTGCTCTTATATTAGAGGTGCCCTTGTATTAGAGGTGCTCTCGTATTAGAGGTGCCTTTGTATTAGAGGTGCCCTTATAATAAAGGTGCTCTTATATTAGAGGTGCTCTTGTATTAGAGGTGCTCTTGTATTAGAGGTGCCCTTGTATTAGAGGTGCCCTTATAATAAAGGTGCTCTTATA
The DNA here is from genome assembly GCA_963572265.1 of Caenorhabditis doughertyi. Taxonomy (NCBI): domain Eukaryota; kingdom Metazoa; phylum Nematoda; class Chromadorea; order Rhabditida; family Rhabditidae; genus Caenorhabditis; species Caenorhabditis doughertyi. The sequence goes on from OY751556.1 coordinate 25,025, forward strand.
TTAGAGGTGCTCTTGTATTAGAAGTGCTCTTATATTATGAGAGGAATTTCATTCGAAAAGTGCTACTCGGAAAAAAATGCTCTCAATTCTGTTTGTTACCTTTTGACAAGAATGAATAAAATGAAATTGCAAAAATAGTGGATTTGGATTTCGGTGCTCCGCACCGAAATCAAACCATTATTTTCACAATTTCATTTCACTCATTCTTGTCAAAACGCAATCGGTGAGCGGATGCTTCGCATCCACTCACATCCTGAGGCACTTCGTGCCTCAGGGTGGTTCAAAAATTTGGAACACTTCTCTCACTTTCCAAAAATGCTTTTTTTCATTAAGTGTGCTCTTATATTAGAGGTGCCCTTGTATTAGAGGTGCCCTTGTATTAGAGGTGCTCTTGTATTAGAGGTGCCTTTGTATTAGAGGTGCCCTTATAATAAAGGTGCTCTTATATTAGAGGTGCTCTTATATTATGAGAGGAATTTCATTCGAAAAGTGCTACTCGGAAAAAAATGTTCTCAATTCTGTTTGTTACCTTTTGACAAGAATGAATAAAATGAAATTGCAAAAATAGTGGATTTGGATTTCGGTGCTCCGCACCGAAATCAAACCATTATTTTCACAATTTCATTTCACTCATTCTTGTCAAAACGCTATCGGTGAGCGGATGCTTCGCATCCACTCACATCCTGAGGCACTTCGTGCCTCAGGGTGGTTCAAAAATTTGGAACACTTCTCTCACTCTCCAAAAATGCTTTTTTTCATTAAGTGTGCTCTTATATTAGAGGTGCCCTTGTATTAGAGGTGCCCTTGTATTAGAGGTGCTCTTGTATTAGAGGTGCCCTTGTATTAGAGGTGCCCTTATAATAAAGGTGCTCTTATATTAGAGGTGCTCTTATATTATGAGAGGAATTTCATTCGAAAAGTGCTACTCGGAAAAAAATGTTCTCAATTCTGTTTGTTACCTTTTGACAAGAATGAATAAAATGAAATTGCAAAAATAGTGGATTTGGATTTCGGTGCTCCGCACCGAAATCAAACCATTATTTTCACAATTTCATTTCACTCATTCTTGTCAAAACGCAATCGGTGAGCGGATGCTTCGCATCCACTCACATCCTGAGGCACTTCGTGCCTCAGGGTAGTTTAAAAATTTGGAACAGTTCTCTCACTTTCCAAAAATGCTTTTTTTCATTAAGTGTGCTCTTATATTAGAGAAGCCCTTATAATGAAGGTGCTCTTATATTAGAGGTGCCCTTATAATGAAGGTGCTCTTATATTAGAGGTGCTCTTGTATTAGAGGTGCTCTTATATTATGAGAGGAATTTCATTCGAAAAGTGCTACTCGGCCAAAAATGCTCTCTATTCTGTTTGTTACCAAAATTGAGGAAAATTGGTTTCTAAAAAAAATCCCCTCGGCTTCGCGATCAGTCTCCTTACTTTGAAATTTAATTATTTTCGGTATATTTTTCGGGCTCGCTTCGCTCGCCTATTACCCTTTTATTTTCCAAATCTCCTGGGATCCTATTAAGACTTTTCTTCTCCCAAATCTTTTTAATTTTTATCATATTAGCTTAAAAATTGGGGAAAATTGGTTTCTAAAAAAAAATCCTCTCGGCTTCGCGATCAGTCTCCTTACTTTGAAATTTAATTATTTTCGGTATATTTTTCGGGCTCGCTTCGCTCGCCTATTCTCCTTTTATTTTCCAAATCTCCTGAGATCCTATTTAGGCTTTAATTTTCCCGAATCTTTTTGATTTCTATCATATTAGCTTAAAAATTGGGGAAAACTGGTTTCTAAAAAAAAATCCCCTCGGCTTCGCGATCAGTCTCCTTACTTCGAAATTCAATTATTTTCGGTATATTTTTCGGGCTCGCTTCGCTCGCCTATTACCCTTTTATTTTCCAAATCTCCTGGGATCCTATTTAGGCTTTAATTTTCCCAAATCTTTTTAATTTCTATCAAATTAGCTTAAAAATTGAGGAAAATTGGTTTCTAAAAAAAAATCCCCTCGGCTTCGCGATCAGTCTCCTTACTTCGAAATTTAATTATTTTCGGTATATTTTTCGGGCTCGCTTCGCTCGCCTATTACCCTTTTATTTTCCAAATCTCCTGGGATCCTATTTAGGCTCTAATTCTCCCAAATCTTCCTAATTTCTATCAAATTAGCTTAAAAATTGAGGAAAATTGGTTTCTAAAAAAAAATCCCCTCGGCTTCGCGATCAGTCTCCTCGCTTCGAAATTTGATTATTTTCGGTATATTTTTCGGGCTCGCTTCGCTCGCCTATTACCCTTTTATTTTCCAAATCTCCTGGGATCCTATTTAGGCTTTAATTCTCCCAAATCTTTTTAATTTCTATCAAATTAGCTCAAAAATTGGGGAAAATTGGTTTCTAAAAAAAAATCCCCTCGGCTTCGCGATCAGTTTCCTTACTTCGAAATTTAATTATTTTCGGTATATTTTTCGGGCTCGCTTCGCTCGCCTATTACCCTTTCTTTTTCCAAATCTCCTGGGATCTTATTTAGGCTTTAATTCTCCCAAATCTTTTTAATTTCTATCAAATTAGCTTAAAAATTGAGGAAAATTGGTTTCTAAAAAAAAATCCCCTCGGCTTCGCGATCAGTCTCCTTACTTTGAAATTCAATTATTTTCGGTATATTTTTCGGGCTCGCTTCGCTCGCTTATTCCCCTTTTATTTTCCAAATCTCCTGGGATCCTATTTAGACTTTTCTTCTCCCAAATCTTCCTAATTTCTATCATATTAGCTTAAAAATTGGGGAAAACTGGTTTCTAAAAAAAAATCCCCTCGGCTTCGCGATCAGTCTCCTTACTTTGAAATTTAATTTTTTTCGGTATATTTTTCGGGCTCGCTTCGCTCGCCTATTCCCCTTTTATTTTCCAAATCTCCTCAGATCCTAGTTAGGCTTAAATTTTCCCAAATCTTTTTAATTTCTATCATATTAGCTTAAAAATTGGGGAAAACTGGTTTCTAAAAAAAAATCCCCTCGGCTTCGCGATCAGTCTCCTTACTTTGAAATTTAATTATTTTCGGTATATTTTTCGGGCTCGCTTCGCTCGCCTATTACCCTTTAATTTTCCAAATCTCCTGGGATCCTATTTAGGCTTTAATTCTCCCAAATCTTTTTAATTTCTATCAAATTAGCTTAAAAATTGGGGAAAATTGGTTTCTAAAAAAAAATCCCCTCGGCTTCGCGATCAGTCTCCTTACTTCGAAATTTAATTATTTTCGGTATATTTTTCGGGCTCGCTTCGCTCGCCTATTACCCTTTTATTTTCCAAATCTCCTGGGATCCTATTTAGGCTTTAATTCTCCTAAATCTTTTTAATTTCTATCATATTAGCTCAAAAATTGGGGAAAATTGGTTTCTAAAAAAAAATTCCTTCGGCTTCGCGATCAGTCTCCTTACTTGAAAATTTATTAATTTCAATATATTTTTCGGGGTCGCTTCGCTCGCCTATTCCACTTTCATTTTTCAAATCTCCTGGAATCCTATTTAGGCTTTCCTACTCTCAAATCTTCTTAATTTTTATCATATTAGCTTAAAAATTGGGGGAAATTGGTTTCTAAAAAAAATCCCCTCGGCTTTGCGATCAGTCTCCTTACTTGAAAATTTAATAATTTTTGATATATTTTTCGGGCTCGCTTCGCTCGCCTATTCCCCTTTCATTTTTCAAATCTCCTGGGACCTATTTAGGCTTTTCTTCTCCCAAATCTTCTTAATTTCTATCAAATTAGCTTAAAAATTAGGGAAAATTGGTTTCTAAAAAAAAATCCCCTCGGCTTCGCGATCAGTCTCCTTACTTGAAAATTTTTATAATTTTTGATATATTTTTCGGGCTCGCTTCGCTCGCCTATTCCCCTTTCATTTTTCAAATCTCCTGGGACCTATTTAGGCTTTTCTTCTCCCAAATCTTCTTAATTTCTATAAAAGTAGCTCAAAAATTGGGGAAAATTGGTTTCTAAAAAAAAATCCCCTCGGCTTCGCGATCAGTCTCCTTACTTCGAAATTTAATTATTTTCGGTATATTTTTCGGGCTCGCTTCGCTCGCCTCTTCCCCTTACTTTATCCAAATCTTCTGGTCCTGAAATTTTTTCAAATTTCCCGCCAAAATTCAAATTTCCCGCCAAGTTAAAATTTCCCGCCAAAATCAAATTTCCCCGCGAAATTCAAATTCCCCGCCAAAATTCAAATTTTCCCGCGAAATTCAAATTTCCCGCCAAAATTTAAATTTTCCCGCGAAATTCAAATTTCCCGCCAAAATTTAAATTTTCCCGCGAAATTCAAATTTCCCGCCAAAATTCAAATTTTCCCGCGAAATTCAAATTTCCCGCCAAAATTTAAATTTTCCCGCGAAATTCAAATTTCCCGCCAAAATTTAAATTTTCCCGCGAAATTCAAATTTCCCGCCAAGTTCAAATTTCCCGCCAAAATTTAAATTTTCCCGCCAAATTCAAATTTCCCGCCAAGTTCAAACTTTCCCGCGAAATTCAAATTTCCCGCCAAGTTCAAATTTCCGCCAAAATTTAAATTTTCCCGCCAAATTCATATTTCCCGCCATGTTCAAATTTCCCGCCAAAATTCAAATTTCCCCGCGAATTTCAAACTTCCCGTCAAAGTTTGAATTTGGCGGGAAATTCAAATTTGCCGGGAAATTTGAATTTCGCGCCAAATTTCAAATTTTCCCGCCAAAGTTTGAATTTTTCGCGGCAAAATTTGAATTTTATTTTTGTTTTGTTCTCGTTTTTGATTTTGATATTGCAATTGGTTTTGTTCTTGATTTTGCAGTTTGTTTTGATTTCGATTTTGATTTTGATTTTGGTTTTGGTTTTATTTTCGTTGCTGATTTTGTTGCTCTCGGTATTGCTCGCGCAATCAGTGATGGTAATTTTGCTATAGCTCTTGCAATTGCAGTTGCTTCTGCATTTGGTCTTGATTTTGATTTTGCTCTTGTCGCTATTGTTGTTTTTTTTGATTTTGTTGTTATTGTAGTTGTTGTTTTTGTTGTTGTTGGTGTTGTTGTTGTTTTTGTTGTTGTTGGTGTTGTTGTTGTTTTTGTTGTTGTTGTTTTTGTTATTGTTATTGTTATTGTTTTTGTTATTGTTTTTAGTGTTGTTATTGAATTTGGTCTTAAATTTGAATTTGAAATTTTCGCGGGTGATTTTAAATTTGAAATTTTCGCGGGTAAATTCAAATTTAAAATTTTCGCGGGCAAATTTGAATTTGAAATTTTCGCGGGCTTTTGTTTTTTGTAATTCTGCTGTATTTGTTGCTCTTGTTGTTGTTGTTGCTTTTTGAGTTGATTTATGGTTTCGGGGGGGGCTTCGCCCCCCCCGCACCCCCCCCCCCCCGTTACGGACTCGGGGGGTGTTCCACCCCCCGAACCCCCCTCCTTAACTCTGTTGGTGACCTTTTATAGAAAAATGAGTAGGAGAAATTTGAAAAACATGTTGAAAACGACAGTGCTGCGCACTGTCGTTTTTAACATTTTTCCCAAATTTTTCCTACTCATTTTTTATAAAACGCCAGGGTGGTCCGCCGAGACACTTCGTGTCTCGACGTCCCACCGATCCGAGGCACTTCGTGCCTCGGGTTGCGCTCACAAGTGATTTTTCGCAAAATTTCAAATTCGATTTTTTCAGAGATGTGTACAGAACTTTTTCTGAAACTTTTTTTGTATACATTATCGAAGGTCCTCTATCTGATAGACCTACTCACTAGTCAAAAGCCCTGGTCGTTTTGGTGCATCTGCAAAAATTTTGTCTAAAATCGATTTTTGAGGGCTTAAAAGTCAAAATTTCGAAAAAGTGTGTATGTCAAAAAAGATGCGTAATCAAATTTGCTATCGAAATCTTCAAAAAAAAATTGAAAAAAAAAATTTTTTTGACCAAAAAAATTGACTTGAAATTTTTTTTTAAACTTTTGGACTATAGACTATAGCTCAAAAAAAAGAGCACATTTTGTTTAGTATATGTGCAAATTTTCAGCTACGGTTTCTCACAAACTTTTTTTTTTTTTTCAGTTCAAAAAAATTTTTTGCAAGTTCGCTCTATTGAGAATGACCTGACACCGGACCGAAAAACTTTTTTTTTATGCACGACCAAAAATGATACATATTGGTCAAAAAACAAAATTGATACCTCAAACGAGAAAAAAGTTATGCTGCTTCAAAGATTTTTTTTGGCCAACTTTGGGCTCGCGGAGCTCGGCGCTCCGCGCCGATAGAATTTTTTCGAGTCCTGATTCAGATTCAGGACACTTAACTCTATCAAAAAAAAATATTTCCAACAAAAAAATCCGAGTTTGGGGAAATGACCTGAGCCCAAATGGCGCAGGCAGAAGCCTGCGCCTGAGCCTAAGCCTAAGCCTAATCTCTCCTCTTCCTGTTTAGATCTTCAAATAAGAATTTTCATCTTAGGCCTGGGTTCATAAATGAACCCAAAGAACTTGATTTGGGGCCCCGTCATATACATGTATAGACTGAAACTTCGAGATCTCGCCTTAAAGAACGTCAGTAAATCACTCTTTTTTTTCGCCTAGTTGCAAAGAACGATAGTAAATCGCTCGCTTCGCTCGCCCATTAAAATACGAAAAAATCCTAGACTTAAAGAACGTTAGGAAACCGATCGCTTCGCTCGCCTAATCGCAAAGAACGTAAGGAAATCGCTCGCTTCGCTCGCCGAGTAAAATACAAAAAAATCCTAGGCTTAAAGAACGTTAGGAAACCGCTCGCTTCGCTCGCCTGTTGAAGCATAAAAACCGGTACAAACTCGACGCAAAGAACGGAAGAAAATCGCAAAAGAGAAATTGCTACTCGGACAAGACGCTTTTTTTGGTCACGAGTAATTAATACGCTAATCAAGTTCCAATATTAAGTATATTCTTATGAGTTGTAGGACCCCAAATCCGGCTCGCGGCTTGAATGGCTTATTTCTGCTTGGATACTAACACGCTTTCTATTTCATTATAATCTGCCGTGAGAATATAAATGTTTTGAAAATAAACAAAATTTAAATTTTTGCTGAGGAGAGAGAGAGAGAGAGAAGATAGACATTTAATTTCAAATTTAATCAGGAAATTATAACATCTGAATTTTATTGGGTAGTGTAACGTTTCATTTTAGACTGAAAATTTTAGAACGTTAATGCCACACTTCTTTCTAGGCTTAGGCTTCTGAACACCCACTGCTACCCGCCCGGAGGGCGGCGTGAGCGGAATTTACCAAATAAACACTAAGAACTCACGTTAGAATTCATAGTAGATAAATCGTTTTCCAATATAGCAAACAAATAGAAAACTAAAAGATCAGATGCCACACTTGTTAAGGCTTAGGCTTCTGAACATCTAATACTAGCCGCCCGGAGGGCGGCGTGAGCGGAATTTACCGAATAAACACTAAGAACTCAATTTAGAATTCATCGTGAATAAATTGTTTTGCAATATAGCAAACAAATAGAAAACTAAAAGATCAGATGCCACACTTGGTAAGGCTTAGGCTTCTGAACATCTAATACTAGCCGCCCGGAGAGCGGCGTGAGCGGAATTTACCTAATAAACACTAAGAACTCAATTTAGAATTGATCGTGGATAAATCGTTTTCCAACATAGCAATCAAATAGAAAACTAAAACTTCGGATGCCACACTTGTTTAGGCTTAGGCTTCTGAACACCTACTACTAGCCGCCCGGAGGGCGGCGTGAGCGGAATTTACCGAATAAACACTAAGAACTCAATTTAGAATTCATCGTGGATAAATCGTTTTCCAACATAGCAATCAAATAGAAAACTAAAACTTCGGATGCCACACTTGTTTAGGCTTAGGCTTCTGAACACCTACTACTAGCCGCCCGGAGGGCGGCGTGAGCGGAATTTACCGAATAAACACTAAGAACTCAATTTAGAATTCATCGTGGATAAATCGTTTTCCAACATAGCAATCAAATTTTTCCAACATAGCAATCAAAGAAAACTAAAACTTCGGATGCCCGAATTATCAATTCGAAGTATTTTCCATTGAAATAGTAGTGTACGGAAGGCTCGCCGGATTTGGGGTCCTACAACTCATAAGAATATACTTAATATTGGAACTTGATTAGCGTATTAATTACTCGTGACCAAAAAAAGCGTCTTGTCCGAGTAGCAATTTCTCTTTTGCGATTTTCTTCCGTTCTTTGCGTCGAGTTTGTACCGGTTTTTATGCTTCAACAGGCGAGCGAAGCGAGCGGTTTCCTAACGTTCTTTAAGCCTAGGATTTTTTTGTATTTTACTCGGCGAGCGAAGCGAGCGATTTCCTTACGTTCTTTGCGATTAGGCGAGCGAAGCGATCGGTTTCCTAACGTTCTTTAAGTCTAGGATTTTTTCGTATTTTAATGGGCGAGCGAAGCGAGCGATTTACTATCGTTCTTTGCAACTAGGCGAAAAAAAAGAGTGATTTACTGACGTTCTTTAAGGCGAGATCTCGAAGTTTCAGTCTATACATGTATATGACGGGGCCCCAAATCAAGTTCTTTGGGTTCATTTATGAACCCAGGCCTAAGATGAAAATTCTTATTTGAAGATCTAAACAGGAAGAGGAGAGAGTGGTGAAAGTGTTTGCGACCTGTTTTCTACCGCTTCGCTCCGCTCAGCGGTAGAAAAAACGCCATCTGTGTTACGACGCTTCGCGTCGTAACACGCTGGTACGGAAAACTATTACAAATAACAGTCGTTTAAGTCATATAACGTTTGTTTAAGCAGACAAGTGACCTCGACGCTTCCTTAGAATTGTTCAAGTCCCGGTCACGGAGTTCCAGTCGAGAAATATATTTTGAGGGGCCCCAAATCAATTCTTTGGGTTCATTCATGACCCAAGCCTAAGAATAGGAATGAAAATGTCGATAAAAATCAATAAAGAAGCTAGGAGATACACTATTGAGGGAAATTAACAGGAAAATGAGAGAGAGAGAGAGTGATAGAGTGGTCGATGCGTTTGTGACTTATTTTCTACCGCTTCGCTCCGCTCAGCGGTAGAAAATACGCAATCTGTGTTACGACGCTTCGCGTCGTAACACGCTGTTACGGAAAAGTGTGACTATTCACACGCGTTTGTTATCTTGATGAAAATCAAAGTTATTTTCAGATAACAATAATTGTTAGATAACATACTAATCAATTTTTCCAATTTTTTTGAAACTGTAACAAGATCGAAATCGTGTGTTATTGTTATATTTAATTCATCTTGAGCGGAAATACAAACATTAGCTATGTACATGATATGCGAAAAAAGTGAAATGGAATAAAAATTAGACCAAAAATAATCGGGGAGAAAGATGGATAAGAAATCATTGAGAGATCGAAACAGTAACCAACGAAGAGATTAATTCTGCGAAAAGAATTAAACCGAACTCTAAAACGATGAACATCATCACAACAAAAATAATGAATTCTAATAAATGAAAAAAAAGGGAAGTGGAAAAATCAATGTAAAAAATAAAGAAATTTTAAAAACAGTTATTTATAAATTATTGATCTTGAAGGGAGAAGAGGAAAGGAAAGTACAAAAAAGCAAGACTTGAGTATAATCGAAAGGACGAAACAAAACCGAAGTGCTTCTCGATGAGAATTGCGAAATCTAGAAAATGAATGAGGAAGAGAACAAGAGATAATCTGAAAATGGCCATATCCTGAACTCGCAATGTCGTTAATTTCATATCTCATTGTTCCAAAACGTGTCGAGTCGGTGTACCTTTCAGCATTCTCTGGAAAAAATATTAATATTCATAATAATTCCACATAATACTGCACCATTATATTCAGGAAAACTTTGCGAATCTTAATCCTTTTTGATCTAACTTCTCCAGAACCAAAATGCTGTTGTTACCAGATCCATTGGACAATTCATAACTTGTAACACTATCATCGACACGTAACCATCTTTCATCGCCCATTCGAATCCATGACAAGTAGTGTCGTTTCTTTTCATCATATTCAGAGTAAGCAATAAGTCGATATTCTTTTTTGTTGAACAAAACGAAAACTTCATTCCTATCGAAGTTCCTAAGTCGAGCATTTCCTGTTCCATTTTCAACAACATCGATGGCGATGATCAAATGGATTCGTGTTTGTATCGCAGTCACTTTTGTAGCCTCACCATTTCCACATTTTTTACACGGGGCCGTTTTTGGAGCCATCATTCCTGCTACACATTCTTCCAATGTCTTGCCTGGAGTCATCTTCACATGTAGCACTGTTCTGATTTTCACTTCTTTAACCGTTTCATTGTTGCAACATGTACAAGTTAACCTATCCCGCACACCGATCAATATTGAATCAAACATGATACTTCCAGTAGTCATCAATCTAACATCTTCTTCGATCTCTTTCCACATGATCTGAAAATAAATAATAAACTTTATAATTCATATGGTTCCACATATAACGCGCAAGACAAAAATGCTGTATTACCTGTATAAGTCGTTCCAACACTTTGTTCACATCTCCATAACCTGTTTCGAAACCTTTCATCTTAAGTCGCAAATCCTCAACTGAGTTGATGTAGCCCATAAAAATAGAGACAACATCATTGGTCACAGGAGTAGATAGAGCAGATGTTTCCACGTGGGGACCCTTGTATCCAGAAAAATTGACAACATCTTCACGAATATTACTACATGCAAAAATCATGTTTAGAGCTGATATCAAGAAACAGGAAGTGTGAGGTGTTGGATTCATAAGTGGCAAACTTGTTAAAGGCGATGTGATAAATACACCTTTTTTCGGCTTAATCCATTTACATGCCTCTACTGATGGTGAAGACGCCGCGGCCTTTGCTGTTGCTGATCTGGTCCGTCCAGCTACATTGAAGAAATTGGTTATTACATTTGCTCCGTTTGCAATTATCCCTTTCATAAATTTCGTTTTACTTTTTTTTTCTGGCGGTGGAGATGGTGTTGCAGCCGAATTATGTTCCACTGCTGTGAGTACTTCAGTGATCGTTTCTTTTTCCTCACTATTCATAAACCTTGGATATGATTCATTCTTCCTCTTGAGTCTTATCGTGTTACAATTCGTTGACACTGTCGACAATGCTTCTTCCATCTCAACGACATTCACTTCATTCAACATCACATCTTCTGCTACTAATGGTAAATTCGCACATGACTGTAATGGTGTCCGTTGACGGAAGAGTAGCACATTGACTGCCCTATTCCCTAACTGGAAATCATCATGGCGTTCATGATCCACTACTCTATCATCCGATATTTTCACCCACTGACAGTTGTTCTGTTTGATCCACGAGTAATAATGTCCATATCCTCCGCGCTCATCTCCAACATGCTCAGCAAAACAAATCAGATCCCACTCTGCATCAAACATCCTCACTGACTCATTGACCCGGAATCGTGGAAAGCTTCTCCTATCCGTTGTGACAACGAAGTGATGAGTACCGTGGAAATGGACTTCTTCGGATATTGTTCTCCTTCCGCCACAAACGTCACAAACAACTATGTTCCTTTGAGTTCGATCTAATTGTTGTTGGAAGGTTTCCGATCGATATCCGAAACTCAGGAAAGTGCGTAAGGAATCTACAGCGGTTTCACGTGTCCCGCAAACATCGCAAACCTCTCGAAGAGTGGCTATCTTTCTCAGAGACATTAGATCAATGTCGTTGCCAATGATCTGAAAATGAAATTTGTTAAGTGCCCGCTACTGTTCACTATTACCTGTAGAATGGCACCTATGGCTTCACCACTGTCGTTTTGTTTGGTGCCACGAAGCTCCTTTGGCAACGTTTCTCTTAACCGTGCTCCCATTTGTTGTCCGTTGAAAATTTGCCGGAGGTAGTTGCAACTGTTACTGCTGTTTGGTTCAGTCGATAAGTTTACTAACTCTCGAATCTCAGTACAGTTGTACAGCATGTTTATGGCCACGTTCAAAAAACATTTGTTGCCACTTCCATCCAGCAAAACATAAGACTGTGGACCGTTGGTCTGGACTGCTGCTGCTGGGCCTACCAATTTTTGAAGAGGTCTGATCTCATCTTCAACATTCACCCGTACAATATCAAAATTGTCTGTTTCCAGTTCTTCCTCTTCTAGTTTTTTTCGGTCAGCAGCAGTTAATCGCTCTTTCGGTTTTTCAACGAACACAAACAAGTTGAATCCTCTCAATTGTATCTCGTCCCTGTAAGCATGCTCTCCTCCAGGTGTCACTTGAATCCATCCACCCACTGGATTTCGGTACCAAGCTTCGACCTCTCGGGGCTCCGCATCAACTTCGACAAGATTACCAAACTTGACAGCACCAGCAATCAGAAATCGGCGTTGCTGCTTGGCTCCTCCAATTGTGAAGGGATCAACCGGAAGAGGTTTGTATGCTGAATTGTTGAATCCATGACGTAGACCAACAATCAAATAACGAGAATCGGTTCCAAGTTCATCGTCATAGTAGATCATCGAACCTCCGCAATTCTCTCCATCTCCACCAATTTCCTCACAATCATCTGCATGATAACATTCAGTTTTGGACGATAAATATTTATTGATGTGCATTGGTAGGTCAACAGCGTTAACGTCTTCCGGTATCCATAAAACTGTCCGTCTGCTATTCACAATTTTCCAGCTTTTACAGTTTTCACATCGAATCTTTGTCTCCAACCTTCTACTAAACATATCGACAATTTGTTTCGGTAATGCTTGCTCAAAGAAAAGATCAACAACAGCTTCCGTGTCAGCAACGTGATGTACAGATGCATTCCATTCGTGTCCCAACTCCCAGACGTCACGTGTGTTTTGTAACAAACACTCACGAACAATATTGAACTTTAATGGATTTGTTTTCGAGTCTTCGGCATCTCCAACAAGAACAATTTTCTCTTCATCAAACCCAACAATCGCGTCCGACACAAACTCCATCATTGGAAGAGCATAAACAAGACCAAGAAGAATAGCTTCGCAAAAACGATTGTCGCTCATTGACTCTATGGGAACCGCATTCGGAATAAGTCTATGAATGTCTTCAGCAATCAAACGACGTTCATATACTAATCGCTGCTTTCGTGTTTTCTTTCGAATTTGCAACGCTTCTCTCTTTTGTTCAGCAAATGCATCATCAATTTCCATAGCATCATCATTTTCACCCTTGTCACAAACTTTGTCCACAGCGACGACGGTAGAAGACTGATCATTTTTGGACTTTACAACTTTCTTATTCTGATTTCTATCCTTATCACTTTTTGCACACACATTCGATTTGAAATCTTTGAACACGCCTCCCGGACCACCTTCAATTTCTGGTAAACCGATTGTAGCCCTCAATCGATTGCATTCATTTAAAGCAGTGATACTGTACTTGATGACGTCCTCACTGAATCCAGCCAGATGAAGTCCTTCAAGAGTGGTTACTCGAGTGATAGCAACATAGAACGATCCGGGAGCAAAAATGTTACGTGTTCGTACTAGAACAACACGTAATGTCAAACCTTGTGCCTTGTGAATTGTAGCTCCATAAGATACGACCAGTGGAAATTGTACTCGAATCATCATTTGCCCTGCATGCATGTATGAAGCTCGTTCTTTATTAATCGCCACTGGTTCCTCCATGCCATCGAACGCTACGTATACAACTTCCGGTAGTCCATCGTGAACATTTCTCTTGATTTCATGCACCACCCCGGTAGCTCCATTCACCAATCGATTACGAACAGAAACGTTGCGGCGAAGCATCACTCGTGCACCCACTGCAATTGTCAATTCAGCTGGAAGTCCTCCTTGTATTTCTTTGCTCGGATCTTTCGAAATTGATCCATCCATGTAATTCATCCATATACGGTTCTTGGGTTTTGTATAGCTCACTCTTTGCCAAGGTTTCGCTTGTTGTCCTTCTCTCCACCGATTGAACTTTCGTGTGGCAACACTATCGATACTGTCGTGCGCCCTGATAGTGACAGAATCGTTTAGATTAATTCGATCCATGACTGTTCTATTCAGGTCATTAACTTCAGCATTTGTTGGAAAGAGGGCCATTGCGTGTGGATCAATTTCTAAAAGTTTGATGTATGCATCAGCTGTCTCATTCATTGTCGGATCGGCCGGATTCTCAGCCATAATTCGTCTAGATTCAAGGACTCGAATGTCATTTCGCGTCTGTCTACCAGTTCGTATTCTTTCGAACATGTCGGCCAATTCTCCACTTTTTCCTTGTCTCATATTTTGCGTCAGCTCGCGATATTCGAAGTTTTGCCATAAGTTTGTACGAGTATCAATGGTACCAAAAATTCTTCTCAACATCGATGAACTGAGTGCTGCAAATTAATAAAAACTATTTGTCTCCTGTTGCTATACAAAAACTTACTTTCAAAGATAGGCGGTCCTCTGACTGGTGGCAACTGCATCAAATCACCAAACAAGATCATATTGTAGCCGCCGAATATATCATTTTTTCCGCTTATTTCCTGTGAACGCCGATGCATCTTCATAAAAATGATATTTGAAATCATTGAAATCTCGTCAGTTATTCCAAGACGTAGCTGGGAAAACAAATATTTTTTCATGTCGTACGACAAGTTTGACAGCTGTAAGAATTCTTCCTCCGCACGATGAAGAGCTTGGACGACTTCGATACCATAAACTGAATGCACAGTGTTTCCACCAATCGCAATTGCAGAAACTCCCGTTGGTCCGCTTAACATTGTAGGCGGGCTCACTCTCAGCTGTTCTATGGAGGTGGCGTAGAGGAGCGAGATTGCATCAGCGATTGTATTGATCAGAAATGATTTTCCGGCTCCTGCCACTCCAGCTATGTACATAAGCAATGGTTCCGGTAGAACGAGAAGTGGAATACGAGGTTTATTCTGCCTGATAGCTATCGCATTTTGCCTTTTTATCTCCTCATTCTTCTGTTTGACTTCTTCTTGTTCGGCTAGCCGCCTAATTACAGTATCATAAATATCAAACTGAATTTCATTGAGAAGTAAGACGTCCTCCTCGTGCTTCGTTCTATTCACTTCTCGAGCATGAATTTCAAGATGTTCTTCTGCCTCTTCGTCAATAGTACTTGCAGCTTTTGCTCTCCGAATTTGATCCATCCATTTGCCCAACTCAGCTTCTTGGTTTTGTAACCTAGTGTACCCTTCGAGTAGCAGTTTAATGTCCTGATATGCAGTGTAATGATGTTTTCGCTCGTATTCAAGGAAGTTCATCCACAATTCACTATATGTCGTGACTCCATGTTCTTCAAGAATTCTTTCTTCATCTCTCCACGGCACAAAAACTATTACTAATCGACGATGGTAGTCCTCGACAAGCTCAACGTTCTCGTAAACCAATTGGGGTAGGTAGAAGCGTGGCAGGTGTTGCTTCCGTTTGCGGAAACACATTCCATAACGTTTTGGAAGCTCGATTCTATGGCCAGCAGCCCATTTCGGATGACAGAAAAAAGGACTTCTCAGTTCGTTTATGTGGTATCTGTCATCTCCAATGGTTTCTCCCATAGGAAGGTTCTCTTCTTCTTCTTCATCTAATTCTCCTGCTTCTTCTCCTTTTGTTTTTGGAAATATTTTCTGTGACTTCGACCGTTTCTCAGTGAACCCTGAAAAATAAAATGAATGACAAATATATGTGGTTTAATTTTCACCTGATTTTGCCGATACCATATGGAAATTGCCCATGATGTTATAAAGGGAGTGCTGCTCTAGAATCTTGGGACGGTTTGGATAGTATGAATCTAGCATAGAGTGTTGATGGATCACATCATCATCGTCACGAATCTGGTTTAGTGGCTTCAATACACGCATCCTCTTATCTTTCGGATCATTCGGCACATTAACGTGAGCAATATCAAAGGAGTAGTTCTGATGCCCCAGCAAATCATCTGCAATTTCCAACTGTCCTGCTTCTCGTTGATCTGCCATTTCTTTTCCAATTTTGAACAGAAACTTTGACGGAGAAGCTGACTCTAATGCATATCTATCCAAGTTACTTTGCGCCAGACGTTTAGCTTTTTCGCCTTTAGTGGTGTAGGAAGTCACATAGTTCACTACTTCTGTAGCATCTGCTGGAATGTATTGAAGATCCATATTAGACTTCCATATTAAGAGACAGCCAGGATTATACTCGTTGATAT
The DNA here is from genome assembly GCA_963572265.1 of Caenorhabditis doughertyi. Taxonomy (NCBI): domain Eukaryota; kingdom Metazoa; phylum Nematoda; class Chromadorea; order Rhabditida; family Rhabditidae; genus Caenorhabditis; species Caenorhabditis doughertyi. Next base: position 41,142 of record OY751556.1, read on the forward strand.
GAGTCTCATCGGCCGTTCTTGCTACGTAATAAGGACGATTCGAAACACCTGGAATATTGCATCGTTTTGTCTCTTCTCCATAAACAATCGTTGTTCGTGTTTCTGGCCTAGGAAATCCGAATCGACATCGTGTTGTCGTCCATTGACCACGAACTTTCACTTTCCTTCTACACGTGTTGCTATGTTTCTCCCAGTGACGTTGTTGCACATCGACAAGATCATACAATTCTTTCTCCGTATTCGGGTCAGGCAAACGAGCGGTCAAATAAGTATCGATGAAAGCACGAACTTCATCACTTGACGCATTGGCTGCAGGTCTGTCAGCGGTCCACAACAAACAGTGAATATGCTCGGTGCCTCTATGCTGATATTCCACTCGATGGAACCGATGAGTAACTCTACCGAGCGGTCCGTTAGGATTCAATAATACGAGCCTAAAGAATGAATCGACTCTCAATTTCCAATATCTTGCGAAAATGACGGGGTCACGCGCAATCACTTCTTCAATGTTTTCCTCGTTAACTGCCATTCCAGTTCGCACTCTATAATGTTCATGCAGATCGAGCCACTCTTTCACATTAGGGTTCAATGTGAGGAACCACGTCGGCGTACCAAACGCTGCCACATGAGCACGAAGATCATATTTTACAGATTTCCAATATTGAGGGAATCCACGGCATTTGGCATACGCAGATGACATTCTCTTCTGATTGTTCTCATCATACAAATCGAAATTCATAAACTTCGTTCCATGCTGCACCCGGGCTTGTATGCCTTGTACCGACGTTATATACAGCTGTTGTTTTCTACCATACATAAAACACATGTAACCAACACTTGTTGCCCATCTTCTATCGGAATGAAGAAGCACAGTTCTTACGTACTTTGCCACCTTCACCTCTGTGATTCGTATCGCATTCAATCCATCATCTCCATAAGGATGAAGTTCTGGAAAGCACATCACATCCAAATTTGGTAATTCAGCAGAGGTCGGGCACCATCTGTGTTTCTTCATGAAGAATTTCACATGTGCCAGCTCAGAATCGTTTCTTTGGTGCATTGGCTGTATCGGTTGCTCTTCAATGAATGCTTGCGTCAGCAAATGCCAATAGTTTGGATCATCCTCATCAATGACATTCGTTCGACCAACTAGTTTATCAGCGTCCTTTTGAGTAGCGTCTTTATTGTTGAAAAAAACATTTTCATCAACTGTAAACGTGAAGTTTTCGTTGATAATAATATCTTTATAACATTGATTGTTGGCTTTCAACCAGCGGAGAGCAATAATAATCTTTTCCAATGACACAAGATACTTGTTTCCCCAAGGAGGCCTCACATCAATAATCAAACTACTGCCAGACGGCAACGTTCGCTCCACATGATCTAATGACGCTGTAATCTGTGTTGGCAAAACAGACAACACTCCTCTTGTTCCTCTCATTGGTGTCGGATTGTTTGAAACGTTTTTCAAAACAAACACTTTCTGATTTGGCCGAAACTGTTGAATAAGCATTCGCTCTATTGCATTCAAACAAGCCAGTTCTGGAGGGATAGGACGAGGCATGAAGTTGTTGGCTGTAGCAGCTCCCGGCATCCCATCCTTCTTTTTACACATAGCACAGATATCAAGGATGGGTTTTGAAGCTAGTCGAGAATCCGTTGGATCAATTTTTTTCCCACACTTCTCCTTAGCGATTTTGAACATGTACTTTGGTGGTTTAAATGATAGACAAACATCACATATTTCTGTCTCCAACTGTTTCATTGCATTTTTGAACGCTTCGGCTGATGCACCATGAGTCACTTCAATACTTCCTTGGCGATGATGCTCGATACTTGCTCGTTTAGCATGACGCTCCAAAAACTTAATCCGAAGTGTCAAGGGAAAATCTTCCACAGTCAAGAACTTCCTCATAGTTTCTATGTTGTTTGATAGGGATACCTCATTGCAACGTTCCTGGATAGCGATCAATCTTCTCAAATCATCAAGTCTTCTTTTCAACGATCGCAATCCCTGGTAACACTCCATATAGTTCTCAATCCAATCCATAATGAGAAAGTTTTGACCTTGCACACTATATACGAATTCGGTCGTTTTTGTAACGGTTTTGGATATCTTCTCAGCTATCGCATCATGAACAAGAGCAGCTTCACTGAAATCGACTAATTGCACATATATATCTCACACCTCTACCTACCTAACATCTACCTTTGGGCACTTATCATCACACATACGCGTTAACGTCATGTAATTCAACAACTCTTGTCCGTATTCATCATCAGCAGGAATATCTCTTAATACAACTTCACCATGAGCATCCATCATTAGATCTTGGACATCCCTGATGTCATACAGCGGTGGTGCACTTCTCAATCGAGCTACTTTGGCTGCTTTTTTTAACCGAACTTCCCTTGCATCTAACTCCTTTGGTTCATCAACAAGCTGTACGTTATCATCCTCTTTGATTATGTACTCAATATCTTCCTCATCATTCGAGTCTTCAGCAAAGCTATTTTGTGAATGGGTACTTTCCCTTTCTTCTTCATCATGAACAATGTTTTCATCATCAGCTCTAACTTCTTCTACTTCTTCCCCTATTCCTATGGGATTGTCAATTTCTTCCAAAACATCTTCGAATCGCTCACGATCCACTTTCGGAGAGGATATAGGATTAAGATTAGCACAGGTTTCATCAACATTATTCTTTATAGGAATATTATCGCTACTGCCAGAAATATTAGCATCTAGTTTTGTTTTATGAACAATTTTTACGTGAGCTGGTCCATCATCGAAACTGTCTTCATCGATGTTCATATCAACATTTCTGTTTCGATCCACAACCATTTCGTTCTCATTCATATCGTCAATGTTCCGAATGTCGAAGTACCCCATAAACATGCGGAAAGATCGATAAAAGTTTTCTGTCACCGGTCTATACGCAGTTCTCCTCTCTTCTAGTGTTGCACTTTTTGGGCACATATGAATCGGAACTTTACACAGTTGCCTTTTCTTTCTCATTTCGGTACTTTCATTTGGCGGCCCATCCAAATTGAGGAACAAATGTTCTTTTACTCTTTGAACAACCAAGTCAATTTCTTCATCAACAAAGTTCTTCAATGTTTTCATTCCTCCCGTCAAATACTCCAAATCAGTCATTTTGTCGGGATCTATTTCGAATAATAGTCTGAAAATGAGCAATTGCTATATATCGGTCATACATGAGCAACTTACTTCCGTCGAACTTGTTTGCCACCTTGTCTCTGTTTATCAGATTTTCGTCTCGTCTTCTCCCACCTATTTGCAGCCAACCCTTTCATTTCATCTGATTTAGGAGTTTTGTGCAACATTGGACCAGTATTTGTTGGTGTATTCAGAAGATCCATTCCAGCAAAATCAGTCGATAATCCTGGTGAAGCGAACAAAACATTAGGAGATGAGATACAATCTTCTTTTCTAGGAGTACAATGTATGTCACTCGAGTTATTGTCAGTCGCGATTCTACCCCTGAAACTGTTTAACTTATACTTCTATTAGTACGTTTATAAGCTTACGAAAGCACTTCCATTGCTTTTTGAATGCGAGTCTTTTTGTTCCGACTCTTGTTAGAGTTCATACGCTCAATGCGAGAAGTTGGCGTTTTACATATCGAGTTGCCTTCAGGTACATCGTCGACACCGGAGACCCCTTTACATACAGCCGCAGGCTCCCTTTCAGCGATAACGGTAGCCACATATTCGTCGTCATCAATACGCATTTGATCATCAGCATTTATTTGTATCTGCTCCCGATAATGACCGAACAAGCTGTGATCCACGTTCCGGTATATGTGCTCCATGTAGTCAGCGTATCTTTTCCTAACTTCAATAATGCGTTGAGCTGTATGCGTACTTTCTAGTGGCATTCTTCTCATAATGCAGCCGAAATCCCGATGTCTGCTGTGAAGATATCTCAAACTGTTCAGAATGGTATGAACTCCGCAATCGTTCACTCCTTGCTCTTGCACCTCTCTATCTAGTCTCCCGATTTCAACTCTTACCGTACTGGAACTTCCAAAAAAATATTGAGCAATTTCAATGAGTTGATTTTCAGGTATCGGTGGTTGATCTGATTGGATGGAATCCATAATATGAACACGCACTTGTCCTTCGCTATCCATTCCCATAGCAACCAGCACATAATGGGGTGCATTGACTAGTCTCACCGGCATCAACACTCGACGTCGAATTGTTGTATTTTCAAACACTGTATATTCAGGCATAGTCTGTGACATTGGTATGGCGGGCACTCCACTTCTTCCGTAATGTTGAAAGATGAAATCAGGATGAACTAGAGTATATTGATCTTCTGATCTTGTTCCGTTGTTCCTATCCACTACCTGAAACATCTACTGATCATCGTGCATAATGTCAATAGTAAATCAAACCTCGCGAAAAAGTGGATACCATAATCCGACAGAAGAAAGCCACGTATTCGGTGTTCTCATATCTTCCAAATCCGTACTAGCAATAGCAAAATGAGGTGATACGTGTGATTCCATTTCACGATGAAGATCATTCATAACGGGACCATATCGATGCTGCAATTTCAATATTTCTACAATCGCAATTAAACAATTATCGTACCCATTGTTCCACTAATTCGTCGACATTGTTGTTTTGGGGAACAGGTCTTGTATTTCCACCTCCAAACAATCTTCTAAAAATATTTGGCTTCTGGTCGTTCTTATTTTTAGCTTTTTCTGGTGTTGGAGTCCCAATCTTTAACGATCCCATCTGATCACATACTGACATGTGTGAAGAATTTTTTGTTTTTTCTGCAGACGCTTCACATTTTGCAACGTTGTCGACTGTGTCTTTTTCAGTCCCCAAGCTCTTCTCATTAGCCGCTCCTTGATCAACTTCGGAAACCACAGTTTCGTTTTTTTCATTAATCGTTGGCATCGCTTCAACTTTTCTTCTTCCCTCCTGAAGTAACTTTTTTCACAATTGCTTGAAAAACAAGAAACCAATCCACTCACTTTGATCATCATTCGTTGCCCTCCACTAACCACTGGTGTCTCTTTCAAAGGCGCCACATACTGACGAAATGAATACCCATCTTGATTCCACTCCATATGACCCAACTTGCCCTCTTCCGTCTGTTTCCGCATATCTTTTTTTTCCTCGCTGCTCAACCCTTTTTCACGAATTTCGACTTTTTCCTGTGACATCATACAATTTAAGTTTTTTGCGGTGAAAGTTACAAGCTCACCATCAACTCTCGGCAACGAATTTTATCCTGCCTCTGGGGGAAATATCGGTCCCTCATTGCTGTTCGCATTTCGTTCTTTTCTTCCTTTTTTCTCAATATGTCTCTTATATTGTTCTCTTCGAGCTCTGCGAAACGCTTCCTATCGGTAGTAGCGGGAAATTGATCTCGCAAATGCTGATAGTTTTTGTATTGGATTTGGTCAGAGAAAGGGGTTTCTCGAGAGTAACAGGAGTTTTCAACCAACGCACTCATTGCCCTCGAAACAGTGTCTCTTCTGCGAAATGAAATTGCATTTACAGTTACTTGGCGCGAAATCTCCGGATAATGATGCTGCTGAAAAATATCAATTTAATGATTATAAAATATTACAAGACAACAAAACCTTTTTGGTTTCAAACTTTGTTTCCGTTTTACAACTCGGAATAATTGGAATGGTAGCTACCGCACATTTTGTTTCTGGAACCACCGCATTTGTAATCATTGGTCCAATCGATGTTCGTGACGACGAAACGCTTGCCAATGGAGATCGATCCGACGCATATGAAATTGAGTGATCATGAAGGGACGATCCACTGCTAATAGTTGTGCAACTGGTTGAGCTCGGCGCCAAAGAAGATCGTGACCCATGAATAAGCTCATAGTACAAAAACTCATGCCATGAAGATCTCTGACGGGCTCGAATCTTTCCGTTTCTTCTCTTTTCCGAATTCATTGTTAATCGCAGTGACGAAGCAACGAATTCCTGAAAAAAAAACTTTTTTATTACCAGTAACTAGTTATAAAAAACGAAGAAGAGCTACGAAAAAAAGTAACAGAAAGAACGAGCACGAATGAAACCGAAAACCCAGATGGAAAAAGTAACAGAAAATCTATAGTAAAGAATATATCTATCTATAAGCACTATATCTAATGTGAAGTGACAAGACCCAAAAACAAAGTTAACAGTACTAAGTGATCAAAAAGTCAAGGAGAGCAACGAAATGAAGAAATTAGAAAAAAAACGATGTGAAAGAAAAGAAAGGACCTAAATCGAAACACATTAGAAACTCTATTACAAAAAAACATCCAGACACAAAATCGATCCAAAAAAAAAAACTCCAAATATACACAACGCTCGACAGGAGTTCTCATCACAAACAATTATCCTTTGCCAACAACAATTTTAATTCTTCTACCAATCTTGCTCTCTCCTTATCCATGATGACACCGATTGCAACAAACGGATTATCACGAACACGACTACTAATGTTAACCGCATTTTTCAAGAATCCCTTCCTCGCCATTATTCCTTCCACATTTCTAATCACATGGAGACCCGATTCATTGACACTTCTTTGCACATGTATCGATTGATCTTCGGCTTGAAAGAAGCATATGTTACAACGATTTAAAGGGAAAAGCGCCATCACAAGCTTCACAACATAATCGGCCAAATCCATATTGTAATCGAAAGGACGACCCACATACTTTTCCATTGAAGAATCGAAAAAGTGAACGTACACGTACTGCTCCTTGACACGCTCCACCAAAAACACAACGTATTGTCCATCAGACTTCAGTACAGGGACCAAAATCCTACGGGTGTCGTTCCGGCGATATGCCAAATACCGTTCCACATTCAGACTCTTGCAAGCACTTGTTGCAACATTAAATGAATCTGACGATGTTTCCAAAGGCTCTTCATCCAAACCAATTCCTCCAAAGCATCGGGTTACATATGACGGGTGCAACAGAGATATTTGATGCTCCTTCTTCTGCGACCAATTGTAAGTTCCCACCTATAAATAACAATTTAATTTTAGGAGGCAATTAAAACATTGTCACCTTCATATACAGCAAGTGCCATACTGCTTCGACTGACACAGGAGCCGTGACGTCCTTCAAAGTCTCCATATCTTTTTCCTCATAAAACCACACTCCAACGTTTCCAAACGGACCATTTTCGTTCTTTAATAAACAACTTCGAACAACCAACATTTTTCCCATGATCTAATCTTACCCTCAACGATATATCGCATGGCGACACTCCAAACACCTTCGTTCCTTTTGAAATCCAATTTTTTAATTGGCAAAAAACTCCTCTTTCTTTTCGCGCTTTTCGTTCCTCATACAACATCCACTCCTTAACGATTCGCTCCTCCTTAGTGAACCTTTGTTTTCCTATAACAAAGGTGTCAGCATCACCATTGTCTTGCCCAACTTCGTCTTCTTTCATCACACATCTCATAGCCAACTTCTTCTTCCTTTTTTCCCTTTTCTCAGCTTCATCTTGCAATATCGGTCTCATCATTTTTGTTGACGCGTCCTCTTCTATCGTTGGATTCTAGAAATACCTATTGATTTCTTTGTTTACCAGCTTCACTAGCTACCTCGCACATCTTCCAATTGATTCGAGGCGTGACTGGATAGCTATTGTAACCATCATCCTCACGAACCCAGAAAAATGCACCAAACAATCCTTGCGCAATCCAACGATCAATACTTGGTTTTAGAAAACTGTTTTCTTCGAATATCACACGAATATTCTGCAATTTGAATAATCACAGAAAATAAGGCAGTCTAAATCTCACCCGTCTTTCACACCATCCAACAAACTCATCTCTATTCATTGACTGCTGCGCCCGTTTTAGCTCTCTCTTGAAAGCAGAAGCATCTACTTTTGAAACGCCACTGAACCGGTTAGCCATCGAAAATCCTGAACATCGAATTACATCAACATGATCACACTGAAACAATTTTCGATACGAAACTTGTGAACAAAACAAGTTGGAAACAACAGTTTAGAAGTCAACACTCCGTTCCAAAAGAACTTTGTTGAAACCAACACACAAACTAAGTTCGAAAATCCTCTAAACAACAATCAATATTACGAATGAGTGGAATAGAATTAGAAAGTAACCGAGTCATCTAGGCCACTGGTTAAATATTATTACATGCTGCATTTCCACGCCTTCGTTGATTGGCCTGAAAAAAGCAAACAATAAACTCATTTCAACAAAATATACCCTCACCCAGCGTTCAAAACCATGCATCATAACTTCATGTGCAGTTGCTCCACATTTTCTTTTGATAAATCGATAAATCAACACTTGATCCATTGTTAAGTGTGTATACACGTAACACTTGATATCCATAATATCTCCTTTCACAAGTAAGCGAATTTTGGGCGAATTCAGCAGCTCATCTTCTACGTCTTTCTTGCTATGACTACCATAAGCAGAAAAATAGACTACGTCGATGAAGATAACCAGCGCAACAAAAATGTACCAGAACCTGTAACCAGTTAATTTCAAACATTTTCATGCCTACTTTAAACTTACCATAAAAAGACAAAGCACAACTTGAAAAATGGATTGAATGTCAACAAGCATTCCACTGTTTCCTCTTGATACTTGCCGTCTAGTTTCTTGAATTCATATTCACAAAATACATGTCTTGGAAAGAAACTGTCCACATCGAAACTGGGTTTGGTGTCAGCAAAAAAAGTGTTCCACATGACTTCCCATCCCCAGTTGACTTCTAGATTGTGCTTGAACGTCCACATCAAAATAGCGAGTTGAGCACATATCAACAGTCCAGTGAATGACTTTACCATCGAAAATCGTGCAAGGAGGTTGGGTTTCCAAACACCCCACAAATGTTGCGTTTCTACATCCTCCAATTTATCATCCAACAGTTCTTCTAGCTCTACAACTACCTCCGCACGAACGTACCAATTTTCATCACTAACATCTTTCGTTTCGGTCAGTATATTTCTGAGTGGGACGCCACATCGGTTTAGCATTCGCTTCCACAGGAATCGGGGTAGCAAGCATAAAAAAGAAGAGACCAAGAGATACATGGATGTATACGGGTAATAACCAATTATATGGGTTCTTCCATTTCCTCCTTCCATTGCGGAAAACGATTCACCGCTTGGTACATAGAACAGTTCAGGTGTCCAAAAACAAGAACTCTCCGCAAAATCTCCCCATTCCGGGGAATGTGTCAACGGCAACATGCACTCAAAACTGTCGCCGAAATATCTAAAAACCAAAGACAACTACAACATAGTGTATCGTCTCTACTTACAACGTTCCGCCGGTTATGGTTCCACAGAACAACAGAATTGCAGCCGTGATTCTCGTCACAAGTTTCATCACTGGATCTTCTGGCACGTCAGTGGAAAACCAGCCAATGATACTTGACATGAATGGAATTGATAACATCTAAAACAGGTATTAAGCTTGCCAACACAGTTCACATACCAATAATCAGATAATATATTCAGTTAAAAAAACTGTAAACTCCATTACTGTAACTCAAAATTTTTCATACTTTATGTAATAATAAAAACAATGACAAGAACTACACGTTTAACGTCACTCTTTATACACTCGATTCCGCTACCGCACGTATATCCCCATCAGAAGATGAAACCACTTGATTTCCTTGCCATCTCATAAACATTGTCATATACCCGTTATTGCTCGAACTCTGCAACAACCAATAAACAAATCAAGTTAAAATCAACAAATTAGATCTTACCTTCCACTTGATGTACATGTACTTTGCTACTTCTTGAGCTCCCACGCCGCAACAATGTCCCATAAAACGATATACCAAGCAATGACTCGGCGTGATTACGTGCTTTGCATAATACTCTACCATAAGCCTCCCACGTCCATCATTATCGGAATCTCGCTCAACTCTAGATACCATCAGTAATTGTTTCACTTTTTTTGACCACATGACATATTTCATTACGATGACGACGAAATCAACCAAATGAATGACAATCAGCAACATGAGCCAGCACCTTAAACAAAAAACTGTTCCTTCAACCTACGTTTAATTAAACTTACCAAAGTATTACAAATATTTTACGGTGAATTCGATTGAACGGCAATAATAGTTCGATTGTTTCCTCCCGCGGGTCACCACCACTCATTTCTTTGAAAGTGAAGCGGCAAAATACTTGACTTGGGAAAAAAGAGTCCAAATCGAAAGTAGATTGTCGTCCATAATCGACAAATTTCCAAGCTGCTTCCCAACCCCACGTCCATCCTTTGTTGTGGTCGAACATGAAGGCGAGCACAACGAACTGGCCAATCACCAAAGCAAGCGTATACAACTTTACCAGTATGTAACACCGGTAAAGTGTTGGCCGACGGAATCCACAAAAATAGAAAGTGTACTTCGTACCCGCTTTTTCCTCAATCAAGTCACTGATGTCTCGAATGGCCGTTCCACATCGCTCCATCTTTTCCCCATTCATCATCTTCACCATTTGGCAGATAGACGTCAAGGGCATTCCGCACACATTCAACATCCATCTCCAAATCATCTGTGGCGAGATGAACGCGATCGCCGCGACGAAGCAGTAGAGGGGAGTGTATGGGTAATATCTGATTTTCAGCCATTTCTTCTCATATATCAGTTCCTCCGCCCAAAAACAACGGTTCATTGCAAACTCTCCCCATGGCGCCGAATACGTTTGGGGAAGGACGGCTTCAAAACTTTTTCCCATGTAACTGCAATATAATCCTTATATAACCAATACAAGATATATATCAAAACTCACACTCCTCCTCCAAGAAATACACTTAAAAAAATGAAGACGGCAGAGGTGAAACGAGTCACAAGCTTAGTGACCCCATCTTCCGGTGCCATCGACTTCATCCATCCCAAAACAGCCTCAACAAATGGAACGGAAATCATCTGTAACTAAATAATCGATTGACTGTCTTCTCATTGAAGACTGTTTTCCAAAAATATCAATCAGATAAGTAACTGATAGTCGCTATAAATCAAATCAAACACTTATTGTATACAAGCACTGTCATTTATTTCATCAAAAAATTTAACTACTATCACTCAAACTATTAAAACAATAGAATATTATATTAATGGAAACCATTGATCAGCAATACCCAACACCACTCTCAGCAAAACCGCTTTCCCTTCTTAACCGAAATCACATCCATATATGATTAGTGCAATCTGAATAAGAAAAAAGATTAAATTGAATGAGATTCACTTTTCTTTATACGGGTGCCGCTCGATGTGTGCTCTACTGCACTTGGCATATCTAGATTTTTAATTTTTCTCACCTAATTGAATTTTTTCTAGAACTCTAACGATTTTATTTCGAAATTATACATATTTTTATGACATTTTTGGCAAAAATTGAAAATCAATATTCGGTCACCAAATTCTAAATTTCTCAGGCACCCGTATTGCTAAGACTGATCTTATATAATTTTCAAATCACAAACATACCTTAATTCAAACGTTCAAATGCTTCTGGCGAATCTTCTCTCTCTGTTTTGGATTTCCACGAGCCTTCTTTTTCTTCTTCTCTCCAACTTGCTCGATTTGGCCCTGTTCTTTCTGCATTTGTTCCTTTTGGAGTCTCGCTTTCATCCTCTGTTTGGGGTTCGGTTTTGCTTTCTTTTTGATCGATGGCGTTTCCCTTTTCTCTTGAGTTCCCATTCCGTCGCGGATTTCTTTCATCATCGGCATCAACTCGCCCAAAACGGCATTTTTTACTCCATCCAGCTCTTGCTTGAAAGCTGCTAGAGTAACTTCAGTGTTCATAAAATGAACTTTTTCAATGCATTTTACTTTTTTCGCGACGTATTCCAAGACCTTGCCATTGTGTTTCACTGAACCCTTCACTTCCTTTACTTCCGATCCTTGCTCCTTTGCTTGTCTCTCCACAGAGGCGACGAGTCTGTCGCCAGCGACGGTAGAATATTTCTTCGCAACTTCCACTACGGCTCGGAAATCATTGGGGATCCTTTCTCCAACCAAGTCAGCAATTTTTTGGGCATTCTTGGCCTCTCGAGCTTCGACAGCTTCCTGATTCTGTGGGGCGACGTAGAAAGGTGGAAAACCATAGCCAAACATACTTGCACGACGGTAGCGTCTGTAAAGAACACATAATTTTTTGTTTTAAATAAAATCGATCCCAAACGGAAAAGAATCTTTCTTCGAACGAGGTAAAAAACCAGAATATAGACGAACAATTGAAGAAGGAACAGGTTTTCATAGAAATTTGAGTGAGAATAGTTTGTGGGTTCATTAAAAAAAGGCACAGGAAAATACTTCGGTGAATAGTCAAGACAATCCGGAAGAATACTTTCACTACTAAATATATACTTTTTCATTTTTGAGTGGTCTGTTTGGCTAGGCTTCCAAAAAAGCCAAAACTGATACAAATGTTTAGTTATTCATCTCAGAGAAATGTGAAATCAATTCCAAAAATGATCGGAAAATTTTAAATAGATTTTTGTAACCGGATTGGCAAAAATTGGATCTAAAATTTTCTGAAAAAAGTAAGAAAATCCCGAAAAAAATCTGAAAGTTTCCAATTTTTTGTAACCAGATGCGATGAAATTTAGTGAGAATAAACTTTAAAGAATGCAATTGCATGACCCAAACTTTCAGAACTTTATTCCACATTTAAAATTTTTGGCGAATTTTCAAAAAAAAAAACTCATTTTTTAGTTAAAAAATCGGATTTCTAATATAATTGGGATGAGATAGAAAGGAGAGTCTAGAGACTTTTTTGTAGCCTATGAAGTGCTCATTCAAAATAACAGAATTAAACCAATGGAACAGTTAAAATTTTCAGAAAAAAGTAAGAAAATCCTGAAAAAAGTCTGAAATTTTCCAATTTTTTGTAACAGAATGTGCTGAAATTTAGTGAGAATAAACTTTAAGGAATGCAATTGCAAGACCTAGACTTTCAGAACTTTATTCCACATTTAAAATTTTTGGCGAATTTTCGAAAAAAAAAAAAATTTTTTTGTTATAAAATCGGATTTCCAATTTAATTGGGATAAGATAGAAACGAGCCTCTAGAGACTTTTTTATAGCCTATGAAATGCTCTTACAAAAAAGCGGAATCAAACCAATGGTATAGTTAAAATTTTCTGAAAAAAGTAAGAAAATCCTGAAAAAAATCGGAAATTTTCCAATTTTTTGTAACCGGATGTGCTGAAATTTAGTGAGAATAAACTTTAAGGAATGCAATTGCAAGACCTAGTCTTTCAGAACTTTATTCCACATTTAAAATTTTTGGCGAATTTTCGAAAAAAAAAAAATTTTTTGTTATAAAATCGGATTTCTAAATGAATTGGTATGAGATAGAAAGGAGAGTCTAGAGACTTTTTTTGTAGTTTATGAAATGCTCTTACAAAAAAGCGGAATCAAACCAATGGTACAGTTAAAATTTTCTGAAAAAAGTAAGAAAATCCTGAAAAAAATCTATAATTTTCCAATTTTTTGTAACCGGACGTGCGGAAATTTAGTGAGAATAAACTTTAAGGAACGCAATTGCAAGACCTAGACTTTCAGAACTTTATTCCACATTTAAAATTTTTGGCGAATTTTCGAAAAAAAAAATTTTTTTTTGTTATAAAATCGGATTTCTAAATGAATTGGTATGAGATAGAAAGGAGAGTCTAGAGACTTTTTTGTAGCTTATGAAATGCTCTTACAAAAAAGCGGAATCAAACCAATGGTACAGTTAAAATTTTCTGAAAATAGTAAGAAAATCCTGAAAACAATCTATAATTTTCCAATTTTTTGTAACCGGATGTGCGGAAATTTAGTGAGAATAAACTTTAAGGAATGCAATTGCAAGACCTAGACTTTCAGAACTTTATTCCACATTTAAAATTTTTGTTGAACTTTCGAAAAAAAAACTCATTTTTAAGTCAAAAAATCGGATTTCTAATTTAATTGGGATGAGATAGAAACAAGGCTCTAGAGACTTTTTTGTAGCCTATGAAATGATCTTACAAAAAAGCGGAATCAAACCAATGGTATAGTTAAAATTTTCTGAAAAAAGTAAGAATATCCTGAAAAAAATCGGAAATTTTCCAATTTTTTGTAACCGGATGCGCTGAAATTTAGTGAGAATAAACTTTAAGGAAGGCAATTGCATGACCCAGACTTTCAGAACTTTATTCAACATTTAAAATTTTAGGTGAATTTAAAAAAAAAAAAATTTTTTTTGTTATAAAATCGGATTTCTAAATAAATTGGTATGAGATAGAAAAGAGAGTCTAGAGACTTTTTTGTAGCCTATGAAGTGCTCATTCAAAATAGCAAAAAAAAAACCAATAGTACAGTTAAAATTTTCTGTAAAAAGTAAGAAATTCCTGAAAAAAATCGGAAATTTTCCAATTTTTTGTAACCGGATGTGCTGAAATTTAGTGAGAATAAACTTTAAGGAATGCAATTGCAAGACTAAGACTTTCAGAACTTTTATTCACATTTAAAATTTTTGGTGAATTTTCGAAAAAAAAACTCATTTTTTAGTCAAAAAATCGGATTTCTAATTTAATTGGTATGAGATAGAAAGGAGAGTCTAGAGACTTTTTTGTAGCTTATGAAATGCTCTTACAAAAAAGCGGAATCAAACCAATGGTATAGTTAAAATTTTCTGAAAAAAGTAAGAAAATCCTGAAAAAAATCTGAAATTTTCCAATTTTTTGTAACCGGATGCGAGGAAATTTAGTGAGAATAAACTTTAAGGAATGCAATTGCAAGACTTAGACTTTCAGAAATTTATTCCACATTTAAAATTTTTGGTGAATTTTCGAAAAAAAAACATTTTTTTTTGTTATAAAATCGGATTTCTAAATGAATTGGTATGAGATAGAAAAGAGAGTCTAGAGACTTTTTTGTAGCCTATGAAGTGCTCATTCAAAATAGCAAAAAAAAAACCAATAGTACAGTTAAAATTTTCTGTAAAAAGTAAGAAATTCCTGAAAAAAATCGGAAATTTTCCAATTTTTTGTAACCGGATGTGCTGAAATTTAGTGAGAATAAACTTTAAGGAATGCAATTGCAAGACTAAGACTTTCAGAACTTTTATTCACATTTAAAATTTTTGGTGAATTTTCGAAAAAAAAACTCATTTTTTAGTCAAAAAATCGGATTTCTAATTTAATTGGTATGAGATAGAAAGGAGAGTCTAGAGACTTTTTTGTAGCTTATGAAATGCTCTTACAAAAAAGCGGAATCAAACCAATGGTATAGTTAAAATTTTCTGAAAAAAGTAAGAAAATCCTGAAAAAAATCTGAAATTTTCCAATTTTTTGTAACCGGATGCGAGGAAATTTAGTGAGAATAAACTTTAAGGAATGCAATTGCAAGACTTAGACTTTCAGAAATTTATTCCACATTTAAAATTTTTGGTGAATTTTCGAAAAAAAAACATTTTTTTTTGTTATAAAATCGGATTTCTAAATGAATTGGTATGAGATAGAAAGGAGAGTCTAGAGACTTTTTTGTAGCTTATGAAATGCTCTTACAAAAAAGCGGAATCAAACCAATGGTACAGTTAAAATTTTCTGAAAAAAGTAAGAAAATCCTGAAAAAAATCTATAATTTTCCAATTTTTTGTAACCGGATGTGCTGAAATTTAGTGAGAATAAACTTTAAGGAATGCAATTGCAAGACTTAGACTTTCAGAAATTTATTCCACATTTAAAATTTTTGGCGAATTTTCGAAAAAAAAAAAATTTTTTTGTTATAAAATCGGATTTCTAATTTAATTGGGATAAGATAGAAACGAGCCTCTAGAGAGTTTTTTATAGCCTATGAAATGCTCTTACAAAAAAGCGGAATCAAACCAATGGTATAGTTAAAATTTTCTGAAAAAAGTAAGAAAATCCTGAAAAAAATCGGAAATTTTCCAATTTTTTGTAACCGGATGTGCTGAAATTTAGTGAGAATAAACTTTAAGGAATGCAATTGCAAGACCTAGTCTTTCAGAACTTTATTCCACATTTAAAATTTTTGGCGAATTTTCGAAAAAAAAAAAATTTTTTTGTTATAAAATCGGATTTCTAAATGAATTGGTATGAGATAGAAAGGAGAGTCTAGAGACTTTTTTGTAGCTTATGAAATGCTCTTACAAAAAAGCGGAATCAAACCAATGGTACAGTTAAAATTTTCTGAAAATAGTAAGAAAATCCTGAAAACAATCTATAATTTTCCAATTTTTTGTAACCGGATGTGCGGAAATTTAGTGAGAATAAACTTTAAGGAATGCAATTGCAAGACCTAGACTTTCAGAACTTTATTCCACATTTAAAATTTTTGGTGAACTTTCGAAAAAAAAACTCATTTTTAAGTCAAAAAATCGGATTTCTAATTTAATTGGGATGAGATAGAAACAAGGCTCTAGAGACTTTTTTGTAGCCTATGAAATGATCTTACAAAAAAGCGGAATCAAACCAATGGTATAGTTAAAATTTTCTGAAAAAAGTAAGAATATCCTGAAAAAAATCGGAAATTTTCCAATTTTTTGTAACCGGATGCGCTGAAATTTAGTGAGAATAAACTTTAAGGAAGGCAATTGCATGACCCAGACTTTCAGAACTTTATTCAACATTTAAAATTTTAGGTGAATTTAAAAAAAAAAAAATTTTTTTTGTTATAAAATCGGATTTCTAAATAAATTGGTATGAGATAGAAAAGAGAGTCTAGAGACTTTTTTGTAGCCTATGAAGTGCTCATTCAAAATAGCAAAAAAAACCAATAGTACAGTTAAAATTTTCTGTAAAAAGTAAGAAATTCCTGAAAAAAATCGGAAATTTTCCAATTTTTTGTAACCGGATGTGCTGAAATTTAGTGAGAATAAACTTTAAGGAATGCAATTGCAAGACTAAGACTTTCAGAACTTTTTTTCACATTTAAAATTTTTGGTGAATTTAAAAAAAAAAAAACATTTTTTTTTGTTATAAAATCGGATTTCTAAATGAATTGGTATGAGATAGAAAGGAGAGTCTAGAGACTTTTTTGTAGCTTATGAAATGCTCTTACAAAAAAGCGGAATCAAACCAATGGTACAGTTAAAATTTTCTGAAAAAAGTAAGAAAATCCTGAAAAAAATCTATAATTTTCCAATTTTTTGTAACCGGGTGTGCTGAAATTCAGTGAGAATAAACTTTAAGGAATGCAATTGCAAGACTTAGACTTTCAGAAATTTATTCCACATTTAAAATTTTTGGTGAATTTTCGGAAAAAAACATTTTTTTTTGTTATAAAATCGGATTTCTAAATGAATTGGTATGAGATAGAAAGGAGAGTCTAGAGACTTTTTTGTAGCTTATGAAATGCTCTTACAAAAAAGCGGAATCAAACCAATGGTACAGTTAAAATTTTCTGAAAAAAGTAAGAAAATCCTGAAAAAAATCTATAATTTTCCAATTTTTTGTAACCGGATGTGCTGAGATTTAGTGAGAATAAACTTTAAGGAATGCAATTGCGTGTCCCAAACTTTCAGAACTTTATTCCACATTTAAAATTTTTGGTGAATTTTCGAAAAAAAAAACTCATTTTTAAGTCAAAAAATCGGATTTCTAATTTAATTGGGATAAGATAGAAACGAGGCTCTAGAGACTTTTTTGTAGCTTATGAAATGATCTTACAAAAAAGCGGAATCAAACCAATGGTATAGTTAAAATTTTCTGCAAAAAGTAAGAAAATCCTGAAAACAATCTATAATTTTCCAATTTTTTGTAACCGGATGTGCGGAAATTTAGTGAGAATAAACTTTAAGGAATGCAATTGCAAGACCTAGACTTTCAGAACTTTATTCCACATTTAAAATTTTTGGTGAACTTTCGAAAAAAAATCTCATTTTTAAGTCAAAAAATCGGATTTCTAATTTAATTGGGATGAGATAGAAACAAGGCTCTAGAGACTTTTTTGTAGCCTATGAAATGATCTTACAAAAAAGCGGAATCAAACCAATGGTATAGTTAAAATTTTCTGAAAAAAGTAAGAAAATCCTGAAAAAAATCGGAAATTTTCCAATTTTTTGTAACCGGATGCGCTGAAATTTAGTGAGAATAAACTTTAAGGAAGGCAATTGCATGACCCAGACTTTCAGAACTTTATTCAACATTTAAAATTTTAGGTGAATTTAAAAAAAAAAAAATTTTTTTTGTTATAAAATCGGATTTCTAAATAAATTGGTATGAGATAGAAAAGAGAGTCTAGAGACTTTTTTGTAGCCTATGAAGTGCTCATTCAAAATAGCAAAAAAAAACCAATAGTACAGTTAAAATTTTCTGTAAAAAGTAAGAAATTCCTGAAAAAAATCGGAAATTTTCCAATTTTTTGTAACCGGATGTGCTGAAATTTAGTGAGAATAAACTTTAAGGAATGCAATTGCAAGACTAAGACTTTCAGAACTTTTTTTCACATTTAAAATTTTTGGTGAATTTTCGAAAAAAAAAACTCATTTTTTAGTCAAAAAATCGGATTTCTAATTTAATTGGTATGAGATAGAAAGGAGAGTCTAGAGACTTTTTTGTAGCTTATGAAATGCTCTTACAAAAAAGCGGAATCAAACCAATGGTATAGTTAAAATTTTCTGAAAAAAGTAAGAAAATCCTGAAAAAAATCTATAATTTTCCAATTTTTTGTAACCGGATGTGCGGAAATTTAGTGAGAATAAACTTTAAGGAACGCAATTGCAAGACCTAGACTTTCAGAACTTTATTCCACATTTAAAATTTTTGGCGAATTTTCGAAAAAAAAAATTTTTTTTTGTTATAAAATCGGATTTCTAAATGAATTGGTATGAGATAGAAAGGAGAGTCTAGAGACTTTTTTGTAGCTTATGAAATGCTCTTACAAAAAAGCGGAATCAAACCAATGGTACAGTTAAAATTTTCTGAAAAAAGTAAGAAAATCCTGAAAAAAATCTATAATTTTCCAATTTTTTGTAACCGGATGTGCTGAAATTTAGTGAGAATAAACTTTAAGGAATGCAATTGCGTGTCCCAAACTTTCAGAACTTTATTCCACATTTAAAATTTTTGGTGAATTTTCGAAAAAAAAAACTCATTTTTAAGTCAAAAAATCGGATTTCTAATTTAATTGGGATAAGATAGAAACGAGGCTCTAGAGACTTTTTTGTAGCTTATGAAATGCTCTTACAAAAAAGCGGAATAAAACCAATGGTACAGTTAAAATTTTCAAAAAAAAGTAAGAAAATCCCGAAAAAAATCTAAAATTTTCCAATTTTTGTAACCGGATGCGATGAAATTTAGTGAGAATAAACTGTTAGGAATGCAATTGCAAGACTAAGACTTTCAGAACTTTTTTTCACATTTAAAATTTTTGGTGAATTTTCGAAAAAAAAAACTCATTTTTTAGTCAAAAAATCGGATTTCTAATTTAATTGGGATGAGATAGAAACGAGGCTCTAGAGACTTTTTTGTAGCTTATGAAATGCTCTTACAAAAAAGCGGAATCAAACCAATGGTACAGTTAAAATTTTCTGAAAAAAGTAAGAAAATCCTGAAAAAAATCTGAAATTTTCCAATTTTTTGTAACCGGATGCGCGGAAATTCAGTGAGAATAAACTTTAAGGAATGCAATTGCAAGACTTAGACTTTCAGAATTTTATTCCAAATTTAAAATTTTTGGTGAATTTTCGAAAAAAAACATTTTTTTGTTATAAAATCGGATTTCTAAATGAATTGGTATGAGATAGAAAGGAGAGTCTAGAGACTTTTTCGTAGCTTATGAAATGCTCTTACAAAAAAGCGGCTCTTACAAAAAAAAAACTCTTTTAGTTATAAAAATTTTTTAGTTATAAAAACGGATTTCTAAATTAATTGGGATGAGAGAAAAAGGAGGTTCTAGAGACTTTTTTGTAGCCTATGAAGTGCATATGAGTTCCAAAATTATCAGAACACTTCAAATTGACGTCACAATCCGTATTTAAGAGAGAAAAAATACAGGATATAGACAAACAATTAATTAGAGGTTCATCAAATAGTTTTTTAAATTAAAATTCCGAAATATTTCAGTTCCAAAATTATCAGAACACTTCAAATTGACGTCACAATCCGTATTTAAGAGAAAAAAAATACAGGATATAGACAAACAATTAATTAGAGGTTCATCAAATAATTTTCTAAATTAAAATTCCGAAATATTTCAGTTCCAAAATTATCAGAACACTTCAAATTGACGTCACAATCTGTATTTAGGAGAGGAAAAAATACAGGATATAGACAAACAATTAATTAGAGGTTCATAAAATAATTTTTTTACCAAAATACCGAAATATTCAAGTTTCAAAATTATCAGAACACTTCAAATTGACGTCACAATCCGTATTTAGGGAAGGAAAAAATACAGGATATAGACAAACAATTAATTAGAGGTTCATAAAATAATTTTTTTACCAAAATACCGAAATATTTAAGTTTCAAAATTATCAGAACACTTCAAATTGACGTCACAATCCGTATTTAAGAGAGAAAAAAATACAGGATATAGACAAACAATTAATTAGAGGTTCATCAAATAATTTTTTTAATTAAAATTCCGAAATATTTCAGTTTCAAAATTATCAGAACACTTCAAATTGACGTCACAATCCGTATTTAAGAGAGAAAAAAATACAGGATATAGACAAACAATTAATTAGAGGTTCATCAAATAATTTTTTTAATTAAAATTCCGAAATATTTCAGTTCCAAAATTATCAGAACACTTCAAATTGACGTCACAATCCGTATTTAAGAGAGAAAAAAATACAGGATATAGACAAACAATTAATTAGAGGTTCATCAAATAATTTTTTTAATTAAAATTCCGAAATATTTCAGTTCCAAAATTATCAGAACACTTCAAATTGACGTCACAATCCGTATTTAAGAGAGAAAAAATACAGGATATAGACAAACAATTAATTAGAGGTTCATCAAATAATTTTTTAAATTAAAATTCCGAAATATTTCAGTTCCCAAATTATCAGAACACTTCAAATTGACGTCACAATCCGTATTTAGGAGAGGAAAAAATACAGGATATAGACAAACAATTAATTAGAGGTTCATAAAATAATTTTTTTACCAAAATACCGAAATATTTAAGTTTCAAAATTATCAGAACACTTCAAATTGACGTCACAATCCGTATTTAAGAGTAAAAAATACAGTATATAGACAAACAATTAATTAGAGGTTCATCAAATAATTTTTTTAATTAAAATTCCGAAATATTTCAGTTTCAAAATTATCAGAACACTTCAAATTGACGTCACAATCCGTATTAAAGAGAGAAAAAATACAGAGACAAACAATTACTAAATGAGTGGCTAAAACTTTAATCGTAATTTCGGAGACGAAAATTCAGAATAAATAATGCAAGGAGCAATTAGAAAAAAAAAGAAAAAAATAAAAATAAGAAAATTTTATCTTCAACTTTCTCAATTGATTTTGTTATGTTTTCTTTTTTCAAACGGATCAGTGAGAAAGAGATTGTGAAGATGAGAAACGGTCACAGCCGGAGGGGGGGGGGGGGGGGGGGGGGGAGAGGGGAGACAAAAAGGACACATGGTGCAAACATTCGGTGAGTCACGATTCGTCATTCTGCCTGCTGTGTCATAATTTCTTTGTCTCTGCTACATGGGAAAAAAACACTCGACTTTAGTTATAAAATCGGTAAAATTTAAAAAATAAAAAGCGATAAAACAGATATTCAAGAAAGTTTCTTTTGGGAAAAACTAAATGGACTTTCAAAATGGCTGAACAGAAACAAAGGTCACAGTTAAAATTTTCTGAAAAAAGTAGGAAAATCCTGAAAAAAATCTGAAGTTTTCCAATCTTTTGTAACCGGATGTGCTGAAATTTAGTGAGAATAAACTGTTAGGAATGCAATTGCAAGACCTAGACTTTCAGAACTTTATTCCACATTTAAAATTTTTGGCGAATTTTCAAAAAAATTTTTTATTTATAATTCGGATTTCTGAATAAATTGGTATGAGATAGAAAGGAGAGTCTAGAGATTTTTTTGTAGCCTATGAAGTGCTCATTCAAAATAGCAAAAAAAACCAAGGGTACAGTTAAAATTTTCTGAAAAAAGTAAGAAAATCCTGAAGAAAATCTGAAATTATCCAATTTTTTGTAACCGGATGTGCTGAAATTTAGTGAAAATAAACTTTAAGGAATACAAGTGCATGACCCAGACTTTCAGAACTTTATCCAGCATTTAAAATTTTTGGTGAATTTTCGAAAAAAAAATTTTTTTTTGTTATAAAATCGGATTTCTAAATAAATTGGTATGAGATAGAAAGGATAGTCTAGAGACTTTTTTGTAGCCTATGAAGTGATCATTCAAAATAGAAAAAAAAAACAATAGTACAGTTAAAATTTTCTGAAAAAAGTAAGAAAATCCTGAAAAAAATCTGAAATTTTCCAATTTTTTGTAACGGGAGGTGCTGAAATTTAGTGAGAATATACTTTAAGGAATGCAATTGCATGACCCAGACTTTCAGAACTTTATCCAAAATTTAAAATTTTTGGTAAATTTTCGAAAAAAAAAAAAATTTTTTTTTTATAAAATCGGATTTCTAAATAAATTGGTATGAGATAGAAAGGATAGTCTAGAGACTTTTTTGTAGCCTATGAAGTGATCATTCAAAATAGCAAAAAAAAAAACAATAGAACAGTTAAAATTTTCTGAAAAAAGTAAGAAAATCCTGAAAAAAATCTGAAATTTTCCAATTTTTTGTAACGGGATGTGCTGAAATTTAGTGAGAATATACTTTAAGGAATGCAATTGCATGACCCAGACTTTCAGAACTTTATTCAACATTTAAAATTTTTGGTAAATTTTCGAAAAAAAAAAAATTTTTTTTTTATAAAATCGGATTTCTAAATAAATTGGTATGAGATAGAAATGAGAGTCTAGAGACTTTTTTGTAGCCTATGAAGTGCTCATTCAAAATAGGAAAAAAACCAAGGAGTACAGTTAAAATTTTCTGAAAAAGGTAAGAAAATCCTGAAAAAAATCTGAAATTTTACAATTTTTTGTAACCGGATGTGCTGAAATTTAGTGAGAATAAACTTTAAGGAATACAAGTGCATGACCCAGACTTTCAGAACTTTATCCAACATTTAAAATTTTTGGTGAATTTTCGAAAAAAAAAATTTTTTTTTGTTATAAAATCGGATTTCTAAATAAATTGGTATGATATGGAAAGGATAGTCTAGAGACTTTTTTGTAGCCTATGAAATGATCATTCAAAATAGCAGAAAAAAACAATAGTACAGTTAAAATTTTCTGAAAAAAGTAAGAAAACCCTGAAAAAAATCTGAAATTTTCCAATTTTTTCTAACGGGATGTGCTGAAATTTAGTGAGAATAAACTTTAAGGAATGCAATTGCTCGACCCAGACTTTCAGAACTTTATCCAAAATTTAAAATTTTTGGTAAATTTTCGAAAAAAAAAAATTTTTTTTTTATAAAATCGGATTTATAAATAAATTGGTATGAGATAGAAAGGAGAGTCTAGAGACTTTTTTGTAGCCTATAAAGTGCTCATTCAAAATAGGAAAAAAAAAACAAAGAGTACAGTTAAAATTTTCTGAAAAAAGTAAGAAAATCCCGAAAAAAATCTGAAATTTTCCAATTTTTTGTAACCGGATGTGAGGAAATTTAGTGAGAATAAACTTTAAGCAATACAATTGCATGACCCAGAATTTCAGAACTTTATTCAACATTTAAAATTTTTGGTAAATTTTCGAAAAAAAAAATTTTTTTTGTTATAAAATCGGATTTCTAAATGAATTGGTATGAGATAGAAAGGAGGGTCAAAAGACTTTTTTGTAGCCTGAGAAGTGATCATTCAAAATAGCAAAACTAAACCAATAGTACAGTTAAAATTTTCTGAAAAAAGTAAGAAAATCCTGAAAAAAATCTGAAATTTTTCAATTTTTTGTAACGGGATGTGCTGAAATTTAGTGAGAATATACTTTAAGGAATGCAATTGCATGACCCAGACTTTCAGAACTTTATTCAACATTTAAAATTTTTGGTAAATTTTCGGAAAAAAAAAAATTTTTTTTTTATAAAATCGGATTTCTAAATAAATTGGTATGAGATAGAAAAGAGAGTCTAGAGACTTTTTTGTAGCTTATGAAGTGCTTATTCAAAATAGGAAAAAAACCAAGGAGTACAGTTAAAATTTTCTGAAAAAGGTAAGAAAATCCTGAAAAAAATCTGAAATTTTACAATTTTTTGTAACCGGATGTGCTGAAATTTAGTGAGAATAAACTTTAAGGAATACAAGTGCATGACCCAGACTTTCAGAACTTTATCCAACATTTAAAATTTTTGGTGAATTTTCGAAAAAAAAAATTTTTTTTTGTTATAAAATCGGATTTCTAAATAAATTGGTATGAGATGGAAAGGATAGTCTAGAGACTTTTTTGTAGCCTATGAAGTGATCATTCAAAATTGCAAAAAAAAAACAATAGTACAGTTAAAATTTTCTGAAAAAAGTAAGAAAATCCTGAAAAAAATCTGAAATTTTCCAATTTTTTGTAACGGGATGTGCTGAAATTTATTGAGAATAAACTTTAAGGAATGCAATTGCATGACCCAGACTTTCAGAACTTTATCCAAAATTTAAAATTTTTGGTAAATTTTCGAAAAAAAAAATTTTTTTTTGTTATAAAATCGGATTTCTAAATAAATTGGTATGAGATGGAAAGGAAAGTCTAGAGACTTTTTTGTAGCCTATGAAGTGATCATTCAAAATAGCAAAAAAAAACAATAGTACAGTTAAAATTTTCTGAAAAAAGTAAGAAAACCCTGAAAAAAATCTGAAATTTTCCAATTTTTTGTAACGGGATGTGCTGAAATTTAGTGAGAATAAACTTTAAGCAATACAATTGCATGACCCAGACTTTCAGAACTTTATCCAAAATTTAAAATTTTTGGTAAATTTTCGAAAAAAAAAAAATTTTTTTTTATAAAATCGGATTTATAAATAAATTGGTATGAGATAGAAAGGAGAGTCTAGAGACTTTTTTGTAGCCTATAAAGTGCTCATTCAAAATAGGAAAAAAAACAAAGAGTACAGTTAAAATTTTCTGAAAAAAGTAAGAAATTCCTGAAAAAAATCGGAAATTTTCCAATTTTTTGTAACCGGATGTGCTGAAATTTAGTGAGAATAAATTCTAAGCAATACAATTGCATGACCCAGACTTTCAGAACTTTATCCAAAATTTAAAATTTTTGGTAAATTTTCGAAAAAAAAAAATTTTTTTTTTATAAAATCGGATTTATAAATAAATTGGTATGAGATAGAAAGGAGAGTCTAGAGACTTTTTTGTAGCCTATAAAGTGCTCATTCAAAATAGGAAAAAAAACAAAGAGTACAGTTAAAATTTTCTGAAAAAAGTAAGAAATTCCTGAAAAAAATCGGAAATTTTCCAATTTTTTGTAACCGGATGTGCTGAAATTTAGTGAGAATAAATTCTAAGCAATACAATTGCATGACCCAGACTTTGAGAACTTTATTCAACATTCAAAATTTTTGGTGAATTTTCGAAAAAAAAAATTTTTTTTGTTATAAAATCGGATTTCTAAATAAATTGGTATGAGATAGAAAGGAGGGTCTAGAGACTTTTTTGTAGCCTATGAAGTGCTCATTCGAAATAGCGAAAAAACCCAATAGTACAGTTGGGATTTTCTGAAAAAAGTAAGCAAATCTCGAAAAAAATCTGAAATTTTCCAACTAATGTTTCAACTTTTCTATTCTAGTTGTTACCTTTTGTCAAAAATGAATAAAATGAAATTATGAAAATAGTGGATTTGGATTTCGGTGCTTTCTTCAACGGGATGTTCGTTAATTAGCGATACCCTTCTAATAGGATCGCCTTTATGTGAGAGGCGCTCCTATATTAGTGTACTCATATTATGAGTTGAAATCTCATTGGAACAGGGAATACTTGTTCGGAATAATTTTCTATTCTATTTGTTACCTTTTGTCAAAAATGAATAAAATGAAATTGCAAAAATAGTGGATTTGGATTTCGGTGCTCCGCACCGAAATCAAACCATTATTTTCACAATTTCATTTCACTCATTTTCAACAAAACGCAATTGGTGAGTGAATGCTTCGCATCCACTCACATCCTGAGGCACGTCGTGACTCAGGTTGGTTTGATGAACCCAGCGGTTTTTTGAATTTCCACTTTTCGCGGGAAAATCCGAATTTGATATTTTCGCCGGCAATTTGGAATTTGAAATTTTCGCGGGTGATTTTGAATTTGAAATTTTCGCGGGCAAATCTGAATTTGAACTTTTAGCGGCCAAATTTGAAATTGAAATTTTCGCGGGTGATTTTGAATTTGAAATTTTCGCGGGCAAATCTGAATTTGAACTTTTAGCGGCCAAATTTGAAATTGAAATTTTCGCGGGTGATTTTGAATTTGAAATTTTCGCGGGCAAATCTGAATTTGAACTTTTAGCGGCCAAATTTGAAATTGAAATTTTCGCGGGTGATTTTGAATTTGAAATTTTCGCGGGCAAATCTGAATTTGAACTTTTAGCGGCCAAATTTGAAATTGAAATTTTCGCGGGTGATTTTGAATTTGAAATTTTCGCGGGCAAATCTGAATTTGAATTTTTTGCGGGCAAATTCGAATTTGAAATTTTTGCGGGCGTTTTCGAAGTTGAAATTTTCGCGGGCGATTCTGAATTTCAATTTTTCGCGGGCAATTTTAAATTTGAATTTTTCGCGGGCTATTTTGAATTTGAAATTTTCGCGGGCAATTTTGCAGTTGTTATTTTCGCGGGTGATTTTGAATTTGAATTTTTCGCGGGTGAATTTGAAGTTGAATTTTTCGCGGGCGATTTTAAATTCGAATTTTTCGCGGGTGATTTTGTAGGTGTTATTTTCGCGGGCGATTTTGCAGTTGTTATTTTCGCGGGTGATTTTGAATTTGAATTTTTCGCGGGCTTTTTTAATTTAAATTTTTTGCGGGCGATTTTAAATTTGAAATTTTCGCGGGTGATTTTGAATTTGAAATTTTCGCGGGCAAATCTGAATTTGAACTTTTAGCGGCCAAATTTGAAATTGAAATTTTCGCGGGTGATTTTGAATTTGAAATTTTCGCGGGCAAATCTGAATTTGAATTTTTTGCGGGCAAATTCGAATTTGAAATTTTTGCGGGCGTTTTCGAAGTTGAAATTTTCGCGGGCGATTCTGAATTTCAATTTTTCGCGGGCAATTTTAAATTTGAATTTTTCGCGGGCTATTTTGAATTTGAAATTTTCGCGGGCAATTTTGCAGTTGTTATTTTCGCGGGTGATTTTGAATTTGAATTTTTCGCGGGTGAATTTGAAGTTGAATTTTTCGCGGGCGATTTTAAATTCGAATTTTTCGCGGGTGATTTTGTAGGTGTTATTTTCGCGGGCGATTTTGCAGTTGTTATTTTCGCGGGTGATTTTGAATTTGAATTTTTCGCGGGCTTTTTTAATTTAAATTTTTTGCGGGCGATTTTAAATTTGAATTTTTCGCGGGTGATTTTGAATTTGAATTTTTGGCGGGAGTTTTTAAATTTAATTTTTTTTGGCGGGAATTTGAAATTGGGAAATTTGAATTTTTTGGCGGGAATTCAAAAATTTTCTGTATGTGTCGTTGTTGTTGTTGAATTTTTTTTTGAGTTGATTGATGGTTTCGGGGGGGACTTCGTCCCCCCCGCACCCCCCCTGTTTGGGATTCGGGGGGGTGTTCCACCCCCCCGAGCCCCCCCTCCTTAACCCTGTTGGTGCCCTTTCATTGAAAATGAGTAGGGAAAAATCTTTGGAAAAATGTTTTTAATGACGGTGCTCCGCACCGTCATTCTAACCATTTTCCCAAAAATTTTTCCCTACTCATTGTAAATGAAACGCCAAGGTGGCTTGTCGAGACACTTCGTGTCTCAACAATCCACAAATTCGAGGCACTTCGTGCCTCGAGTTGCTCTGGTAGACGGGATTCCAGCCTCTTTTTGCACAAAATTGTTCCAAACTCGAAGGGGACATGAAAATTGAATTGAAAATCAACCTAGCAATTGTGCACCTTGTTGAGATCTTCAATTTGAGTGGTTTTATGAACATTTTACTTTTCTCAAAAAAATGTAGTTCCAATTACAAGTTCGGATTTTTCGGTGTGGATTTTCTCAAAAACGGTTGGGACAATTTTTCTATAAAATTTTTTGACTAGCTTATTTTTGACGCTCTATCAGATATCAAATTCTCAGAACAAAATTACGGATGCGAAATTTGACCTTGTTGGAAAACTGTAATTATCGATTTTCAGACAAAAAAATTTTGAAAATTTTTTTTTACAGAAAAGCGCCCCGCATCACGTGTATCAAAACAATTTTTTTTTCGACATGTTTTAATCTACCTGAAAAAAAATTTTTCTTGAAAAACTGGTTTCGGCATGTTCCAGATAAAATTTTTTCCTAAAATTTTCGGAACCTAGGTATATCGAGGTCCTGATTCCGAATCTTTAATCAAAATTTTTACCCGAGCAAAAAAAAAAGCTGGGCTTAAGCTTTTTTGATATTATCACCCCTTAGGAGGTGGGATCTGAAAAAAAGTTTTATGTAAAAGATTCAGCGCGAGTCGCGAGACGTCTTTTAAAACAAAAACCAAGTCGAAATCTTCAAAACTGGCGATTTTAGCCCTAAATGGACCAAAAACAACCGGCCGTAGCAAAAAATTGGCCGCATAAAACCCTTAGCTACTATCACCATCGGATAGCCCGGAAGATTTGCTACATTTTCCTTGTCTCCGCTAAGGCCCTGAACTTTTATTTCACCATTACCCCGCGCGTTTTTTGTTAAAAAGACCAAAAACTACCACTCAACAAATCAATCGATAATTGATCCAAGAGACAAAAATGTCCGTCGGGCCAGTCTGCAACTTTCATCAGTTGAAACCAACTTTCTATCTATCACCTGAACGAAGTTAAGGGCTTGACTTTGAAAAAAGCCTAACCTAATCCCCCAAAAAATCGGAAATTTTCCAATTTTTTGTAACCGGATGCGCTGAAATTTAGTGAGAATAAACTTTAAGGAAGGCAATTGCATGACCCAGACTTTCAGAACTTTATTCAACATTTAAAATTTTAGGTGAATTTAAAAAAAAAAAAATTTTTTTTGTTATAAAATCGGATTTCTAAATAAATTGGTATGAGATAGAAAAGAGAGTCTAGAGACTTTTTTGTAGCCTATGAAGTGCTCATTCAAAATAGCAAAAAAAAAACCAATAGTACAGTTAAAATTTTCTGTAAAAAGTAAGAAATTCCTGAAAAAAATCGGAAATTTTCCAATTTTTTGTAACCGGATGTGCTGAAATTTAGTGAGAATAAACTTTAAGGAATGCAATTGCAAGACTAAGACTTTCAGAACTTTTATTCACATTTAAAATTTTTGGTGAATTTTCGAAAAAAAAACTCATTTTTTAGTCAAAAAATCGGATTTCTAATTTAATTGGTATGAGATAGAAAGGAGAGTCTAGAGACTTTTTTGTAGCTTATGAAATGCTCTTACAAAAAAGCGGAATCAAACCAATGGTATAGTTAAAATTTTCTGAAAAAAGTAAGAAAATCCTGAAAAAAATCTGAAATTTTCCAATTTTTTGTAACCGGATGCGAGGAAATTTAGTGAGAATAAACTTTAAGGAATGCAATTGCAAGACTTAGACTTTCAGAAATTTATTCCACATTTAAAATTTTTGGTGAATTTTCGAAAAAAAAACATTTTTTTTTGTTATAAAATCGGATTTCTAAATGAATTGGTATGAGATAGAAAAGAGAGTCTAGAGACTTTTTTGTAGCCTATGAAGTGCTCATTCAAAATAGCAAAAAAAAAACCAATAGTACAGTTAAAATTTTCTGTAAAAAGTAAGAAATTCCTGAAAAAAATCGGAAATTTTCCAATTTTTTGTAACCGGATGTGCTGAAATTTAGTGAGAATAAACTTTAAGGAATGCAATTGCAAGACTAAGACTTTCAGAACTTTTATTCACATTTAAAATTTTTGGTGAATTTTCGAAAAAAAAACTCATTTTTTAGTCAAAAAATCGGATTTCTAATTTAATTGGTATGAGATAGAAAGGAGAGTCTAGAGACTTTTTTGTAGCTTATGAAATGCTCTTACAAAAAAGCGGAATCAAACCAATGGTATAGTTAAAATTTTCTGAAAAAAGTAAGAAAATCCTGAAAAAAATCTGAAATTTTCCAATTTTTTGTAACCGGATGCGAGGAAATTTAGTGAGAATAAACTTTAAGGAATGCAATTGCAAGACTTAGACTTTCAGAAATTTATTCCACATTTAAAATTTTTGGTGAATTTTCGAAAAAAAAACATTTTTTTTTGTTATAAAATCGGATTTCTAAATGAATTGGTATGAGATAGAAAGGAGAGTCTAGAGACTTTTTTGTAGCTTATGAAATGCTCTTACAAAAAAGCGGAATCAAACCAATGGTACAGTTAAAATTTTCTGAAAAAAGTAAGAAAATCCTGAAAAAAATCTATAATTTTCCAATTTTTTGTAACCGGATGTGCTGAAATTTAGTGAGAATAAACTTTAAGGAATGCAATTGCAAGACTTAGACTTTCAGAAATTTATTCCACATTTAAAATTTTTGGCGAATTTTCGAAAAAAAAAAAATTTTTTTGTTATAAAATCGGATTTCTAATTTAATTGGGATAAGA
Source organism: Caenorhabditis doughertyi (assembly GCA_963572265.1). Lineage (NCBI taxonomy): Eukaryota > Metazoa > Nematoda > Chromadorea > Rhabditida > Rhabditidae > Caenorhabditis > Caenorhabditis doughertyi. The sequence continues at coordinate 71,927 of OY751556.1, forward strand.
TAGAAACGAGCCTCTAGAGAGTTTTTTATAGCCTATGAAATGCTCTTACAAAAAAGCGGAATCAAACCAATGGTATAGTTAAAATTTTCTGAAAAAAGTAAGAAAATCCTGAAAAAAATCGGAAATTTTCCAATTTTTTGTAACCGGATGTGCTGAAATTTAGTGAGAATAAACTTTAAGGAATGCAATTGCAAGACCTAGTCTTTCAGAACTTTATTCCACATTTAAAATTTTTGGCGAATTTTCGAAAAAAAAAAAATTTTTTTGTTATAAAATCGGATTTCTAAATGAATTGGTATGAGATAGAAAGGAGAGTCTAGAGACTTTTTTGTAGCTTATGAAATGCTCTTACAAAAAAGCGGAATCAAACCAATGGTACAGTTAAAATTTTCTGAAAATAGTAAGAAAATCCTGAAAACAATCTATAATTTTCCAATTTTTTGTAACCGGATGTGCGGAAATTTAGTGAGAATAAACTTTAAGGAATGCAATTGCAAGACCTAGACTTTCAGAACTTTATTCCACATTTAAAATTTTTGGTGAACTTTCGAAAAAAAAACTCATTTTTAAGTCAAAAAATCGGATTTCTAATTTAATTGGGATGAGATAGAAACAAGGCTCTAGAGACTTTTTTGTAGCCTATGAAATGATCTTACAAAAAAGCGGAATCAAACCAATGGTATAGTTAAAATTTTCTGAAAAAAGTAAGAATATCCTGAAAAAAATCGGAAATTTTCCAATTTTTTGTAACCGGATGCGCTGAAATTTAGTGAGAATAAACTTTAAGGAAGGCAATTGCATGACCCAGACTTTCAGAACTTTATTCAACATTTAAAATTTTAGGTGAATTTAAAAAAAAAAAAATTTTTTTTGTTATAAAATCGGATTTCTAAATAAATTGGTATGAGATAGAAAAGAGAGTCTAGAGACTTTTTTGTAGCCTATGAAGTGCTCATTCAAAATAGCAAAAAAAACCAATAGTACAGTTAAAATTTTCTGTAAAAAGTAAGAAATTCCTGAAAAAAATCGGAAATTTTCCAATTTTTTGTAACCGGATGTGCTGAAATTTAGTGAGAATAAACTTTAAGGAATGCAATTGCAAGACTAAGACTTTCAGAACTTTTTTTCACATTTAAAATTTTTGGTGAATTTAAAAAAAAAAAAACATTTTTTTTTGTTATAAAATCGGATTTCTAAATGAATTGGTATGAGATAGAAAGGAGAGTCTAGAGACTTTTTTGTAGCTTATGAAATGCTCTTACAAAAAAGCGGAATCAAACCAATGGTACAGTTAAAATTTTCTGAAAAAAGTAAGAAAATCCTGAAAAAAATCTATAATTTTCCAATTTTTTGTAACCGGGTGTGCTGAAATTCAGTGAGAATAAACTTTAAGGAATGCAATTGCAAGACTTAGACTTTCAGAAATTTATTCCACATTTAAAATTTTTGGTGAATTTTCGGAAAAAAACATTTTTTTTTGTTATAAAATCGGATTTCTAAATGAATTGGTATGAGATAGAAAGGAGAGTCTAGAGACTTTTTTGTAGCTTATGAAATGCTCTTACAAAAAAGCGGAATCAAACCAATGGTACAGTTAAAATTTTCTGAAAAAAGTAAGAAAATCCTGAAAAAAATCTATAATTTTCCAATTTTTTGTAACCGGGTGTGCTGAAATTCAGTGAGAATAAACTTTAAGGAATGCAATTGCAAGACTTAGACTTTCAGAAATTTATTCCACATTTAAAATTTTTGGTGAATTTTCGGAAAAAAACATTTTTTTTTGTTATAAAATCGGATTTCTAAATAAATTGGTATGAGATAGAAAAGAGAGTCTAGAGACTTTTTTGTAGCCTATGAAGTGCTCATTCAAAATAGCAAAAAAAACCAATAGTACAGTTAAAATTTTCTGTAAAAAGTAAGAAATTCCTGAAAAAAATCGGAAATTTTCCAATTTTTTGTAACCGGATGTGCTGAAATTTAGTGAGAATAAACTTTAAGGAATGCAATTGCAAGACTAAGACTTTCAGAACTTTTTTTCACATTTAAAATTTTTGGTGAATTTAAAAAAAAAAAAACATTTTTTTTTGTTATAAAATCGGATTTCTAAATGAATTGGTATGAGATAGAAAGGAGAGTCTAGAGACTTTTTTGTAGCTTATGAAATGCTCTTACAAAAAAGCGGAATCAAACCAATGGTACAGTTAAAATTTTCTGAAAAAAGTAAGAAAATCCTGAAAAAAATCTATAATTTTCCAATTTTTTGTAACCGGGTGTGCTGAAATTCAGTGAGAATAAACTTTAAGGAATGCAATTGCAAGACTTAGACTTTCAGAAATTTATTCCACATTTAAAATTTTTGGTGAATTTTCGGAAAAAAACATTTTTTTTTGTTATAAAATCGGATTTCTAAATGAATTGGTATGAGATAGAAAGGAGAGTCTAGAGACTTTTTTGTAGCTTATGAAATGCTCTTACAAAAAAGCGGAATCAAACCAATGGTACAGTTAAAATTTTCTGAAAAAAGTAAGAAAATCCTGAAAAAAATCTATAATTTTCCAATTTTTTGTAACCGGATGTGCTGAAATTTAGTGAGAATAAACTTTAAGGAATGCAATTGCGTGTCCCAAACTTTCAGAACTTTATTCCACATTTAAAATTTTTGGTGAATTTTCGAAAAAAAAAACTCATTTTTAAGTCAAAAAATCGGATTTCTAATTTAATTGGGATAAGATAGAAACGAGGCTCTAGAGACTTTTTTGTAGCTTATGAAATGATCTTACAAAAAAGCGGAATCAAACCAATGGTATAGTTAAAATTTTCTGCAAAAAGTAAGAAAATCCTGAAAACAATCTATAATTTTCCAATTTTTTGTAACCGGATGTGCGGAAATTTAGTGAGAATAAACTTTAAGGAATGCAATTGCAAGACCTAGACTTTCAGAACTTTATTCCACATTTAAAATTTTTGGTGAACTTTCGAAAAAAAATCTCATTTTTAAGTCAAAAAATCGGATTTCTAATTTAATTGGGATGAGATAGAAACAAGGCTCTAGAGACTTTTTTGTAGCCTATGAAATGATCTTACAAAAAAGCGGAATCAAACCAATGGTATAGTTAAAATTTTCTGAAAAAAGTAAGAAAATCCTGAAAAAAATCGGAAATTTTCCAATTTTTTGTAACCGGATGCGCTGAAATTTAGTGAGAATAAACTTTAAGGAAGGCAATTGCATGACCCAGACTTTCAGAACTTTATTCAACATTTAAAATTTTAGGTGAATTTAAAAAAAAAAAAATTTTTTTTGTTATAAAATCGGATTTCTAAATAAATTGGTATGAGATAGAAAAGAGAGTCTAGAGACTTTTTTGTAGCCTATGAAGTGCTCATTCAAAATAGCAAAAAAAAACCAATAGTACAGTTAAAATTTTCTGTAAAAAGTAAGAAATTCCTGAAAAAAATCGGAAATTTTCCAATTTTTTGTAACCGGATGTGCTGAAATTTAGTGAGAATAAACTTTAAGGAATGCAATTGCAAGACTAAGACTTTCAGAACTTTTTTTCACATTTAAAATTTTTGGTGAATTTTCGAAAAAAAAAACTCATTTTTTAGTCAAAAAATCGGATTTCTAATTTAATTGGTATGAGATAGAAAGGAGAGTCTAGAGACTTTTTTGTAGCTTATGAAATGCTCTTACAAAAAAGCGGAATCAAACCAATGGTATAGTTAAAATTTTCTGAAAAAAGTAAGAAAATCCTGAAAAAAATCTATAATTTTCCAATTTTTTGTAACCGGATGTGCGGAAATTTAGTGAGAATAAACTTTAAGGAACGCAATTGCAAGACCTAGACTTTCAGAACTTTATTCCACATTTAAAATTTTTGGCGAATTTTCGAAAAAAAAAATTTTTTTTTGTTATAAAATCGGATTTCTAAATGAATTGGTATGAGATAGAAAGGAGAGTCTAGAGACTTTTTTGTAGCTTATGAAATGCTCTTACAAAAAAGCGGAATCAAACCAATGGTACAGTTAAAATTTTCTGAAAAAAGTAAGAAAATCCTGAAAAAAATCTATAATTTTCCAATTTTTTGTAACCGGATGTGCTGAAATTTAGTGAGAATAAACTTTAAGGAATGCAATTGCGTGTCCCAAACTTTCAGAACTTTATTCCACATTTAAAATTTTTGGTGAATTTTCGAAAAAAAAAACTCATTTTTAAGTCAAAAAATCGGATTTCTAATTTAATTGGGATAAGATAGAAACGAGGCTCTAGAGACTTTTTTGTAGCTTATGAAATGCTCTTACAAAAAAGCGGAATAAAACCAATGGTACAGTTAAAATTTTCAAAAAAAAGTAAGAAAATCCCGAAAAAAATCTAAAATTTTCCAATTTTTGTAACCGGATGCGATGAAATTTAGTGAGAATAAACTGTTAGGAATGCAATTGCAAGACTAAGACTTTCAGAACTTTTTTTCACATTTAAAATTTTTGGTGAATTTTCGAAAAAAAAAACTCATTTTTTAGTCAAAAAATCGGATTTCTAATTTAATTGGGATGAGATAGAAACGAGGCTCTAGAGACTTTTTTGTAGCTTATGAAATGCTCTTACAAAAAAGCGGAATCAAACCAATGGTACAGTTAAAATTTTCTGAAAAAAGTAAGAAAATCCTGAAAAAAATCTGAAATTTTCCAATTTTTTGTAACCGGATGCGCGGAAATTCAGTGAGAATAAACTTTAAGGAATGCAATTGCAAGACTTAGACTTTCAGAATTTTATTCCAAATTTAAAATTTTTGGTGAATTTTCGAAAAAAAACATTTTTTTGTTATAAAATCGGATTTCTAAATGAATTGGTATGAGATAGAAAGGAGAGTCTAGAGACTTTTTCGTAGCTTATGAAATGCTCTTACAAAAAAGCGGCTCTTACAAAAAAAAAACTCTTTTAGTTATAAAAATTTTTTAGTTATAAAAACGGATTTCTAAATTAATTGGGATGAGAGAAAAAGGAGGTTCTAGAGACTTTTTTGTAGCCTATGAAGTGCATATGAGTTCCAAAATTATCAGAACACTTCAAATTGACGTCACAATCCGTATTTAAGAGAGAAAAAATACAGGATATAGACAAACAATTAATTAGAGGTTCATCAAATAGTTTTTTAAATTAAAATTCCGAAATATTTCAGTTCCAAAATTATCAGAACACTTCAAATTGACGTCACAATCCGTATTTAAGAGAAAAAAAATACAGGATATAGACAAACAATTAATTAGAGGTTCATCAAATAATTTTCTAAATTAAAATTCCGAAATATTTCAGTTCCAAAATTATCAGAACACTTCAAATTGACGTCACAATCTGTATTTAGGAGAGGAAAAAATACAGGATATAGACAAACAATTAATTAGAGGTTCATAAAATAATTTTTTTACCAAAATACCGAAATATTCAAGTTTCAAAATTATCAGAACACTTCAAATTGACGTCACAATCCGTATTTAGGGAAGGAAAAAATACAGGATATAGACAAACAATTAATTAGAGGTTCATAAAATAATTTTTTTACCAAAATACCGAAATATTTAAGTTTCAAAATTATCAGAACACTTCAAATTGACGTCACAATCCGTATTTAAGAGAGAAAAAAATACAGGATATAGACAAACAATTAATTAGAGGTTCATCAAATAATTTTTTTAATTAAAATTCCGAAATATTTCAGTTTCAAAATTATCAGAACACTTCAAATTGACGTCACAATCCGTATTTAAGAGAGAAAAAAATACAGGATATAGACAAACAATTAATTAGAGGTTCATCAAATAATTTTTTTAATTAAAATTCCGAAACATTTCAGTTCCAAAATTATCAGAACACTTCAAATTGACGTCACAATCCGTATTTAAGAGAGAAAAAAATACAGGATATAGACAAACAATTAATTAGAGGTTCATCAAATAATTTTTTTAATTAAAATTCCGAAATATTTCAGTTCCAAAATTATCAGAACACTTCAAATTGACGTCACAATCCGTATTTAAGAGAGAAAAAATACAGGATATAGACAAACAATTAATTAGAGGTTCATCAAATAATTTTTTAAATTAAAATTCCGAAATATTTCAGTTCCCAAATTATCAGAACACTTCAAATTGACGTCACAATCCGTATTTAGGAGAGGAAAAAATACAGGATATAGACAAACAATTAATTAGAGGTTCATAAAATAATTTTTTTACCAAAATACCGAAATATTTAAGTTTCAAAATTATCAGAACACTTCAAATTGACGTCACAATCCGTATTTAAGAGTAAAAAATACAGTATATAGACAAACAATTAATTAGAGGTTCATCAAATAATTTTTTTAATTAAAATTCCGAAATATTTCAGTTTCAAAATTATCAGAACACTTCAAATTGACGTCACAATCCGTATTAAAGAGAGAAAAAATACAGAGACAAACAATTACTAAATGAGTGGCTAAAACTTTAATCGTAATTTCGGAGACGAAAATTCAGAATAAATAATGCAAGGAGCAATTAGAAAAAAAAAGAAAAAAATAAAAATAAGAAAATTTTATCTTCAACTTTCTCAATTGATTTTGTTATGTTTTCTTTTTTCAAACGGATCAGTGAGAAAGAGATTGTGAAGATGAGAAACGGTCACAGCCGGAGGGGGGGGGGGGGGGGGGGGGGAGAGGGGAGACAAAAAGGACACATGGTGCAAACATTCGGTGAGTCACGATTCGTCATTCTGCCTGCTGTGTCATAATTTCTTTGTCTCTGCTACATGGGAAAAAAACACTCGACTTTAGTTATAAAATCGGTAAAATTTAAAAAATAAAAAGCGATAAAACAGATATTCAAGAAAGTTTCTTTTGGGAAAAACTAAATGGACTTTCAAAATGGCTGAACAGAAACAAAGGTCACAGTTAAAATTTTCTGAAAAAAGTAGGAAAATCCTGAAAAAAATCTGAAGTTTTCCAATCTTTTGTAACCGGATGTGCTGAAATTTAGTGAGAATAAACTGTTAGGAATGCAATTGCAAGACCTAGACTTTCAGAACTTTATTCCACATTTAAAATTTTTGGCGAATTTTCAAAAAAATTTTTTATTTATAATTCGGATTTCTGAATAAATTGGTATGAGATAGAAAGGAGAGTCTAGAGATTTTTTTGTAGCCTATGAAGTGCTCATTCAAAATAGCAAAAAAAACCAAGGGTACAGTTAAAATTTTCTGAAAAAAGTAAGAAAATCCTGAAGAAAATCTGAAATTATCCAATTTTTTGTAACCGGATGTGCTGAAATTTAGTGAAAATAAACTTTAAGGAATACAAGTGCATGACCCAGACTTTCAGAACTTTATCCAGCATTTAAAATTTTTGGTGAATTTTCGAAAAAAAAATTTTTTTTTGTTATAAAATCGGATTTCTAAATAAATTGGTATGAGATAGAAAGGATAGTCTAGAGACTTTTTTGTAGCCTATGAAGTGATCATTCAAAATAGAAAAAAAAACAATAGTACAGTTAAAATTTTCTGAAAAAAGTAAGAAAATCCTGAAAAAAATCTGAAATTTTCCAATTTTTTGTAACGGGAGGTGCTGAAATTTAGTGAGAATATACTTTAAGGAATGCAATTGCATGACCCAGACTTTCAGAACTTTATCCAAAATTTAAAATTTTTGGTAAATTTTCGAAAAAAAAAAAAATTTTTTTTTTATAAAATCGGATTTCTAAATAAATTGGTATGAGATAGAAAGGATAGTCTAGAGACTTTTTTGTAGCCTATGAAGTGATCATTCAAAATAGCAAAAAAAAAAACAATAGAACAGTTAAAATTTTCTGAAAAAAGTAAGAAAATCCTGAAAAAAATCTGAAATTTTCCAATTTTTTGTAACGGGATGTGCTGAAATTTAGTGAGAATATACTTTAAGGAATGCAATTGCATGACCCAGACTTTCAGAACTTTATTCAACATTTAAAATTTTTGGTAAATTTTCGAAAAAAAAAAAATTTTTTTTTTATAAAATCGGATTTCTAAATAAATTGGTATGAGATAGAAATGAGAGTCTAGAGACTTTTTTGTAGCCTATGAAGTGCTCATTCAAAATAGGAAAAAAACCAAGGAGTACAGTTAAAATTTTCTGAAAAAGGTAAGAAAATCCTGAAAAAAATCTGAAATTTTACAATTTTTTGTAACCGGATGTGCTGAAATTTAGTGAGAATAAACTTTAAGGAATACAAGTGCATGACCCAGACTTTCAGAACTTTATCCAACATTTAAAATTTTTAGTGAATTTTCGAAAAAAAAAATTTTTTTTTGTTATAAAATCGGATTTCTAAATAAATTGGTATGATATGGAAAGGATAGTCTAGAGACTTTTTTGTAGCCTATGAAATGATCATTCAAAATAGCAGAAAAAAACAATAGTACAGTTAAAATTTTCTGAAAAAAGTAAGAAAACCCTGAAAAAAATCTGAAATTTTCCAATTTTTTCTAACGGGATGTGCTGAAATTTAGTGAGAATAAACTTTAAGGAATGCAATTGCTCGACCCAGACTTTCAGAACTTTATCCAAAATTTAAAATTTTTGGTAAATTTTCGAAAAAAAAAAATTTTTTTTTTATAAAATCGGATTTATAAATAAATTGGTATGAGATAGAAAGGAGAGTCTAGAGACTTTTTTGTAGCCTATAAAGTGCTCATTCAAAATAGGAAAAAAAAAACAAAGAGTACAGTTAAAATTTTCTGAAAAAAGTAAGAAAATCCCGAAAAAAATCTGAAATTTTCCAATTTTTTGTAACCGGATGTGAGGAAATTTAGTGAGAATAAACTTTAAGCAATACAATTGCATGACCCAGAATTTCAGAACTTTATTCAACATTTAAAATTTTTGGTAAATTTTCGAAAAAAAAAATTTTTTTTGTTATAAAATCGGATTTCTAAATGAATTGGTATGAGATAGAAAGGAGGGTCAAAAGACTTTTTTGTAGCCTGAGAAGTGATCATTCAAAATAGCAAAACTAAACCAATAGTACAGTTAAAATTTTCTGAAAAAAGTAAGAAAATCCTGAAAAAAATCTGAAATTTTTCAATTTTTTGTAACGGGATGTGCTGAAATTTAGTGAGAATATACTTTAAGGAATGCAATTGCATGACCCAGACTTTCAGAACTTTATTCAACATTTAAAATTTTTGGTAAATTTTCGGAAAAAAAAAAATTTTTTTTTTATAAAATCGGATTTCTAAATAAATTGGTATGAGATAGAAAAGAGAGTCTAGAGACTTTTTTGTAGCTTATGAAGTGCTTATTCAAAATAGGAAAAAAACCAAGGAGTACAGTTAAAATTTTCTGAAAAAGGTAAGAAAATCCTGAAAAAAATCTGAAATTTTACAATTTTTTGTAACCGGATGTGCTGAAATTTAGTGAGAATAAACTTTAAGGAATACAAGTGCATGACCCAGACTTTCAGAACTTTATCCAACATTTAAAATTTTTGGTGAATTTTCGAAAAAAAAAATTTTTTTTTGTTATAAAATCGGATTTCTAAATAAATTGGTATGAGATGGAAAGGATAGTCTAGAGACTTTTTTGTAGCCTATGAAGTGATCATTCAAAATTGCAAAAAAAAAACAATAGTACAGTTAAAATTTTCTGAAAAAAGTAAGAAAATCCTGAAAAAAATCTGAAATTTTCCAATTTTTTGTAACGGGATGTGCTGAAATTTAGTGAGAATAAACTTTAAGGAATGCAATTGCATGACCCAGACTTTCAGAACTTTATCCAAAATTTAAAATTTTTGGTAAATTTTCGAAAAAAAAAATTTTTTTTTGTTATAAAATCGGATTTCTAAATAAATTGGTATGAGATGGAAAGGAAAGTCTAGAGACTTTTTTGTAGCCTATGAAGTGATCATTCAAAATAGCAAAAAAAAACAATAGTACAGTTAAAATTTTCTGAAAAAAGTAAGAAAACCCTGAAAAAAATCTGAAATTTTCCAATTTTTTGTAACGGGATGTGCTGAAATTTAGTGAGAATAAACTTTAAGCAATACAATTGCATGACCCAGACTTTCAGAACTTTATCCAAAATTTAAAATTTTTGGTAAATTTTCGAAAAAAAAAAAATTTTTTTTTATAAAATCGGATTTATAAATAAATTGGTATGAGATAGAAAGGAGAGTCTAGAGACTTTTTTGTAGCCTATAAAGTGCTCATTCAAAATAGGAAAAAAAACAAAGAGTACAGTTAAAATTTTCTGAAAAAAGTAAGAAATTCCTGAAAAAAATCGGAAATTTTCCAATTTTTTGTAACCGGATGTGCTGAAATTTAGTGAGAATAAATTCTAAGCAATACAATTGCATGACCCAGACTTTCAGAACTTTATCCAAAATTTAAAATTTTTGGTAAATTTTCGAAAAAAAAAAATTTTTTTTTTATAAAATCGGATTTATAAATAAATTGGTATGAGATAGAAAGGAGAGTCTAGAGACTTTTTTGTAGCCTATAAAGTGCTCATTCAAAATAGGAAAAAAAACAAAGAGTACAGTTAAAATTTTCTGAAAAAAGTAAGAAATTCCTGAAAAAAATCGGAAATTTTCCAATTTTTTGTAACCGGATGTGCTGAAATTTAGTGAGAATAAATTCTAAGCAATACAATTGCATGACCCAGACTTTGAGAACTTTATTCAACATTCAAAATTTTTGGTGAATTTTCGAAAAAAAAAATTTTTTTTGTTATAAAATCGGATTTCTAAATAAATTGGTATGAGATAGAAAGGACGGTCTAGAGACTTTTTTGTAGCCTATGAAGTGCTCATTCGAAATAGCGAAAAAACCCAATAGTACAGTTGGGATTTTCTGAAAAAAGTAAGCAAATCTCGAAAAAAATCTGAAATTTTCCAACTAATGTTTCAACTTTTCTATTCTAGTTGTTACCTTTTGTCAAAAATGAATAAAATGAAATTATGAAAATAGTGGATTTGGATTTCGGTGCTTTCTTCAACGGGATGTTCGTTAATTAGCGATACCCTTCTAATAGGATCGCCTTTATGTGAGAGGCGCTCCTATATTAGTGTACTCATATTATGAGTTGAAATCTCATTGGAACAGGGAATACTTGTTCGGAATAATTTTCTATTCTATTTGTTACCTTTTGTCAAAAATGAATAAAATGAAATTGCAAAAATAGTGGATTTGGATTTCGGTGCTCCGCACCGAAATCAAACCATTATTTTCACAATTTCATTTCACTCATTTTCAACAAAACGCAATTGGTGAGTGAATGCTTCGCATCCACTCACATCCTGAGGCACGTCGTGACTCAGGTTGGTTTGATGAACCCAGCGGTTTTTTGAATTTCCACTTTTCGCGGGAAAATCCGAATTTGATATTTTCGCCGGCAATTTGGAATTTGAAATTTTCGCGGGTGATTTTGAATTTGAAATTTTCGCGGGCAAATCTGAATTTGAACTTTTAGCGGCCAAATTTGAAATTGAAATTTTCGCGGGTGATTTTGAATTTGAAATTTTCGCGGGCAAATCTGAATTTGAATTTTTTGCGGGCAAATTCGAATTTGAAATTTTTGCGGGCGTTTTCGAAGTTGAAATTTTCGCGGGCGATTCTGAATTTCAATTTTTCGCGGGCAATTTTAAATTTGAATTTTTCGCGGGCTATTTTGAATTTGAAATTTTCGCGGGCAATTTTGCAGTTGTTATTTTCGCGGGTGATTTTGAATTTGAATTTTTCGCGGGTGAATTTGAAGTTGAATTTTTCGCGGGCGATTTTAAATTCGAATTTTTCGCGGGTGATTTTGTAGGTGTTATTTTCGCGGGCGATTTTGCAGTTGTTATTTTCGCGGGTGATTTTGAATTTGAATTTTTCGCGGGCTTTTTTAATTTAAATTTTTTGCGGGCGATTTTAAATTTGAATTTTTCGCGGGTGATTTTGAATTTGAATTTTTGGCGGGAGTTTTTAAATTTAATTTTTTTTGGCGGGAATTTGAAATTGGGAAATTTGAATTTTTTGGCGGGAATTCAAAAATTTTCTGTATGTGTCGTTGTTGTTGTTGAATTTTTTTTTGAGTTGATTGATGGTTTCGGGGGGGACTTCGTCCCCCCCGCACCCCCCCTGTTTGGGATTCGGGGGGGTGTTCCACCCCCCCGAGCCCCCCCTCCTTAACCCTGTTGGTGCCCTTTCATTGAAAATGAGTAGGGAAAAATCTTTGGAAAAATGTTTTTAATGACGGTGCTCCGCACCGTCATTCTAACCATTTTCCCAAAAATTTTTCCCTACTCATTGTAAATGAAACGCCAAGGTGGCTTGTCGAGACACTTCGTGTCTCAACAATCCACAAATTCGAGGCACTTCGTGCCTCGAGTTGCTCTGGTAGACGGGATTCCAGCCTCTTTTTGCACAAAATTGTTCCAAACTCGAAGGGGACATGAAAATTGAATTGAAAATCAACCTAGCAATTGTGCACCTTGTTGAGATCTTCAATTTGAGTGGTTTTATGAACATTTTACTTTTCTCAAAAAAATGTAGTTCCAATTACAAGTTCGGATTTTTCGGTGTGGATTTTCTCAAAAACGGTTGGGACAATTTTTCTATAAAATTTTTTGACTAGCTTATTTTTGACGCTCTATCAGATATCAAATTCTCAGAACAAAATTACGGATGCGAAATTTGACCTTGTTGGAAAACTGTAATTATCGATTTTCAGACAAAAAAATTTTGAAAATTTTTTTTTACAGAAAAGCGCCCCGCATCACGTGTATCAAAACAATTTTTTTTTCGACATGTTTTAATCTACCTGAAAAAAAATTTTTCTTGAAAAACTGGTTTCGGCATGTTCCAGATAAAATTTTTTCCTAAAATTTTCGGAACCTAGGTATATCGAGGTCCTGATTCCGAATCTTTAATCAAAATTTTTACCCGAGCAAAAAAAAAAGCTGGGCTTAAGCTTTTTTGATATTATCACCCCTTAGGAGGTGGGATCTGAAAAAAAGTTTTATGTAAAAGATTCAGCGCGAGTCGCGAGACGTCTTTTAAAACAAAAACCAAGTCGAAATCTTCAAAACTGGCGATTTTAGCCCTAAATGGACCAAAAACAACCGGCCGTAGCAAAAAATTGGCCGCATAAAACCCTTAGCTACTATCACCATCGGATAGCCCGGAAGATTTGCTACATTTTCCTTGTCTCCGCTAAGGCCCTGAACTTTTATTTCACCATTACCCCGCGCGTTTTTTGTTAAAAAGACCAAAAACTACCACTCAACAAATCAATCGATAATTGATCCAAGAGACAAAAATGTCCGTCGGGCCAGTCTGCAACTTTCATCAGTTGAAACCAACTTTCTATCTATCACCTGAACGAAGTTAAGGGCTTGACTTTGAAAAAAGCCTAACCCCAAATAGCGCACGCTGCGCCTGCGCCTGAGCCTAAGCCTAAGCCTAAGCCTAAGCCTAAGCCTAAGCCTAAGCCTAAGCCTAAGCCTAAGCCTAAGCCTAAGCCTAAGCCTAAGCCTAAGCCTAATTTCAACGGACAACAAATGGGAGCACGGTTAAGAGAAACGTTGCCAAAGGAGCTTCGTGGCACCAAACAAAACGACAGTGGTGAAGCCATAGGTGCCATTCTACAGGTAATAGTGAACAGTAGCGGGCACTTAACAAATTTCATTTTCAGATCATTGGCAACGACATTGATCTAATGTCTCTGAGAAAGATAGCCACTCTTCGAGAGGTTTGCGATGTTTGCGGGACACGTGAAACCGCTGTAGATTCCTTACGCACTTTCCTGAGTTTCGGATATCGATCGGAAACCTTCCAACAACAATTAGATCGAACTCAAAGGAACATAGTTGTTTGTGACGTTTGTGGCGGAAGGAGAACAATATCCGAAGAAGTCCATTTCCACGGTACTCATCACTTCGTTGTCACAACGGATAGGAGAAGCTTTCCACGATTCCGGGTCAATGAGTCAGTGAGGATGTTTGATGCAGAGTGGGATCTGATTTGTTTTGCTGAGCATGTTGGAGATGAGCGCGGAGGATATGGACATTATTACTCGTGGATCAAACAGAACAACTGTCAGTGGGTGAAAATATCGGATGATAGAGTAGTGGATCATGAACGCCATGATGATTTCCAGTTAGGGAATAGGGCAGTCAATGTGCTACTCTTCCGTCAACGGACACCATTACAGTCATGTGCGAATTTACCATTAGTAGCAGAAGATGTGATGTTGAATGAAGTGAATGTCGTTGAGATGGAAGAAGCATTGTCGACAGTGTCAACGAATTGTAACACGATAAGACTCAAGAGGAAGAATGAATCATATCCAAGGTTTATGAATAGTGAGGAAAAAGAAACGATCACTGAAGTACTCACAGCAGTGGAACATAATTCGGCTGCAACACCATCTCCACCGCCAGAAAAAAAAAGTAAAACGAAATTTATGAAAGGGATAATTGCAAACGGAGCAAATGTAATAACCAATTTCTTCAATGTAGCTGGACGGACCAGATCAGCAACAGCAAAGGCCGCGGCGTCTTCACCATCAGTAGAGGCATGTAAATGGATTAAGCCGAAAAAAGGTGTATTTATCACATCGCCTTTAACAAGTTTGCCACTTATGAATCCAACACCTCACACTTCCTGTTTCTTGATATCAGCTCTAAACATGATTTTTGCATGTAGTAATATTCGTGAAGATGTTGTCAATTTTTCTGGATACAAGGGTCCCCACGTGGAAACATCTGCTCTATCTACTCCTGTGACCAATGATGTTGTCTCTATTTTTATGGGCTACATCAACTCAGTTGAGGATTTGCGACTTAAGATGAAAGGTTTCGAAACAGGTTATGGAGATGTGAACAAAGTGTTGGAACGACTTATACAGGTAATACAGCATTTTTGTCTTGCGCGTTATATGTGGAACCATATGAATTATAAAGTTTATTATTTATTTTCAGATCATGTGGAAAGAGATCGAAGAAGATGTTAGATTGATGACTACTGGAAGTATCATGTTTGATTCAATATTGATCGGTGTGCGGGATAGGTTAACTTGTACATGTTGCAACAATGAAACGGTTAAAGAAGTGAAAATCAGAACAGTGCTACATGTGAAGATGACTCCAGGCAAGACATTGGAAGAATGTGTAGCAGGAATGATGGCTCCAAAAACGGCCCCGTGTAAAAAATGTGGAAATGGTGAGGCTACAAAAGTGACTGCGATACAAACACGAATCCATTTGATCATCGCCATCGATGTTGTTGAAAATGGAACAGGAAATGCTCGACTTAGGAACTTCGATAGGAATGAAGTTTTCGTTTTGTTCAACAAAAAAGAATATCGACTTATTGCTTACTCTGAATATGATGAAAAGAAACGACACTACTTGTCATGGATTCGAATGGGCGATGAAAGATGGTTACGTGTCGATGATAGTGTTACAAGTTATGAATTGTCCAATGGATCTGGTAACAACAGCATTTTGGTTCTGGAGAAGTTAGATCAAAAAGGATTAAGATTCGCAAAGTTTTCCTGAATATAATGGTGCAGTATTATGTGGAATTATTATGAATATTAATATTTTTTCCAGAGAATGCTGAAAGGTACACCGACTCGACACGTTTTGGAACAATGAGATATGAAATTAACGACATTGCGAGTTCAGGATATGGCCATTTTCAGATTATCTCTTGTTCTCTTCCTCATTCATTTTCTAGATTTCGCAATTCTCATCGAGAAGCACTTCGGTTTTGTTTCGTCCTTTCGATTATACTCAAGTCTTGCTTTTTTGTACTTTCCTTTCCTCTTCTCCCTTCAAGATCAATAATTTATAAATAACTGTTTTTAAAATTTCTTTATTTTTTACATTGATTTTTCCACTTCCCTTTTTTTTCATTTATTAGAATTCATTATTTTTGTTGTGATGATGTTCATCGTTTTAGAGTTCGGTTTAATTCTTTTCGCAGAATTAATCTCTTCGTTGGTTACTGTTTCGATCTCTCAATGATTTCTTATCCATCTTTCTCCCCGATTATTTTTGGTCTAATTTTTATTCCATTTCACTTTTTTCGCATATCATGTACATAGCTAATGTTTGTATTTCCGCTCAAGATGAATTAAATATAACAATAACACACGATTTCGATCTTGTTACAGTTTCAAAAAAATTGGAAAAATTGATTAGTATGTTATCTAACAATTATTGTTATCTGAAAATAACTTTGATTTTCATCAAGATAACAAACGCGTGTGAATAGTCACACTTTTCCGTAACAGCGTGTTACGACGCGAAGCGTCGTAACACAGATTGCGTATTTTCTACCGCTGAGCGGAGCGAAGCGGTAGAAAATAAGTCACAAACGCATCGACCACTCTATCACTCTCTCTCTCTCTCATTTTCCTGTTAATTTCCCTCAATAGTGTATCTCCTAGCTTCTTTATTGATTTTTATCGACATTTTCATTCCTATTCTTAGGCTTGGGTCATGAATGAACCCAAAGAATTGATTTGGGGCCCCTCAAAATATATTTCTCGACTGGAACTCCGTGACCGGGACTTGAACAATTCTAAGGAAGCGTCGAGGTCACTTGTCTGCTTAAACAAACGTTATATGACTTAAACGACTGTTATTTGTAATAGTTTTCCGTACCAGCGTGTTACGACGCGAAGCGTCGTAACACAGATGGCGTTTTTTCTACCGCTGAGCGGAGCGAAGCGGTAGAAAACAGGTCGCAAACACTTTCACCACTCTCTCCTCTTCCTGTTTAGATCTTCAAATAAGAATTTTCATCTTAGGCCTGGGTTCATAAATGAACCCAAAGAACTTGATTTGGGGCCCCGTCATATACATGTATAGACTGAAACTTCGAGATCTCGCCTTAAAGAACGTCAGTAAATCACTCTTTTTTTTCGCCTAGTTGCAAAGAACGATAGTAAATCGCTCGCTTCGCTCGCCCATTAAAATACGAAAAAATCCTAGACTTAAAGAACGTTAGGAAACCGATCGCTTCGCTCGCCTAATCGCAAAGAACGTAAGGAAATCGCTCGCTTCGCTCGCCGAGTAAAATACAAAAAAATCCTAGGCTTAAAGAACGTTAGGAAACCGCTCGCTTCGCTCGCCTGTTGAAGCATAAAAACCGGTACAAACTCGACGCAAAGAACGGAAGAAAATCGCAAAAGAGAAATTGCTACTCGGACAAGACGCTTTTTTTGGTCACGAGTAATTAATACGCTAATCAAGTTCCAATATTAAGTATATTCTTATGAGTTGTAGGACCCCAAATCCGGCTCGCGGCTTGAATGGCTTATTTCTGCTTGGATACTAACACGCTTTCTATTTCATTATAATCTGCCGTGAGAATATAAATGTTTTGAAAATAAACAAAATTTAAATTTTTGCTGAGGAGAGAGAGAGAGAGAGAAGATAGACATTTAATTTCAAATTTAATCAGGAAATTATAACATCTGAATTTTATTGGGTAGTGTAACGTTTCATTTTAGACTGAAAATTTTAGAACGTTAATGCCACACTTCTTTCTAGGCTTAGGCTTCTGAACACCCACTGCTACCCGCCCGGAGGGCGGCGTGAGCGGAATTTACCAAATAAACACTAAGAACTCACGTTAGAATTCATAGTAGATAAATCGTTTTCCAATATAGCAAACAAATAGAAAACTAAAAGATCAGATGCCACACTTGTTAAGGCTTAGGCTTCTGAACATCTAATACTAGCCGCCCGGAGGGCGGCGTGAGCGGAATTTACCGAATAAACACTAAGAACTCAATTTAGAATTCATCGTGAATAAATTGTTTTGCAATATAGCAAACAAATAGAAAACTAAAAGATCAGATGCCACACTTGGTAAGGCTTAGGCTTCTGAACATCTAATACTAGCCGCCCGGAGAGCGGCGTGAGCGGAATTTACCTAATAAACACTAAGAACTCAATTTAGAATTGATCGTGGATAAATCGTTTTCCAACATAGCAATCAAATAGAAAACTAAAACTTCGGATGCCACACTTGTTTAGGCTTAGGCTTCTGAACACCTACTACTAGCCGCCCGGAGGGCGGCGTGAGCGGAATTTACCGAATAAACACTAAGAACTCAATTTAGAATTCATCGTGGATAAATCGTTTTCCAACATAGCAATCAAATAGAAAACTAAAACTTCGGATGCCACACTTGTTTAGGCTTAGGCTTCTGAACACCTACTACTAGCCGCCCGGAGGGCGGCGTGAGCGGAATTTACCGAATAAACACTAAGAACTCAATTTAGAATTCATCGTGGATAAATCGTTTTCCAACATAGCAATCAAATTTTTCCAACATAGCAATCAAAGAAAACTAAAACTTCGGATGCCCGAATTATCAATTCGAAGTATTTTCCATTGAAATAGTAGTGTACGGAAGGCTCGCCGGATTTGGGGTCCTACAACTCATAAGAATATACTTAATATTGGAACTTGATTAGCGTATTAATTACTCGTGACCAAAAAAAGCGTCTTGTCCGAGTAGCAATTTCTCTTTTGCGATTTTCTTCCGTTCTTTGCGTCGAGTTTGTACCGGTTTTTATGCTTCAACAGGCGAGCGAAGCGAGCGGTTTCCTAACGTTCTTTAAGCCTAGGATTTTTTTGTATTTTACTCGGCGAGCGAAGCGAGCGATTTCCTTACGTTCTTTGCGATTAGGCGAGCGAAGCGATCGGTTTCCTAACGTTCTTTAAGTCTAGGATTTTTTCGTATTTTAATGGGCGAGCGAAGCGAGCGATTTACTATCGTTCTTTGCAACTAGGCGAAAAAAAAGAGTGATTTACTGACGTTCTTTAAGGCGAGATCTCGAAGTTTCAGTCTATACATGTATATGACGGGGCCCCAAATCAAGTTCTTTGGGTTCATTTATGAACCCAGGCCTAAGATGAAAATTCTTATTTGAAGATCTAAACAGGAAGAGGAGAGAGTGGTGAAAGTGTTTGCGACCTGTTTTCTACCGCTTCGCTCCGCTCAGCGGTAGAAAAAACGCCATCTGTGTTACGACGCTTCGCGTCGTAACACGCTGGTACGGAAAACTATTACAAATAACAGTCGTTTAAGTCATATAACGTTTGTTTAAGCAGACAAGTGACCTCGACGCTTCCTTAGAATTGTTCAAGTCCCGGTCACGGAGTTCCAGTCGAGAAATATATTTTGAGGGGCCCCAAATCAATTCTTTGGGTTCATTCATGACCCAAGCCTAAGAATAGGAATGAAAATGTCGATAAAAATCAATAAAGAAGCTAGGAGATACACTATTGAGGGAAATTAACAGGAAAATGAGAGAGAGAGAGAGTGATAGAGTGGTCGATGCGTTTGTGACTTATTTTCTACCGCTTCGCTCCGCTCAGCGGTAGAAAATACGCAATCTGTGTTACGACGCTTCGCGTCGTAACACGCTGTTACGGAAAAGTGTGACTATTCACACGCGTTTGTTATCTTGATGAAAATCAAAGTTATTTTCAGATAACAATAATTGTTAGATAACATACTAATCAATTTTTCCAATTTTTTTGAAACTGTAACAAGATCGAAATCGTGTGTTATTGTTATATTTAATTCATCTTGAGCGGAAATACAAACATTAGCTATGTACATGATATGCGAAAAAAGTGAAATGGAATAAAAATTAGACCAAAAATAATCGGGGAGAAAGATGGATAAGAAATCATTGAGAGATCGAAACAGTAACCAACGAAGAGATTAATTCTGCGAAAAGAATTAAACCGAACTCTAAAACGATGAACATCATCACAACAAAAATAATGAATTCTAATAAATGAAAAAAAAGGGAAGTGGAAAAATCAATGTAAAAAATAAAGAAATTTTAAAAACAGTTATTTATAAATTATTGATCTTGAAGGGAGAAGAGGAAAGGAAAGTACAAAAAAGCAAGACTTGAGTATAATCGAAAGGACGAAACAAAACCGAAGTGCTTCTCGATGAGAATTGCGAAATCTAGAAAATGAATGAGGAAGAGAACAAGAGATAATCTGAAAATGGCCATATCCTGAACTCGCAATGTCGTTAATTTCATATCTCATTGTTCCAAAACGTGTCGAGTCGGTGTACCTTTCAGCATTCTCTGGAAAAAATATTAATATTCATAATAATTCCACATAATACTGCACCATTATATTCAGGAAAACTTTGCGAATCTTAATCCTTTTTGATCTAACTTCTCCAGAACCAAAATGCTGTTGTTACCAGATCCATTGGACAATTCATAACTTGTAACACTATCATCGACACGTAACCATCTTTCATCGCCCATTCGAATCCATGACAAGTAGTGTCGTTTCTTTTCATCATATTCAGAGTAAGCAATAAGTCGATATTCTTTTTTGTTGAACAAAACGAAAACTTCATTCCTATCGAAGTTCCTAAGTCGAGCATTTCCTGTTCCATTTTCAACAACATCGATGGCGATGATCAAATGGATTCGTGTTTGTATCGCAGTCACTTTTGTAGCCTCACCATTTCCACATTTTTTACACGGGGCCGTTTTTGGAGCCATCATTCCTGCTACACATTCTTCCAATGTCTTGCCTGGAGTCATCTTCACATGTAGCACTGTTCTGATTTTCACTTCTTTAACCGTTTCATTGTTGCAACATGTACAAGTTAACCTATCCCGCACACCGATCAATATTGAATCAAACATGATACTTCCAGTAGTCATCAATCTAACATCTTCTTCGATCTCTTTCCACATGATCTGAAAATAAATAATAAACTTTATAATTCATATGGTTCCACATATAACGCGCAAGACAAAAATGCTGTATTACCTGTATAAGTCGTTCCAACACTTTGTTCACATCTCCATAACCTGTTTCGAAACCTTTCATCTTAAGTCGCAAATCCTCAACTGAGTTGATGTAGCCCATAAAAATAGAGACAACATCATTGGTCACAGGAGTAGATAGAGCAGATGTTTCCACGTGGGGACCCTTGTATCCAGAAAAATTGACAACATCTTCACGAATATTACTACATGCAAAAATCATGTTTAGAGCTGATATCAAGAAACAGGAAGTGTGAGGTGTTGGATTCATAAGTGGCAAACTTGTTAAAGGCGATGTGATAAATACACCTTTTTTCGGCTTAATCCATTTACATGCCTCTACTGATGGTGAAGACGCCGCGGCCTTTGCTGTTGCTGATCTGGTCCGTCCAGCTACATTGAAGAAATTGGTTATTACATTTGCTCCGTTTGCAATTATCCCTTTCATAAATTTCGTTTTACTTTTTTTTTCTGGCGGTGGAGATGGTGTTGCAGCCGAATTATGTTCCACTGCTGTGAGTACTTCAGTGATCGTTTCTTTTTCCTCACTATTCATAAACCTTGGATATGATTCATTCTTCCTCTTGAGTCTTATCGTGTTACAATTCGTTGACACTGTCGACAATGCTTCTTCCATCTCAACGACATTCACTTCATTCAACATCACATCTTCTGCTACTAATGGTAAATTCGCACATGACTGTAATGGTGTCCGTTGACGGAAGAGTAGCACATTGACTGCCCTATTCCCTAACTGGAAATCATCATGGCGTTCATGATCCACTACTCTATCATCCGATATTTTCACCCACTGACAGTTGTTCTGTTTGATCCACGAGTAATAATGTCCATATCCTCCGCGCTCATCTCCAACATGCTCAGCAAAACAAATCAGATCCCACTCTGCATCAAACATCCTCACTGACTCATTGACCCGGAATCGTGGAAAGCTTCTCCTATCCGTTGTGACAACGAAGTGATGAGTACCGTGGAAATGGACTTCTTCGGATATTGTTCTCCTTCCGCCACAAACGTCACAAACAACTATGTTCCTTTGAGTTCGATCTAATTGTTGTTGGAAGGTTTCCGATCGATATCCGAAACTCAGGAAAGTGCGTAAGGAATCTACAGCGGTTTCACGTGTCCCGCAAACATCGCAAACCTCTCGAAGAGTGGCTATCTTTCTCAGAGACATTAGATCAATGTCGTTGCCAATGATCTGAAAATGAAATTTGTTAAGTGCCCGCTACTGTTCACTATTACCTGTAGAATGGCACCTATGGCTTCACCACTGTCGTTTTGTTTGGTGCCACGAAGCTCCTTTGGCAACGTTTCTCTTAACCGTGCTCCCATTTGTTGTCCGTTGAAAATTTGCCGGAGGTAGTTGCAACTGTTACTGCTGTTTGGTTCAGTCGATAAGTTTACTAACTCTCGAATCTCAGTACAGTTGTACAGCATGTTTATGGCCACGTTCAAAAAACATTTGTTGCCACTTCCATCCAGCAAAACATAAGACTGTGGACCGTTGGTCTGGACTGCTGCTGCTGGGCCTACCAATTTTTGAAGAGGTCTGATCTCATCTTCAACATTCACCCGTACAATATCAAAATTGTCTGTTTCCAGTTCTTCCTCTTCTAGTTTTTTTCGG